>JAHIAL010000107.1:692500-1267945 GCA_021605145.1 Aegilops bicornis
CCAGCTAAGCTGCCTCGCCCGGGCGAGGTGGGACTAAACTTTAATCATGGGTCGCAGCGAAGGTTTTTAGTACCGGCACTGGTGGCTCCAACCCAGATTAAAGACTGACCTTAGCAATCGCTGGAGCCACCAACCGTACTACAGCCCGCTTCTTCCCGCTTCTTGGCCTGGTTAAAGTTGGGTTTTTAGTACCGTTGGAGCCACCAACCGGTACTAAAGGCCTCCTATATATACACCACTTCATGGGCAAAATTCAGTTAGATCTCTACTTCTTTCGCTCAACCTCTCGCCTACGCCTGCTGCCGCCGGCTGCCGCCGCTTGCCGTCTGTCAAGTCTGCCATCGCTGCCCCCGCTGCCCGTTCGCCGTTGTCGCCCGCCTGCCGCTCGGGCTGTCAGCCGTTGTTGCCGCTCACGCCGCCGCTTTAACGCCGCCTGCCGCATTCGCTGCTCCGCTCACGCTGTATACGCTCTCACCGTCTGTCAGTTGCCGCACACGCACGCCACGCTTCAGACGCCTCTGTTCAAGATGCGGCGCCGCCTTCGCCAGACGTACGGGCGGCGCGCACGGGACACACACACATATACACACACATATACGCACACGCATACATGCACATACACATACACACACACATTTTTTACTTATTTTCTATTTTTAGAAAAGTTAATTAGATGATCGAATGTTAGATGAATTAGCTAGCTAGATAGAAAATTGTCGAATCCAGAGATTTGAACTAGTTGAATAATTAATATAACTAGTTTATTTTTAGTAAGAAAATTGTCTAACTAGTTTATATATTTAGGTATATGAGATTTGAACTAGTTCAATAATTAATATAACTAGTTTATTTTAGTAAGAAAATTTAGGTATCTGATATTTTGATGATCTAATTAAAATATTATTTGTTAATGAGTTTTTTGTTTATTTAATTTTTATATATTTTGAGTTTATATAAATGTTAGATTAATGCTCTAATGTTAGATTAATTTTTTATATATTTTGAGTTTATATAAAAGTTAATATAACTAGTTCATAGAATTTTTTTCATAGAATTTTTATGAATTTTTTTGTTGTAATTTTGGTCATAGAATTTTTATTATGTTAGAAAGTGTTTAATGGACTTAGTTAGAGGGCAACTTGTTTATTTTGAGTAAGTACTACATTATTCTATTTATAGTAAGTGCTTAGTAGTTGAACTAGTTGAAGTAGTTTATTTTTATAGCAAGAAAATTAATAGAACTAGTTTCTTTTTTAGTCAAATTGAGAGCACTATATGCAAGGCATATGCATATGATTAGTTGAATAATAATGATCTAATTTAGTCTTTGAATTATGAACGATAGGAAATGTCATCATCGGATCTACCTAAAAGTATCCCGGGAGTGCGATTGGTGCCACGACGATCGAGGTGAGTGCTGCCAGCCCTCACCGACGATGGTTGGCGCCCAACATTAAGCTCGAGGAGACTTTCGAAGTTGAACGGCACGCAACGCATTTACAAGTGTTTTTTTCATAATTAAGCATGACTTCAATCTATTTTCAACGTGTAATTTTCATCTTTTACAATTCGAGTATAGTTGATCCCATGCCATGCAAGACGCTATGTCTTGGAGAGGATGGATTTTGAAGACCATGAAAATTTTGAAACGAAGAAAATTCACCTAAGGACCCATCATGATGTGGATTTTGAAGTAAAGTTGTATAATGCTGAGAGCGTGAATCCATTTTGGTTGCAAAATTGGGGAAGCATTTTGCAAATTGTATGGTTTTGATGAGGGTATGCTTGTCACCATGGATCTTGGTGATCCCAAATCGAAAGCAAGACAATATGGACATTTGGGTCCTTGTTGATACTCCTCCAGTTCTACCGCTATGTGAGTTTCTCAAACATAGTTAATTATTAATAGAACTTATATTGTTCATTTCAAAATAGTTGACAGCTTATTTCCATTGACAACTTATTTTGAAGTATCAAAGAATGTGCAGAATATGGTAGATAGAACTTACTACACCGATGGCTTTGAGTTAACTTACAAGGAGAAAACTCATCTGGTTGGATTTTGTAATGATATTGAGAATTACAATATCTACAATCGAACTCCTCAACATTATGGTCAATACGTGCCACTAGTGCACGGTTGAACTACCAGAACTACCATGAGATACCCTGGTAAGTTTTTTTACTATTACGACATCCGTGCATCTTTTTACATGCATTTCTAAAACTAGTACATCATTGCTAATCACGGGTTATTACTATGTTTTTCAACAGCTTATCCCCAGAGAATTGTGTGCCTCATTTGATGTATCGTAATGGCGGCAGCGCTCGTGGTTTTGAACATATATCCAGGTCATCCTATTTAATCTCAACCGTCCATACCGGATTTCTAAAAGAAGTGGAGACATGACAATCAAAGGATGGAAAAAATGTATGGACAATGTAAGGAGATTCTTGGAAGCAAAAGGAAGCGTAGGCGCAAGAATTGAGACGGGATGATCTCCATTCTTCATAATGGAGAGTCGTGGTCTATATTGTTTTATGCTATTTTACCTTAAGTGTGTTTAGGTCCGATCCTACCCGATACTGATGATCATGTGCTAAGAACAATTATGTAGGGTTGGGTCTCAATGACTATGAGGATGATGATCGTATTTACTTATTATTAATAACGAGTAGAAGTTGTATGATGATGCTTGATTAATTAGCTAGTAGGACTTGTTATTATATATGATGATGTATGATGCGAAAGCATGCATGAGTTATTATATATATATATCTACGGGTGAAACGAAAAAGAATTAAAATGGAAAAACACAAAATTAAATGAAAAAGAAATCATAAAACCAAAAACCTCAAACATTTTAGTACCGGCTGGTGTTACCAACCGGTACTAAAGGGCTCCCTCCGCCCTCGAGCTGGCCTGCGTTGACGGTGGTTCTTTAGCACCGCTCGTGCTGAACCGGTGTACTAAAGGCGGGGGCTTTAGTGCTCACACTTTAGTGCCGGGTTCCTAAACCCGCACTAGTGCAGCCTTACTTAACCATATGCTATTGCCTGTGTTCTCGCACTAGTGTAGATAGATGGAGACCGAGACACATACGCTTCACTTTCCCCTCGGAGAGATGGCGCCTACTTTACAGGATGTGTCTTACTTGTTGTGATTACCTCCGCCGGTGCTGCAATAGGTCCCCAGAGGCGTAATCTGGCTGGCAAGCAATGCAGACCTGCTTTTTGGCTGCGGTGCCGACTGCTAGGGCCATAGACAACGATCCTCATGAACCTCTTTTTAGATGGTTGGGCCAGTTTCAGGTAACCTTCACGGCCACTTAAACAAATGTTGTTTTCTTAGTTGCCCGATGTTCATACAATCATTATGTTTCTATGTAGATTGCCTCGTTAGGATATCCCCATGTTCAGTTGTCGGAGGCACAAATTGACCGGTCCCTAGAGGCATATATTCTTTGCTGTTTGGCAAGACGATGTTTACAGAGAACCACGTGACCACTGTCGATGCACGACTCATTGATATTGCATAAGAGATAATGACGATGTTGCCAGCTCGGGGATATTCTCGTAGAGGAGTTTTGGTTCTCGGATGTTAGCGGCTACGTGATGCAGGCCCTTCGCAAAGCTTGCTTGTTGAAGTCTAGAAAATCTAGTATTGTTGGATGTCCATTATTGTCAGAAAGCTCTGGTTGTAATGAGATATTCCTATTGGACGTAATTCTATGTCTACGCTGATAAACCTTTTGGTTTGGAGGACTTAGCTGGGGGCTTATGTGCTTGCTATCGGCGACTTGCCTACTATGGGATCTGTTTGGGCACGACAAGAGGTACTTTTATATTGTAACAATTAATTCAATTATTTCTTGCCATTCAATAGTATTACTAATGCTTATTTGTTGTCATGCATCGGAGATAGTTTATGCATAGCTGTGTTAGGGATGCTACCCGTCCTTCACGGGCGTTAGCTTTGATAGTTTGCACGAGGATCAAGTTATTCGGGAGCCATACTACCAAAGTTATATCATCGAGGTGCCCAGTTGGGATTTCTGGATTGTGCACTAGAGATCGGCACTATTGGATGACCAAGGCCAAGTTGGTGTTCGACGTGATTGCTGAGGAGATGGCTCTTCATAGGGTGATGAGACAGTTCGGTCTATATCAAGAGCCCGAGATTCCAGATATTCCACACTTGCCGTAACACGGCACAAGTAAGTACTAATACTATTTTAGTTGTCAACTCTGCATTCAGAATATACCTAATCATGTACCGCTCATGTCAATCTCAGGGAAAGTCGCCTAGGAGGAAACAAGTCCATGGCTCATTGGCTTAAGACAATTACCCCTTACGTTGACGAATGGACTACCTCACTAAAAATATCCGGGTGAGGTTCGGCCTTAACTGGAAATGTTTGGGTTGTATCTGCAGCTGCTATCGCATACAACGAGGATCTACTTGGTTCCATCAGCTGCTCCTCGATCAGATCGAAGCCCTCTCACCAGCCGATATGTACCCAACTGCCTCTGCTAGGGAAGCAGATACCACGCCGGTACGCGGCCTTTGATTCTCATATGTTAAGTCTTTTGTTAACCTGTACATATTCGCTGGTTATCTATTCGTGGTGTATATCATACAACGAGGATATAATTGGTTAACTCTTCGTACAGTGGTGACTTGACAATACAGCACGAGAGGAGGTTTCCGCCTTTAATGCAGCGCTTTCAGAGGGGAGAAACTATCCAACCGCGAGAGAGCGTCTCATGGTTGAGGCGTCTTGATGACAAGCTACGCGGGATTTACGTAGCTGTTACGTGTAGACGGTCTTCGGATGTTGCACTTCCTCCTCCAGCACATCGTCCGCCACGTCCTTCTGTACAACATTTAGAACCACGACCCTCTGTGCACCATTCAGAACCACGACCCTCTATGCACCGTGCAGAACCTCATCCTTCACAGCCAGGGAGCTCTTCCTGGCATCAACCACCTCCTTCACAGCCAGGGAGCTCTTCCTGACATCAACCACCTCCTTCACAGCTAGGGAGCGCTTACTGGCATCAGCAGATGGAACTAGGTAACACTACTCACTACATTCTTTTCAACATTGTAGTAATCGTTCCTGCATTCTCAGCAGCCAATGATGCTTAGTGGTGGTGCTTCGTTCATGCATTTGTATCAATTTCACATGTTTTACTTTACCGCAGGCGGCAACCAATTGCAACCGTTCATGCATTCAGTGCAGTCACCGATGTTTAGTGGTGGTGCTTTGCACTTTGAGGGCTTACTTTACGGTGATGATGACCATGCTACAAACATTTATGACTTCTCGCACACAGTGTTTCACACTCCACCACCACCACCGACGCAAGAGACACAGACCGTGACAGACGAGGTTAACTATGGTCGTGGTTATCGCGAGCCTCGTCCACCGCCACAGCGCTTATCGCCTTCTGGTCCTCGCCCGAGGAAGACCCAGACTCGTCGTCGTCCCCCGCAGTGATATGGTTATCTATGTATGAGTCATTATCTATGTTACTTTCAGACTATTCGCAGCTGTGAGTCAGTATTTATGTATGGGACATGCTTCATGTTCATGTATCAGGAGACATATAATGTTTTATGTATGCGAGAGACATATTACTATTAATTCGCATTGTTATTCCACTTACATTTCCAAAAAGACTACAACCAATAATTAAGATACAAGTACATCTGAATTAAACAATGCGGCTGAACTTAATAAATACATCTTACATACTACAAAATGAAATTAAGATAGAACATAATGCCCTACAATAATACAGTACAATCTAATAACGCAAGTACATCTGAATTAAACGGTAGAACTGGAATACATCTTACATACTACATGAGGTCAACATCGTCATCCTTCGTTGATGCAGCCCTCTTGCCCTTTGACGATGCGGTCCTCTTGCCCTCCATCGATGCAGAACTCTCGCCCTTCAAGGATGCAGAATTCGTGCCCTTGGACGATGCAGAACCCGAAAGCGGCGACATGAAGATATCATCTTCGTCCTCGCTCTCCTCAGTCCATAAAAATGGATTCTTTGCTGCAGTCCTTCTGAAAGTTTCACTCTTCAGCTCCACTACCTTCTTCCACCTTTCATGCAACCTAAGAGGTTCTTTTACGCACTCCTCATAGGTCCTTTCAGCCACCCAGACCTACGTAATTCGTGAGCCAACTCATTCATTATGGTGTCACTACCGGTGAGTTCGTCCCATGGAACTATCCTATTGTCCATCCTGAAATCGGTAGCTAGCCTAAGAAGAGTCCTGCTCACCCCAGGGTGAAAACTACGATCGAAAGGATAATGGGACATCTCGACTAAACTGCACCGAATGCTTATCCACCTCCGCTACCAAGGGTTTTTATAGGCACAGAGGAGAAAATGGCGGAAAGAACGATCATGTATATGGGGAAGGTTGGCGGTAAACGGGTATGGAAAAGAGTTGGCGGGAAGGTTGGCGGAAAATACATTGGCCAACCGACAATCTAAAAGGCGGCCCAAGGACTTTTCACCACACTGACCAAAAAGATTTTCTACGACACTGAATTCAAAAAGATTTTTCACCTATATTCGACCAAAAAGTCCTTTTCAACCAAACGTATTTAAAACAGCCTTTTTCGCCAGCTTCGCCTCTTTTCTACCAAGGCAGCGCCGAAACCCTACTTCTACTAATAAATGTATTTAAATCTACCTTTTCGCCCACACGCACGACAGGGTCATAGTTTTGCAGATTTTTTTTCATTCTGGGCGATAGTTTCCGAAATTGCTACAAAATACGTCTTTGTTTTGAAAAAAAAAATCAGAGAAATGGATGGATCATGCACCGATGCACGTACCGTTCATCTTGTTCTCGGGCTAGAAATGGAACCGAGTGCGCTGCCACTGGAGCATGGCGTTGCTCCAGGGGAACCCGTCCGTTCTGAGGAACCACATCTCGTCTGCCGCGGTGCCGCCCCAGAGGTCCTCTCCCACACGCCGGCGTCCCTGCCCCGGCTCCGCGCCGTCTTCACCAGTGGCGGCATGTCCACCACCACATCGCCGTCCACCACCTTCTCCATCCTGCTGGACCCAGCCAGCGCGCTGGCCACCACCACCACCACCACCACGGCCAACGCGGCCAGCACGGAGACGCACGCGCGTCACCTCACCCTGACCCCGCTCCAGCACTCCTCCACGTTGTCGAACGGGGCTAGCGGCGCGTACGCGTACGGCAGTGTCGTCTCGCCGGGACTAACGGCCCAGGACTCAATTGAAGACGATCTTCGAGAAAAATAATATGAATCGATTCCGGCGGATGGATCGACGGGTGGATGGAATGGATAGCCATGGCTCGATCCCCTGGCGAGCGCGATTTATAGTCGGTGACTCAACTAGATCCAGTGCTGCCGCCCTCCATCTGCTGCTGATGTGTGCCCACGCTCCGTAGACGCTGCAAATCTCAATAGGGGAGGGAGGAAGAGGGCACGCTCCAAGTTTTTTGTGAGGTGAGGGAACCGTCTCCGCCGCCCGATTCCCTCAGGACGCTGCAGCATCTCGATCTACGGACGTTGCTGGGGAGACGCCGGGTTTGAAGCAGACTACAGAAGTCGCCAGCGTCATAGCAGTATATAAGTACATCGAGGCGGGGATGTAAAGGGAACTGTTTTGATTTCAAGACTTGAAGTCAAAGTGAGTGGAGACATATTGATTCACGGAAGATGAAGAGGGAGATGGAAACAATCATCTGCTGATTGGATTCTGAACGGCGGCGAAGGAAATCGAGCGAAGGGGAAGGGATGAGATTGGAGTAAAGAAGAGACGGGGAGGAAGAGAGACCGAGGAATAATTGTTCGGTGGGTGCCAGGGAAAGATATCATTCTATTCTATTTCTTCCATGGAGTTAAGGCTGGGGGGATGGCTGCTCTTTGCAAAAAAAAAAAAAATGAACGCTGACGTGGCATGGAGCTGATGTGTACAGTGTGCATGTTCAGAGAATGGGTAGAAGTGTGGAGCAACTTCTTAAAAATGTAAGATTTCATGAGAAAAAAGAAAAGAAAAAGAAGCAGAAACATCTATAACCAAAGGAAACAAACAAGATAACAAGTGCTGAAATAACAGACAAGGACAATTATCCAGAAGGATATGCGGCTGTTGGGAACTTCATGATGCATGGACCATGTGGCCAGGCCAATACAAATTCCCCGTGCATGATAGATAAAAAATGCATCAGAAAGTTTCCAAGAAAATTTAACAGCAACAGAACCATTTGAAGATGCATACCCAGTGTATAGAAGGTGTGACGATGGCACACATACATACAAAATGGGGAAGTGAAGTTAGACAACAGATGACATTCCATGCAATAGAGATCTACTGGTAAAAGTACGAGGCACACATAAATGTCAAGGTGTGCAACTCATCTTTGTCAATAAAGTACCTTTTGAAATACTATAAAACAAGGGTGATGATCAAGCAACAACTATGATAGAAATCGATAATATCAAAAGATATCTTGATTGCACATAGATATCATGATGCATGTTGGAGAATATTTCAATTTGAAATGCACTTTGGAATCCTTGTGTTGAAAGACTTCTTTCCACCCGCAGAATGAACAACATGCCATCTTCTCGGACTCCATAGACTTAACAGAGATAGTAAGAAAGTGAAGGGCAGCAATAACTAAAATTTTGCAGCGGATGGAAACAAACAAGCACTATGAAGAAGCCAGAGAATTAACAGATGCAGAGTTCCGAAAAAATGGGTATGGAAAGCGACAAAAATATGGAAAACAGAAACAAAGTGCAGATCCATTGGAAGGATTTACTATGCCCATCCAGCAAGTGGCGAGAAATACTACATGAGAATGCTACTTAACATCGTCAAAGGACACACATCTTTTGAAGACATAAGGGCATTTCTAACCGATCCCCTATAACCGATTAATGGAGTATATTTAGCTTTTTACTCCACTAACCGGCACCTAGCCGATCCCCAATCCGGCCTAACGGAGTATAAATTTACTCCTCTCCCTAAAAATTTCCCTATTTTTACTCCCTCTTTGCTTCGCCGAGTAAAACGGCACAGCTCTCCCTTGCTGCCTCTCCCTCCCATCCCGTGCCGCGTCTTCACCCCTGCCGCCCCTCCCTGCCGGCACCGGCTAGCCACCGGGGAAGCCTTGTAGGCCTCCGCCACTGTCCTCCACCAACTCCTTGTCCCACCGCCGTACAAAAGTTGAGGGGGTCTGCGGCTGCTGTCGCCGCTACCAGATTTGGTGTTTCCGGCCACCGGCGGTTGCGCCTTGCAGTGGATTGACCGGGAAGCAGCCCACACAACCCCGACAAAGCCTCCGCGCCACATGCAGGTGCCGACTCTTCCTCTAGCCACTCTAATTGCTCCTGTCGTTGGTTCGCCGACAAATACAAGACCGAATATTACCCGAGCTTGGCGCTCGCTTAGTGGCTCACCGGCTTGCAGCTGCCGGTCATACAGTGCAACGACTGCACACGACAAGAAGTGCACTGAGTTTGTACCACGCCACAACATCCAGGATGGGTGTTCTTCAAATGCACAAATGATGGGGTATGTGCTTGTTTTGATTCGGTTTTTCACCAGATTCGGTTCAATTTTGGTAGCTCATTGATGCTCATCTATGTGTGTAGGATGATGGATGCTCGTTTTGGTATTGGGAAGAAGAATCTTTGCCGGTGTCAAAACCCGCGGATCTCGGTAGGGGGTCCCGAATCATGCGCCTAGGGCGGATGGTAACAGGAGACAAGGGACAACAATGTTTTTACCCAGGTTCGGGCCCTCTCGATGGAGGTAAAACCCTACTCCTGCTTGATTAATATTGATGATATGGGTAGTACAAGAGTAGATCTACCACGAGATCAAGGAGGCTAAACCCTAGAAGCTAGCCTATGGTATGATTGTTGATGTTGTAGTTGTTGTGTCCTACGGATTAAAACCCTCCTGGCTCATATAGACACCGGATAGGTTAGGGTTACACAGTAGTCGGGTTACAATGGTAGGAGATCTACATATCCAGACGCCAAGCTTGCCTTCCATGCCAAGGAAAGTCCCATCCCACACGGGACGAAGTCTTAAATCTTGTATCTTCATAGTCTTGGAGTCCGGCCAGACGATAGTCCGCTATCCGGACACCCTAGTCCGGACTCCTCAAGAGCCCCCGAACCTGGCTTCAATGACGATGAGTCGGGCGCATATTGTCTTCGGCGTTGTAAGGCGGGTTCCTCCTCCGAATACTTCATAGAAGGTTTTGAACACAAGGATAGTGTCCGGCTCGCAAAACAAGTTCCACATAACACCGTAGAGAGAATAACTTTTGCACAGATCTGGCTGACGTATTCCGCGGGCGTGACATCACACCATGGTCAGGCCTTTATATGAATTGTTTTTACTGTTCCACCTCGGCCGTGTTTAGCCAAAGTAGTTTCCTTTGGCACGCCCTATCAAAGCGTAGATCGTGCCCCTTATTCCGTGATTCTCATCAATACACGGACGGGTAACCCAACCGGCCCGTTAGCCTGCCTCCTCTATCAAAGGCGAGTCCTAATTCGACCACACGGGTGGGCTCTTGGTATTCAACCTCTTTATAATGAGACCAAGGCCCTCTTCTTTTTACACCCTCCATCGAAGTTCGCCTCGCCGAAGTTCCAACACCCAAAGCTTCAGATTCAGGCGCTTCGAATTTCGACGATGTCCGGATCCGACCGACATGGTCGATGGATGTCTTCGCCCATCACGTAAGAAGATGTGCTAAAGCTGCACAACGCCACGCATCTAACCGGGCGAGATCTCGTGATAGGCTGCCCGCCTGTGGCAGGTCATTCCCACTCCGAGCCCGCGAGAACGTGGTGTCATGTCCCACTTCCTTCGGGTTTAGGCTTCCCGACGGATCCCTTTGTGCGGGGGCTCATGTTTTATTATGGGCTTGATTTCCATGACTTGAATCCAAGTCCATCCTCCATATCTCGCCATTCATTGTTGTATGTGAGGCCTTCCTCCATATTACCCCCATTTTGGATTGTGGCTCAAGACCTTCAAGGTGGAGCCAAAGATGATCGAGGGGCAACAAATAGAGTGCGGAGGGACGGTCATAAGCAAATGTGCTGATGCTCCATGGCCCGAGGGCTCTTTTCAAGAGGAGCTTGATTTGTGGCAATGGGGGTGGTTTTATATCACCGCTCCTAGGGGCACCAAATGGGCGGCGCCCTGCTTTCGCTCAGGTCCACCACAAATGGGCCGCATCATGGGTCAACAAGGGCCTGACTGGGGCCATCCAGGACGCTCCTTGCTGCAGGGCCGTATTCGAGACCTCCGTGAAAGAGGAATCAATCTGGTTGTAGTGGCGAGGTTATGGTGATCCGGCGCCTTCAGCCTCTGCAAACGCCGCCTCCGCCTGTGGGAATTCAATCCGGAGGGACCACGAGCTCTCCAAAATTTTATGGGCACGACGCCCATGGAGATGTATAAGCTGTTCTTTGGATCACAAGAAAAGTGTCCAGACTTGACCGAGGACGCAGGACTAAGCTGCAATCGCCCGGATACTCAAGTAAGTAGTCCTGTAACCGGACAAGCTGTTTATTTATTTATTTTGTATACGTGCCCTTTAAAGGAGCTGTTTTTTGAACAGGAATGGATAACCAAGGCAAAGTTAATAAGTTGTCCGGCTCCCCTCCCAGAGACCACGCCGGATCCCATGCTGACCAAGATGTTGAAGGTCGCGCCTTTTGAAGAAGGCGAAGGGGGGAGCGGGAAGCAACTGCCTTCAAGGAGGCCATCGAGGAAGGAGGGTTTAAGAGTCCCACCTTTCGAGGAGAGAAGAGGACCGCTTCGGAAGATCTGGAGGTCAAGGCCTCAAAGAGGGGAAAGGGATCTTCGGCAAAGAGTTCGGCGCCGGGAAGTAACCAAGCCGCATTATTTCCCCAAGGGGGTCAGCCCTCCAACGAGCCGTAAGTTAAAAAGGAGGGGTCTTGTAAATAAGGAACATCCCTATATTTATTCATGAAGATAACCGAAATTGTACCTTGTAGCTCGGACCTCAGCCCTTCTCAGCAGAACTCGCTCGGGGATCTTCTTCCGGAGATGATGGAGAGCCAACGCCTCCACTTGCCGCACTCATGTGAAGCAGCACGACCCGGAGTTGTCGCCGCAGAGGGTTCCCCAAGTCCGGGCGGGCCGAAGGCCCGGCGCCAAGTGGTGTGCTGTCGGAGGAGCTGAAGGATCTGCTCGGGCGAGCGGTTATTTCGAAGGATCACCGTGCTCTAATGGGTACGGTGATTGAAAGAATTGCATCCGCGGAGAGCGGATTGCATAAAGCTGCCGTAAGCTTACATCGACGGGTTTGAGGTACGTAAAAGGATGTACCTTCCGGCTTTTGCATATAAAATGCGCCCAGATAGATAGTAACCTCGAGACTCGGTATGTTGTCAAAATTGACAACGCGTCGAGGATCAAATTTCGCTATAACATATCGCCGCTTCTAAGCGGTGGCGGGCGTCCCGAGGCTACCGGATCGATGAATATATGCCGAACTAATGCGGGCGATTTGACGAGGCGGATGCGACATCACGCCGGTCAATAAACGGTTCGACGAGTCACAAGGTATGCGACTTCCGTATGGACACTGGTAAGGGGGCTGACGCCCATGTCTTACTATTCATTCGTATGCTTAATGCAGATGGTGCAGCCGCTGTTGGAGGAGTCTGCGGGCGGAACTCGCCGAGCAAAAGAGCAGGCCCGAATCGATGTCATGCGGCTGCTTTAAAGGCAATCAAGAGCTAGAAGCGAACGGGCTGCTCATCGCCAAGCAAAGAGGAAATGGCCGATATGGCCAAAAGTTAAGGAATACTACCGATCGCTGCGAGGTTCTTGAAAAGGAACGCTCAAGCGGAACAAGAGGGCCTAAAAAGGCCGCCCGAATCCAAGAGTGCCCAAGCGGCGTTGAGAGCTGCCAAGGAGGAGCTGAGTCGCCGGGCAATTGCGGCCGGAAAACCGCTTACTGGCCGGAGTAAATACACGTATCCAAAGTATGCTCAATTGGATAAGTTGTGGAGTTCGGAGGATGCTTATCTGGACTTCTTGGCGGCGGCGCTTCGGACGCTGATTGAGCACTTCCAGCCGTAAGGGCATGTATGAAGAGCTATATTGGTCTCAATTCCATAGTCCGGATCGTCCTCATCTGGCTGACCGATCGGTTGGCCGTCAATGGGCCGAACTCAATCGGTTGTCCGGCTTTGCCATGAAGCATGTCCTGACTCCACTTGTGGTCGGGCGGACCCCACCAAGAGCTATTTTGGTTTAGTGCAGCAGTTCCTTGGTCGCAGCATCACCAGACGTGTCGACGAAAATGAGGCGGTCGGCGTGTATTGAGGGGAGCGCGGATGGCTCTTGCTCGTGTCAAGACATATCAAGCAGAGATGAAGGCCACCGATGTTGCATCCCATGATTCGACAGAAGCCGAGTACACCGCCGAAAGCACTACTTTGAAGAAGTCCTACCGGCCATTGCTTAATAGAGACGCAAGGCTCGAAGGATATTATGTTTTAGATGACATGTATGATTTGTGAAAACAATGTTTCAATATAATATAAGAGCTTTTATACTTGTGCGCTCAAGTAGTAAACTACTCCTATGCGGCCGCTTATGTATATGTGTATATAACCCGAAGATGGCAGTCCTGTTCAGCCCCCACGCACATAGTGCGGGGGTGTTTGCAAAGAAAGTGCTTTTTCACACTTAATCCAACGTCTTGGTCCTGTTAAGGAGGTGATAGCGTAGCAAACCAAGCAACCGGACTATAATGCTTTATCACTTTCACTTAGCCATGGGAGTTCGAGGGTGGGGCCACGATATATTCCCCCGGGGCACCGCACTCTCCCAATTCGGGGTGCGATGTGCACGACAGCGGTCCTTCGTTAATGCGGAGGAATCCTAAACATTCCTATAAGTCATCGAAAGTGGTTGACCAGTCTCTCGCTTTATCATGACAACAGTTGTCGACTTTCTCCATCGAGGTGCTCGCCTACCGAACCGGGGCACAATCGCAGTTGGTTCTCCCGGTGCCGCGTTAGCCGTGAAAAGCAGGCAACGTAAGGCAGCAAAACACAGGCGCCGGGCAACCCAACATTTGACCAAAGACATGATTCGGAGCTGATGCATATAAGTCCTAACTTCGAGACGCCGAATACTCCCTAAGGTATTCGGTCTTTATGAAAATGGGCGAATAATGCCCTAAGCCCCGGATGTCCAGCACGTTCAAAAATTCTGGCGCGGTCAATGCCAAAACACCAGCCTCCTCCTCGGTTATAGTAAGGAACCGGGGATGTATATCAACAAGAGACAAAGAAAAAGGTTTATGCAGTGGTCTTAATCTGAAAAGAATCCTTACTGCAACGGGTCCCCTACCGCACGTCTGCACCTGTGTCTCCATTGTGCCGTATCCTGGACGGGTGTAGCACGTTGTTCATCTGTAAAAAGAGAGGAACTTAGTTTTTAAAAGAAAAAGGATCGTGCAAAATATGTACTTAATAGTAAATAAACAAAGTATTGTTCGAAGAAGTGAATAAAGTTGAGCTTTATTGTCTCTTATTATACATGCATGCAGCCCCTCGTATGTGCCGCTAGTAGGCGCCGGACTCGTCTAGCCGTGTCCGGAGAGTGAATGACCAATTCAGGTTCTTCGCCTAGTAGAGCCGGATAGTCGTGGGGCTGTCAAGGCAATCTCCGGTTTTCCGTGCTCGAGTAACACTTAATACTTCCTTTTAACGAGATGATGCCGCGTGGACCGGGCATTATAAGTGTTTGAGATGCATAGTGCGGTATTGCGTTAAAGCGGGCGAAAGCTTCGCGTCCCTATAGTGCTTGATGGCTGCTTTTAAACGGGGCGATATGGAAGCGTAACCTTTCGCGATGGAAGTTGCCGGATGAACCGAACACAACTTCTAGCGGTATGGAGCCCGCATAATGGGCATATGGGCTCGCATTACTCCTTTAAAGGAGGTGTTGCTACGACGAATTTTGGTTGGGTTTATCCCCATCCTCATGGATTGTGTCCCGATATATCGTGTTTATGTCATCGCCGCCATCCATGAGGACTCGTGTAAATTGGAACTGCTGATTATAGGATCTAATATCGTGGCAGTCCATCCTGCATTCCGATATTTCCGGAATTGTCCTCGATGGTCGAAGGTGATTGGTTTTGACAACCAAAGCAGCGGGCGCGCTTTCGGTGGGCACCGCTCTGCTTTCCCTTTGATCACGTGAAGTGAGTTTACGATTTTGACCTCTTGTGGGAAAGTCTTTTGTTTTCCGGGCTCGCTTGTGGTGCTCGTCGTCATCTTCACTTGGTGTATCGAGACCCTTGTGTTCGCTCACCCACGTCGACTGTTTGAAGACCCAACAATTTCGTGGGTATGGTTAGCGAGGCCTCCTGTGAGTAATCGTATTTGACATATCTTGACCAGGATTTTGTTAAAGTTGGATAGCTCATCACTATTGTCCTTAAGGGGCAGTTTTTTGTTGTTCTCGCCGTGAGCTTTTGAATCCGGGCGTTGACCGCCGTGCTCTTTTGACTGTTCCTTTTAATCCGCGCTGGTCCTTGTTGCGCCGTGGTTTCCCATTTCCATCCCCTGATTTCGGATGTACTTGGGTCACCGGAGCTGCATCTTGCTAGCCAGCTATCCTCTCCCGCTAAAAGCGGGTCATGAGGCTTGTTAGTGTGGCCATTGTTCTTGGCTTTTCTTGGCCGAGGTGTCCGGCGAGCCATTCGTCTTGGACGTTGTGTTTGAAAGCTGCTAAGGCTTCGCTATTCCTGGACAGTCGACTATTTGGTTCTTTTTAGTGAGGAACCTGTTCCAGAATTTCCGGGCTGACTCTCCGGGCTATTGGGTTATGCGACTTAGATCGTCTGCATCCGGAGGGCGGACATAAGTCCCCTCAAAATTTGCCCGAAATGCATCCTCGAGCTCTTCCCAGCTTCCAATGGTATTTTCAGGGAGGCTCTTAAGCCAATGTCGAGCTGGCCCTTTGAGTTTAAGGGTAAGTATTTTATGGCGTGAGAACATCTCTCCTCTAGCCATGTGTATGTGGAGGATGTAATCCTCAATCCGCACTCTGTGGTCTCGTTGTTCCGCCATATGCCTCTATGTTTACAGGTTTGAATCTCACTGAAATTCATGATCCAAAGACCTCATCGGTGAAACATAGGGGTGTGCGGCGCCTCTATATTTGGGTGTGCCGTGATCTTCGAATTTTGGCGTGTTGCATTGCTTTGACGAGCATGCTTTCTTGGCCCGTAGATGGACCTAATTGGGCCATCCTTTTGATGTGAATCTTTATGCGGATCGCATATTGTCTTGTAATAAGGGCACCATTCGCCGCCTCTTCTTGCCGTGAGGTCGCCCATCCGACCGGTGGCTTTCTTGCTTTTTGATTGTGGGGGCTCTAAGGCCTCCTTTGTCGAATTCGGGCAGTAGCTTTCTTTTGGTAGCTCTTTGTTCGGCGATCGTCAGCCCGTTCTTGTCTGCGGTGCTGAATACTTTGCTCCATCTCGATCCCGAGTGCATCTTCCGCTGTTTTGAGCTTCCGCTTTGCTTTTTCAGGCTGGCGCGCAGTGGCGACGCAGCCTTTTCTCGAGGTCGCTTTTGCTCCAATAGTTTGTCCGCGCCGATCGTCCGGACTGTTGTCTTCGCTTGGGACAGATTGTTTATCCACGTTGTCTTGTTCGGACGATTGCTCAATAGCTTGTTCGTTGTCCACCGTTCGCCTCGCTTTATGGCCGGGTCTTTGTGGAGGCAGGACTTTGTTCGGCGCCACGCTGCCGCTTTTGACTGCTTTTCGAGGGATTTATCCTTCGTGGGCGTCCGTTGTTCCTCGCTCTTCATTTCCTTTAGGTGCATCCACCATGTATACATCATGAGATGAGGTGGTTGTCCAAAGCATCCTAGAGGTGCTAGCTCATTGTTTTCTCCCCGCATCGCCGCCCATACCGCCGATGTCTTCGAGTCGAAGTCGAGCACGTCGTGTAAACTTTCGACGGTGGCTACGAAGTGGGTGGTGGGTGGGCATTGAATTTGTTCGCCGTCCGCATCCCAACCTTCCTGACCGTAGTCCGGCCAGGGCTCTCCGAATAAAGAGAGAGACTTTATTGAATTCAGGATGTCGCCAAAGGGCGAGTGCTGAAAGATATCCGCGGCCGTGAAATCCATGACCGGCGCCCAATCGGATATGATTGGCCGGGGCGCGGAGGGTTGGGTGTCCGGAGAGGAGGCCGGCACCCTGGAGTCGAGGTCTTCGGCAAGGACAAGGATGGAGTTCGCCCGATCGCCAGAGAGATTGTAGCCCCGAGGCGGTGTCCAACCACTCGTCCTCGATCGGGGAATCCGCCCGGATTAAGGGTCGGAGCGGATATCGGTGCGCCTCTGTGGCGCTGTTCGCTGCAGAGCGAGATCATGCCCATCGAGACAAGCAGCATGCTTGGCTGCGGCTTGAACTGGGTCGAAGATCAAGTCTCCGCAGATATCGGTCAGATAGTTCAAACTTCCAAACCTCGACTCGATGGCCAGGCGAAGCTTCGATCTCGCCTCCGGATGGCTGCCAGCCGACTGGCCTTGATGCAAAGCCGCCGAACATTTAAGATCCGTCGAGGAGAAAAGTCTCACCCCGACCGCGTCGTTATTGATGATCAAAGGAGCCATCGGGCCTATCGGTGACGACACAGAGGAACTCCCAATGAAAGCACCAATGTCGGTGTCAAAACCGCGGATCTCGGGTAGGGGTCCCGAATCAGGCGTCTAGGCGGATGGTAACAGGAGACAAGGGACACAATGTTTTTACCTGTGTTCGGGCCCTCTCGATGGAGGTAAAACCCTACTCCTTCTTGATTAATATTGATGATATGGGTAGTACAAGAGTAGATCTACCACGAGATCAAGGAGGCTAAACCCAAGAAGCTAGCCTATGGTATGATTGTTGATGTTAGAAGTTGTTGTGTCCTACGGACTAAAACCCTCCAGCTTTATATAGACAATTTGATAGGTTAGGGTTACACAGAGTCGGTTACAATGGTAGGAGATCTACATATCCATATCGCCAAGCTTGCCTTCCACGCCAAGGAAAGTCCCATCCGGACACGGGACGAAGTCTTCAATCTTGTATCTTCATAGTCTTGGAGTCCGGCCGTGACGATAGTCCGACTATCCGGACACCCCCTAGTCCGGGACTCCCTCAAATACATTGCTCTATTGATATCACGAAAATTAGTAGATGTTCGTGCACTCGTTGGTAGAATTAAGGCTAAACATGAGTCTAGATGTGAGATTAGAGAAGAAATTATAGGGGAAGCAACGTCTACTTCTTTAGTATCAAAGAAGAAGACTGAAGTATGCAAGATCGAGATTCCGCAGATCAACAATGAAGGCATCGAGAAGATATTACTCCAACTAGTGGGAGCAGATATGGAAGTTGGATATCTTCTAAAATGTCTAATTGTGGCACTTGTTTTCTTTGGTCTTGCCCTTCTAGCAAAGAATTGATGAATTATTATGTAATCCGATGTCATTGAATTAAATAAAGAAGCAAAGAAATGTTTTTCGGTGGCTGAAATTGAAATGCAAATGATTTTTTTACTCCGCTAAGTTTAGGGTATTGGCTAGGTCCGACCAAAACTTAGTGGAGTATATATTTGTCGCAGCGTGATTTCTGGCCTTTTATTTTTCTTTTGATTTTCTGAGGATTTTGCCTGAGTTTTCTCTTTCTGTGGCTTTATGGTTTGGAAACTGAAGAAAATGACCTCTTCTTTCCTTCTAGAGTGGCTTGTCATACCCTAATCCATCCCTATACCTTGCCATTTCCATCCTATAGCAAACCCCAATATTATTTTTATTGGGAATATTCCTTTTCTAATAAAGGAATAACTCAATTTTCCCTAGGTTGTGAAGCAACCTATATTTCCCACACTCCTAATTTTCCCAAATAATTCTCATAATTTTCTTGGGTCATATCTCCCTCAAATATGGCAAAATATTTCATTTTCCATGTTTAGCATAATCCTCAAATAATTCATTTCCTATTCTGCCCTAATTGGCACATTGTGAAGCAAGTGCTATTTTCCTTTGCCCAATTGACCTCAAACCTTTTGGACATCTTTTCTTGTCCATATCATTGCCACATGCCAAAATTCAACCTCATTTGCCTAGTAATTGTTTATTAATGGTTTTCCAAAGTTTCTGCCCAAAAAGAAACTTTGTGAAGGAGGTACAAGCTAGGCATATCCAAATGAGTTGCAATTTATGAATGACCTCAATATCATCATATCATAGCCGTCCACCAAATTGGAGCTCATGCCATGCCCCCATGTGAGCTCAGCTTCAAATCTTTGTTTCTGTCCAAATTTTCAGTTTGTGAAGCAAGTATAATTTATCTTGCTCCATTGTGGCTGAAAAGTTTCCTAGGCCTTCTCTTATCCATATAACCTACCTCCACCAAATTTGGGCATATTTCATCTAGCCAATTTCCCTCAGGAATTTTTGCAAGTTTCTGGTCAGTGGAAATGCTTGTGAAGCAAGTACCATTTTGGTTTATCCAATTGGTATGAAACCTTTTTTCAGCATATTCATATGAGCAAATAACTCTGCCTCGCCCAATTTGAGATTAAGTTGATACTCCATGTGAGAGCATCCTCATAATCTTGATTCTGGACCATTTTGGTCAGTTGCAAAGCAACTATATTAATCCTTGATCCATTTCTCCTCAAACTCCCCAGGATTATAGTACTTCCTAAGCTAATTACCCCAGACAACACCATTTGACCCAATCAGTTCTCTTTTGAGCATAGTGGCTTGATAAAGTTTGATACAAAAAGCTTTAATCGAAGACTAACTCAGCTTCAGAGCTTCTTTTGTCGATCCATCACCTCCCTCAGCTTATGTGATGCAGGGACTCCTCACCAGGCATATCATGCCATCCCCTCTTGTTCTCTTCATGCCAGACTGCGCGGTGACCACCGTTTTGGCATGTCATCCGCATGCTCTAGCGCCTCTATCTTCTTCTCCCTCTCTATGCGCTTGTCCCCTCATCGCCTAGCCATGTCTAGAAGCTTCCCCGAGCTGCCGCTGGCCCCTCCGAGCTCCCCGCCTCCGCTTGCTTCTCCCGGTGAGCCGTGCTGCCCGTCGCCCTTGAAGTTCCTGCCAGGACCGTCGCTTCCACCCCGTGTCTTCTTCCCCCTCTTGTCCCCGAGCTCTGCCTCGTCTCCGTGACATCTGCGCCTCATTCGTGTCCTCCCTCGTCGCCTTCCCGCGCCCTCCCGTGATCGCTACCGTCGCCAGAGCCTCGGCTGGACGTGCCCGGCGGCACCCGAGCCCGTGCCCCACGCCCCGGATATAAGTATCCCCTCCCCTCGCCTCCCGAGCTCACCACTCGCCCTCACCACTCTCCTAGTACCCTCCCGGACCTCTCCACCGAGCTCTTGCGCCTCTCCTCACCTCTATTACCCACCATGGCCACCCCCCTCTGGCCTAAATTCCTACAAGCCGCGGATCCACTCTCCCTTCCACCTACACTGGAGCTCATTGCAGACCTCCTCTAGCCGCCCAAGTACCCCGCAACTCCTTCTTCACGACCAAAGCACCGAGCCCGACTCCGGCCGACGCCTCCGTCCGCCATGACCGAGGCCGTGTTCACTCCCGTGCGCCTCGACGTGCGAGAGATGTCCAGGCAGGAGCGCCTCATCTTCTCGAGCTCGTTCATAGCTGGAGCACCATCAGAGGTGCTCTGTAGCTCCGGCAATCGTCGTCAGGTTGAACCCCTGCCTCAGCCAGGCGCATTGTAAGTGACCCAGAGAGGTTGAAGAAGACCTGACGAGGAGAGAGAGAGAGAGATGGCGGGGCCCGACTGTAAGTGACCCAAAGGTCGGGCCCGCGCTTATAAGTGGAAGCGCATTTGCTGTTTTACGCTTTCCTTTGAGTGAAGGTGTAAAGTGTTGCGCCTTCGGCCAAAAATACGCCTTCACTGTTCAAAAAGCGCAGTTACTGGAATGCGCCTTTTGTTTAACCCAGCCGACCGAAACCTCTAAGTTATGAACATTCACCCGTTAGCGCAGAAAAAGAATACTTTTTATTTATTTTTCTGCCTAACGAACGAACGGCCGTAACTTTTTGCTCGAGACTCCGATTGAGGTGAATCCAACGCCCGCGTCCTCGTCTCGTCGAACCCGTTCTGCTGCTATCATTTTCACTATGGTTTGGCATACTAGAAATGACCATTTTTCCCTTGCCCGTAAACAGCCCCCTCCGGGAGAGAACTGTTCCCGATGAATCTTTCTGCGATCCTTCTGCACTTCTTCTCGGTGGATTCTTCATCCCCAGGGAAGACACAACCACCATTTGCATGATGGCCATGCAGCAGTCTTGGTTTTCAACTTGAACATTTAATAACTGTCTGTTTGCTTCACTACAAGTGTGATCGTTGTTTCGGTATTGCTTATAGTGTCATGTTCACCTTCATGCTATGTTTTGATGCACCTGGTTATCATGTTCTACTTGCTAGTATTACTTTCATATGACATACTTGGTAGTTGTTAATGTTGGTGTTGGTTATGTCCTTCGGTGCATGACCATCGTCTGCTACTGAGTACCATCGATATGCATGTTTTCTTAGCATCTAGCTGGTTATATGCTTACTTAGTAGCATGTACTGGTATGTTCTTGCATGGTATTTATCATTGATGCTAGTGGTCATGCTATGTTTCTGAGTAGTGGATGCTTGTGATCTGCATGCTAGTCAGTATGCCATGCTCGGTCAGATATATGGTTTATTATTGTTGACATGTTAAGAAGTGATGATGTTGCACACCCTTGCTTATGTTGATATCCTGCTCATGCATTGTAGTTGCATCATGTTATGACTCAACTTATTGCATTCAAGTTTAACCAGACTTAATTGAACTTGAACAACTGTTGCGTGAGTCATGGTGCCACCATATCGAGCTGACCAGTGCAACCACATTTGCCTTTTATGGGGAGGACCTAACTGGGTCTATTGTCATGCCTCTCGCCGGTGCCTCCAATGAGGGAAGGTTATGCGCGGGCGTTACCTTGGCCGGGTAGGATGGCATCAGCCTTGTGTGCCCGTAGTTGTTATAGCCGGCTTGTCCCCGTTTGGGACCGTCGTTTATTGTTTTGCCACGACGGTGGCCATTGATGCATTTCGTAGGCACGGGGCCACCCATGACTGATACGTCTCCGTCGTATCTACTTTTGCAAACACTTTTTCCCTTGTTTTCGACTCTAACTTGCATGATTTGAATGGAACTAACCCGGATTGATGCTGTTTTCAGCAGAACTGCCATGGTGTTATTTTTGTGCAGAAATAAAAGTTCTCGGAATGACCTGAAAATCCACGGAGCCACCTTTTGGAATTAATAAAAAATATTGGCGAAAGAATCAACATCAGGGGGCCCACACCTTGTCCACGATGGTGGGGGCGCGCCCCCTGCCTCGTGGGCCCCCTGGAGCTCCACCGACCTCAACTCCAACTCCATCTATTCATGGTCGGGGAGAAAAAATTCAGAGAGAAGGATTCATCGCGTTTTACGATACAGAGCCGCCGCCAAGCCCTAAACTCTCTCGGGAGGGCTGATCTGGAGTCCGTTCGGGGCTCCAGAGAGGGGAATCCGTCGCCGTCATAATCATCAACCATCCTCCATCACCAATTTCATGATGCTCAACGCCGTGCGTGAGTAATTCCATCGTAGGCTTGCTGTACGGTGATGGGTTGGATGAGATTTACCATGTAATCGAGTTAGCTTTGTTAGGGTTTGATCCCTAGTATCCACTATGTTCTGAGATTGATGTTGCTACGACTTTGCCATGCTTAATGCTTGTCACTAGGGCCCAATTGCATGATTTCAGATCTGAACCTATTATGTTTTCATGAATATATGTGAGTTCTTGATCCTATCTTGCAAGTCTATAGTCACCTATTATGTGTTATGATCCGACAACCCCGAAGTGACAATAATCGGGTCCACTCTCGGTGATGACCGTAGGTTGAGGAGTTCATGTATTCACTAAGTGTTAATGCTTTGGTCCGGTACTCTATTAAAAGATTTCATGCAAGTTCTTTTCCACAAGCACGTATGACTATATTTGGAATACATGCCTACATTATATTGGTGAACTGGAGCTAGTTCTCTGTCACCCTATGTTATAACTATTACATGAGGAATCGCATCCGACATAATTATCCATCACTGATCCAATGCACACGAGCTTTTCACATATTGATCTTTGCTTAGTTACTTTCTTTATTCTTTGCTGTTACAATTACTACAAAACTGCTACTTGTTACTTTTGCTATCAAGTACCATTACTTCCATACTACTTTGCTACTAAATACTTTGTCAGCAGATATTAAGTTATCCATGTGTGGTTGAATTGACAACTCAACTGATAATACTTGAGAATATTCTTTGGCTCCCCTTGTGTCGAATCAATAAATTTGGGTTGAATACTCTACCCTCGAAAACTGTTGTGATCCCCTATACTTGTGGGTTATCAATGACTTAGCCCAGAAGGGAGTTGGTCGGAGTGTTCGGGAGAGTGTCATGGCAGTAGGGCGGTTTTGTCGGAATGTCATTGGTCTACCCGAATGGGAGCGTGAGGCCATGGGTTCAGTGGTGTGGATAAATTGCGCTACCTCTACAGAGTGTGTGTTAAATCTATCGATAGCCATGCCCGCAGATAAGGGCCCAGTTCGTAGTTGGTCACACTATGGGTCAACAGTAATACTAATGATGTGCTTAACAACAACCCCGGTTCGATGATGAAAGTAGTTGGTTGATCTTTATGTGATCGTGAGAGGATCACCGTGGTATCGAGGATACCGAGTTGTTGAATACTTGTGATGTTGTGCGAGAATCATGGGTAAAGATCAAGCTCCTTGTGGTCATGACTGATTACTACGGTATTGTTTATACCAAGCTTGATTGGATCCTAAGATGATCGTGTGATGTCCGGTGTTGGTAAGTGATGCATGTTATGGTTACGAGGTAAACCCGAGCAGAGTAAGTTGGTGCATGATAGTGTCATCATGTTGCATGTTTATATGTTCCTGGCATGCTCATATTGTGCTAGCGGTATCATGTTGTTCATGCCATGTTGTTTTGATGATATCATGTTAATCCTTGTTAACTTGTAATTGCCATGTTGTTGTTTTCCTTGATTGCTCTTGGTTGCTGTGAGCTTGCAAGTACATTCAATGTACTGGCCTGGCGTGTCATGCCAGTTTGCAGGTCATGCCAGATTTGATTGCTTGTTTGCTGTGGATTCCCTGTTCACGAGCTAGGATAAGCGTTCCAGTCAGAGTCCTTGCGGAGTGGAGTTCACCACCGTCGTTGTTGTTCCGCTGCCAATAGTTATTCCGCTGCTTCGTGTTGTTCTGCTACTTGCATAGAGCAACCGTGGCCGGCGTAGTGTCGTCGTGTCGATGTAATCCCTTGTACCCATATGGATAGTAATAAAGAGCTGATTTGTTCTATGCTAAGCAGTGCCGTATTCCAGAAGACTTCTCCTCGATCTCTGGGCTAGAATACGGGGCATTCCGGTTTCTCTAAGCCGGGGTGCCACAATACCCCATTAAGCCTTTTACTCCATTAACTTTTGGGGGATTGGTTAGAGCTGGCCTAAGAAAAGTAAATGGAGTTTTCCATAAATCATAAAAGGCGGCGTGTGAAGCATTAGGATTTCTTGATGGCGATAAAGAGTGGACTGGGTGACTGCAAGGTTACAAATCCAAAAAAGATGTAGGAATCATGTCGGGAAGTTTTAAGTGAAGGCATGGAATGCAAGCAGATAAAATCTTGAACTATCCTACACTATGTCTAACAGATAGACAGAAGAAAGATCATAGTTTGCTAGAAATGGAAATACTTATGAGATAGGCTGGAAATACACTCAAGGAATACCCTGGACTCAAACTGCCAAACTCCTCAGGACTAAAAATACTTGGAAACAGGCTACTCAATGAAGAGATGGACTACAACAAAGAAGAGCTAAAAGCTGAACACCTATGTATCTTTGGTAATCTAAACAGCAAATAACGGCATGCATTTGGCTACACAATAAAATTAGTTGACAAGGATTTGAGTAAACAGTTTTTGCAGATGGATATGCTGGTACAGGAAAGACGTACCTATGGAAAGAAATCACAACAAAATTAAGTTCGGAAGGAAAGATAGTATATGTAGTGGCATCATGTGGTATTGCAGCACTACTTCTACAAGGAGGTAGAACATCACACTCAAGTTTCCATATCCCTTTAATCCTTACAGAAGAGTCAACACGTGACATTAAACAAGGTTCACGCTTGTCAGAATCAATAAATAAAACATCATTAATTATGTGGGATGACGCTCCAAAGGCAAACAAAATATGTTTTGAGGCACTAGACAGAACCCTAAGAGATATACTAAGGAATAAAACTGATAACAACAATGAGAGGCCCTTTGAAGGTATGACAATGATTCTAGGAGGATATTTCCGCCAAATTCTTCCGGTTCTACAAAGGGAAGACGACATAACATAGTCACTGCATCCATTAAAAGGACCTATCTTCGGGAACAATTTGAAATCTTCAAGCTCACAAAAACATGCGACTCACTTTCATGACAAAAGACGAAACAAAGAGAAGGCACAGGTAGCACAATTTTCCGAGTGGATCTTGAATATTGGGGGTGGAACAACCACATCTCCAGAAGGAGTGACATACTATTGAAAAAGGCAACTTGTACAAAGGAAACCATCACCGAAAGCATCCATCCAAATTTTATGTCCAAGGAACGAAACGGTAAGTGGGATCAATGAATATACAATTGACAAAATAGAAGGTGAGGAAACAATATATCAAAGCTGCGACACTGTATGCAAAGTGATTACTCTAAGTGATGATACACATATGCTATATCCAACAGAGTTCCTAAACAACCTAAAGTTTCCTGGAATACCAAGTTATAAGCTCAGACTGAAAGGGGGATTACATGTGATGCTACTAAGTAATAATAACCAAAGTGTTGGGTTATGTAATGGTACACGGATGACAATAACTCAACTTGGAAGAAGATTCATTGAAGCACAGATTATCACATGAACACATGTAGGTGACAAGGTATATATTCCGAGAAGAATAATGCCACCGACTAAGTTGGCATGGCCGTTCTTGCTAAAAACAAGAAAATATCAGTCTGCTTTGCTATGACAATTGACGAGAATCAAGGGTAATCTCTAATGAAGTTAGTACAATATCTGCCAAAACAAGGTTTCGCGCACAGAGAATTATATGTCGCTATCCCAAGAGTCACACGAAGAGATGGACTACAGATAATGACATATGATGAAGAAACCAATGAGGATGATTTGATCAAGAATATAGTGTACGCATTTTTTAAAAGGTAAGGTAAAGATGTTATATTACTGGCATCCGTTCAAAATGTCGTCTTTCACAATTTTAGTGCTTACTAAATTAGATGTATATGTACACAAACTAAGATTAGTCATTATCTGTGTATTTGGTTGTTACTATCATTTAGTGGGTATGTATGGGGTGGGGTTCTTAGAAGGGGAGTAGGCAAAAAAACTAACATTTCTAAAAATAGTCCAATCATACGAAACATGGACAATATATATTAGCTGGTATGTTAACATTATTCTAGTAGTCCAGCACAATAGGGCAATCATCACCATGTCATCATATTAAATATGTAGAAGCACACCTATTTTCCAATTCAGTTATTAAAGTTCAACTAGTTTATTGCTCGTGTGTTGCCACGGAATAAAAAATTGCCAAACTACCAATTAACAATCGATCTAATGAAGACATATGTGTCTAATGTGATGGTGTGCTTTCCATCGATATAGCAACACATAGCAATTCACTCTCCCATTTCTTTCCTCCTCGACAGCCGTCACTCCTTGCAACATGACACTGTGGAATGTTTGTCCCGCCGCTTCTTCCCCTTCACGTTCATTCTCTTCATCCTCCCTTGTAGCAATTGTCATTGCTACAAAAGCGTACCATCTGATCACCTAACCGACGCTTGGACGCCTATTTAAACTTCAACAAACCTAGTACATAATACCCCTTGCATTGCCATAGAAGAAAACAATTGTGTTAAATGAACTGAAGAAATTATCTTCCTACTTTGTAAATGTTTGTGTCAATCTTGTGGTTTCCCCATGTGTGTGATAACCATGACAACCTTCTCTTGCTTCTTACCTATATGACCACCGTGCATCACTTTGACCCTGATTATGGTGTCTATTGCAGCGATGATAATATGGGTGCCTTGATGCATAATAGGTATTTGCCTGAGGAAAGACCAATCAAGCCATGCCGTGTTTTTTTTTCTGTAGTCCCACTCCCCATTGAATTATATTTTGGTTGTGGTGGCATTTTTTTGAAGGGAATGCTCTTGTTTATGTTTTAAAGTGGGTTTTTTCTTTCTTTGAGGGAATGTTCTATTTTGTATTTTGTTGTGTTCAAAAATTTGAAGAACATGTTCTAGGTTAGAGTTTTGCATGGGGAAGAGGGCGAGAGCTTGGCAGGAAACCGAGGGAGGAGTCAAGATATATTATCATTCTCCTATTATCTTCACTGATTATAATTAATGACTACACAAATGAATATTATAGCCATGCAAACAAGTTAAATCACACTATCACATCAAAGGGACTAACTTTCTTTGACAAAATTATTCTTCTATATTTTGAGTACCTAAGTTGAGCCTAAAATCAAACACAATGTATTAATGAGAAACAGTATTCCTCATCCCCTTATCAGAAATATCAGCTTCTGTTGCAAAGGAATGAGAGATCTTTATAGCTCGAACATGGTGATAGTTAGAATGTTCGTGACTTAGATAAGCAGGGGGGCTGGGGAAAACCACATGATAGCATTTTTTTCATTTGAAACCAAGTGATGTGCAATCATGTTTTGACTACAGTAGTAGTACTTGATATGCAAGTTTCCGAGCCATGCATGGACAACTTTACGTCCTTATTGATGAAAGCATGACAGTCCTATTTACTTGCCAACATAACAATCCTAGTCATCTCTTCCACCCAAATAATGGCATCCTCCTTAAGCTAATGCTTTTCTCACATGTCTCTGTAATACAATTGTTCATACAATGGATAGAATCAAAAACATCACAAGAGCGTATGAAAGCATTAGTCTTGCACATGATGAAGGAGCTTTGTTTGTTTGAAAATCTTTACATTAGCAAGCTGACATATTTTTGCATGTCGTAGAATAATTTTTGCTCTAGCTTAACCTACACCTAAAATCAAATTCACCAAATAAAATTTTCTGCTACACTTTATTTATCCTTTTAGCAAAAATGGAAACATCTAAAAGGAAAATTAAGCATAATATTCTACAAGTAACATTTAGATGCTGATCAGAACTGGTATGCCAATTGACTGGACAAAGTAAAATAATGTATCAGCTTTGCTACAACCGATGGAATTAGCTTATAGGAATGACATGACGCTATTTGATTGGATATCACGGGCCCAAGACGAAAATCAGTTGGGTATTAAAGAGAAATTACGTCCATAGATGTGATTCCGTAGCTACCTGCCCGCGGGTGTAGCACTTTTGATAACATATTCTTCGAACAGAGCTTTTTTCATGTAATAAGTTTTTTGTAATCATATTGTGTCTATTATAATACTAAACTTTTTCGAATATCAGAATTCCTATTACAACACTAACCAATAATCAAAGCGATATATGTATGGGGCTTATAACAAAAAGTCTGGTTCATAACACCCCCCCCCCCCCCCTCTCTCTCTAATTTAGCGCCGACACATAATTAACCTTCTCCGCAGACATGCATTTCAGACGTACCTCTCAAAACTACATGAAAATAATCCTGTGAGTATAGAAAGAGAGAAGACACAATCTTATTTTTCTACATTCATTGCATCCATATCAAAAGGGAAATAGACCGTACAGAGAGTTATACTAACTTGAAACAAAAAAGCAATAATGTTTGTTTTTGAAAGAACGCAATAATGTTGCTGACCTTCAGGCCATTCCTCATGGAAAGCATGCATATCTTCTTGACACACCACCGCATCCGTTAAGTATTTTTCTGGTTCTTGAGGTATTTGGCAATATACATGATTGATTTCCCTGCAAACAATACATGCAAATCATAGCAGCAATACAAAAGAAACAGGGAGAGAAAAGCACAGTATTTTCTTTGTAAAGTTAGGTAGACATCAATTGTGCCTGCAACATGACGAACATCTATCAAGCACCACCAAGTCGGTATGCTTGATGGGCCCCTTGTTAAACAATCATCCAAGAAACAACTTGATTTTTGGAGAAAGAGAGGATAGAAAATGGAGACGCCAGAGCCACAACTTTGTAGTAATTAATTATCTCTCCAGCAGGGTCCGAAACAAACTTTGTCATGCTTGGATGTAGACATTGGGCCGGAATCAATGTTGAGGTATCGAGATCTGCAGATGAGCATTTAGAACAGATGAATAATAATAATATATTAAAGTGAGTGTTAGCCAATAAACCATGACGTGTGTGTGTTGTACGCGTGCGTGTGTGCGTGCCCGTAGGTGTGCGTGCATGTGTAGCACGAGGACGTGTGCGTGTGTCTGTTACAGACCAGGTCCAGGGGAAGCATAGCGATCCGGGGGGCTCGGGGCGTCGCGTGCGTTGCAGGCGCGCGCGAAGGACGTGGCCGTGAGCAGGCAGGGGCGTGGAGATCGTGTCTAACGTGTGCCTGGGTATAAAAAACTGTGTTGGTCATTGTAACAGTGAGGTGGTCGAGTTCGAGCTCGACGGAAATACACAGGAGTTGTCCGTGCGGCAAGGTGTTCGAGCGCCTGGAAATACTCTGTGTCCCTCCTCTCTCGTTTCTTTCTTGTCTCCGGTGATCGACGGCGAGTAGTAGTTCCGTTTCTGCAACAACATTTGGTATCAGAGCCTCGCATCTCGGGGCTGTGGCGCGGCGAGTCCGTGGTGAGCACGGAGGCGGCCGCAGCTGTGGCTCGTTGTGACGCCGTCCGTGCGGTGGATGCAGAGGCGCGGCGACGACACACAGCGGCGCGGCGGCATGGAGGTGCTGCGCTGCGGGTGAGGCCGCAGCGGTGCGAGGCAATAAGCCGCAGCGGCGAGCCGGGCGCGACCGGTGCGTGTTATGGGTGCGCACGGGACGCGTCGGGCGCATCCGGACCGCGGGCGCACATACGGGCGTGCGGATCACCGGAGGAGAACACGTCCAGCGGAGTGCAGGGCAGCCGCGTCGATCACGTCAGTGCGTGATTGTGTGCGCGAGCCAGGGCGTGCAGGGCGTGGCTTGACGAGGAGAAGACCGAGCTCCTGGGCAAGCTGGATCGGCCGCGTTGATCACGTTGGTGCATGATCAAGGCCGCGAGCTGGGGGCGTGTGGAGCACGGGGTCGATCGCCGAGGAGGTGACCGCGTCGCCGCACTGGAGACGGCCGCGTCGTTCGCGTCCGAGCGCGACGGGTGCGCCGCTCAGGGAGTGGCGGCATGGGCGTGAGCTGAGGGCATGCTGATCATGGTGGAGTGCAACGTCAAGTGTGGTGGAGGCCGTAGCGGCGGCCATGGCGCTGAACATCGACGACGAGCCGACTCTTCTGTAGGTCACGGTATAACGAGGAAAATGTTAGCCAATAAACCATGACGTGTGTGCATTGTACGCGTGCGTGTCTGCGTGCCTGTAGGTGTGCGTGCGTGTGTAGCACGAGGACGTGTGTGTGTGTGTCTGTTAGAGACCAGGTCCAGGGGAAGCGTAGCGATCGGGAGGGCTCGGGGTGTCGCGTGCGTTGCGGGCACGCGTGGAGGACGCGGCCAGAGCGAGCCAGGTCGTGGCCGCGAGCAGGAAGGGGCGTGGAGATCGTGTCTAACGTGTGCCTGGGTATAAAAAACTGTGTTGGTCATTGTAACAGTGAGGTGGTCGAGTTCGAGCTCGACGGAAATACACATGAGCCGTCCGTGCGGCAAGGTGTTCGAGCGCCTGAAAATACTCTGTGTCCCTCCTCTCTCGTTTCTTTCTTGTCTCCGGTGATCGACGGCGAGTAGTAGTTCCGTTTCTGCAACAACAGTGAGAAGGTAATGTTCACCTAAAAATGGTCTCTTTTGACCCTTTCGCTTTGTATTGTAGAAATGTAGCAACTATTGTCTTATGCTGAACTAACAAGAACACGTGCAGATGGGAAAGAAAAGAGTCTGGAACTGCAAGTCAATTATCCCTTCGGAATCATGTACTTGCACACCAGCCGAATGAGATAAAACATTACTTTCCCCAGAACATGTACATGATGTGATTTTTTGTATTTCTATAGTAGTACATTTTGTAATTTTGAGAGAATTCAGGAAGGGCTCTTGGGACTAACACATATTTTTGCTTCATACTCACATAATATCTAAACAAGATATATGTTTCAAATGTGTTGAACGTGACATATCAGTATTTATTACCGACCGATCCTCCTATGATCTCTAGCATTGTATAGATTAACTACTAGAGATATTGTAGGGTTAGTTGGCTTGCCACGCAAGACATCACATGTATATATTGTAACAGAGTCCAGTGAATACAATTAAGTTGCATCCTATAGTCTTCTACATGGTATCAGTTTTCTAGCAATCCCCATCGCTTTCGCCCTAGGCCGCTGCCGCGCCCCACACCGTTGCCGCCTCCTCTCTCCCTGCCGCCGCCGCCGCTGCATCTAAACCCTAACACTACCACGCCGCTGCCGCTGCTTTCATCCTAAGCCGCCGCCGTCGCACCTAAACCCTAACCCGCCGCCGCCGCTTTTGCCCTGAGCCGCCGCCCACCCATCCATCACTATGGTTGGATCCTCCTCCTCCCTTGATAGCTCCACAACCATGCTCGCCTTCACCGCTGAATGCCTCAACGACCTCCTCAACAAGGATCATCTCCTCACCGTTATCGAGCTCGACTCCCCTTCCTACAACGCATGGCACACCTACTTCATGTTTCTCTTCCTTTCCTACCGCCTCATCGATCATGTTGATGGGAGCATCGACACCTGCGACATGAAAGATGACGACGAGTGGCTGGCCGTCAATGCATGCATCGTTAAGTGGCTGTTCCTCACGATCTTGCGAGGGCTCTTTGACATGGTGAACTGCCACGACCCATCCGCGCACATCATCTGGACGCGACTATGCGACCTCTTCCTCGAAAATCAGCTCCAACGTCGCGTGTTCCTCCAAGGCGAGTTCTTCACTTGCAGCAAAACGATCTCACGATCGATGAGTACTGCACGAAGCTGAAGGTGCTCTCCGATGAGAGTCGCGACGTCGGAATGGTGATCGATGACTCCGTCCTCCTCACCAACTTCCCCCGTGGCCTCCACCACGACCTCGGCCAGTCCGCCGCCAACCTTTCCCTTACCACACCCTCATTCACCAAGGCGGTCACCTACCCGCGGATGGAGGAGAAACGTCTCTGCCACTCGGCCCGGCAAGAAACCTACGCAGCGCTCCATGGCAGCACCATCGGCGGCCCCGCCGCCCCAGATCGCAGTCGCCAGAAGAAGAATGGGGGGGGGGGGTGATGGGTGGGCCCATAACCCGAGCTCCACGCCCTGCCCGGCAGCCGCCACGGCCATTGCATCGTCCACGGCGCCACCGCCTCCCTGGCTAACGGGCTACAATCCATGGACCGGCATAGTCCATGCATATTCCATGTCGTTCCCCCGGGCACCCACTCCAGGCCTCCTCGGCCCCTGGTCGGCCGCCCATCAGGCCCTCCTGACCATGCCCGGCGGTCCCGGCTCCAGCGGATTTTTGGTGTATGGCGGCGCCGCGCCCTCGCCTTATGGTGCCGCCCCTGGTGGGTCCCCCAATGAACCGGTGCTCCTTGCTGCCCTCCACGCCGCCCCTTCCCCGAGCAACTACAACGGCGTCGGGGACTAGTACATGGACATGGGAGCTAGTACTCATATAGCATCTCACCCATGTATCCTCTCTCATGCCTGTCGACATACCTTCTTCTCTCGCATCATCGTCAGTGATGATACCACCCTTCCCATCACCCACCTGTTGGAAATATGCCCTAGAGGCAATAATAAAAGCATTATTATTATATTTCCTTGTTCATGATAATTGTCTTTTATTCATGCTATAACTGTATTATCCGGAAATCGTAATACACGTGTGAATACATAGACTACCATACGTCCCTAGTAAGCCTCTAGTTGACTAGCCCGTTGGTCAATGAGATAGTCATGGTTTCGACTATGGACATCGATGTCATTGACAACGGGATCACGTCATTAGGAGAATGACGTGGTGGACAAGACCCAATCCTAAGCATAGCACAAGATCGTGTAGTTCGTTTTGCTAGAGCTTTTCCAATGTCAAGTATCTCTTCCTTGGACCATTAGATCGTGTAACTCCCGGATACCGTAGGAGTGCTTTGGGTGTATCAAACGTCACAACGAATCGGGTGACTATAAAGGTGCACTACAGGCACCTCCGAAAAGTATCTGTTGGGTTGACACGGATCGAGATCGATTTGTCACTCCGTGTCACGGAGAGGTATCACTGGGCCCACTCGGTAATGCATCATCATAATGAGCTCAAAGTGACCAAGTGTTCGGTCACGGGATCATGCATTACGGTGCGAGTAAAGTGACTTGCCGGTAATCTAGACCGAACGAGGTATTGGGATACCGACGATCGAGTCTCGGGCAAGTAACATACCGTCGACAAAGGGAATAGAATACGGGTTGCTTGAACCCTTGACATCGTGGTTCATCCGATGACAACATCGAGGAACATGTGGGAGCCAACATGGGTATCCAGATCCCGCTGTTGGTTATTGACACGAGGTTGTCTCGGTCATGTCTGCATGTCTCCGAACCCGTAGGGTCTACACACTTAAGGTTCGGTGGCGCTTAGGGTTATTAGGAAGACAAGTATGTGATTACCGAATGTTGTTGAGTCCCGGATGAGATCCCGGACGTCACGAGGAGTTCCGGAATGGTCCGGAGGTAAAGATTTATATATGGAAAGTGGTTAAGCGGACTCGGGAAAGTTTCGGGGTATACGGTAATGTACCGGGGCCACCGGGAGGGTTCCGGAGGTCCACCGGGAGGGGCCACCCCTCCCGGGGAGCCACATGGGCTGTGTGGGAGAGGGAGCCAGCCCCTAGTGGGCTGGGCACGCCTCCCCACCTAGGCCCATGCGGCTAGGGTTTGGGGAGGGGAAACCCTAAAGGGCTAAAGGGGGCGCCCCCCTAGCTTGGGGGGCAAGCCACCCCTTTCCCTCTCCCCTTTGGCCGCCGACCCCATCTAGTGCTGCCATTGGAGTTGTCTTCCTCAACCTCTCCTTCCTCCTTGCTGGATCAAGACGGAGGAGACGTCGTTGTCCCGTACGTGTGTTGAACGCAGAGGTGCTGTCCGTTCAGCACTTGGTCATCGGTGATCGGAATCATGTTGGGAACGACTCCATCATCACCACTCCCTCGAACGCTTCCGTACTCGATCTACAAGTGGTATGTAGATGCAAACTCACTCCCTTGACTCGTTGCTTAGATGAACTCATAGATAGATCTTGGTGAAACCGTAGGAAAATTTTAATTTTCTGCAACGTTCCCCAACACCACCACGGCGCCTCTTCCCCTCCTGTCACGACCGGTTTTCCAATAAAATGCTTATTGAGAAACCGACCTTTTGAATCCAAAGATGAGGAAAATCCTCTGTTGGTAGACAAAATCTTGATACAGTAAGCCAGTAGCACTAAATATATTACAGGGTCGAGCTGGGGTGCTCAACAATTTATTACAAACACGCCAATAATTATACATAATGGCGAATATGACTCCATGGTGTGGGGTGACATACTACTGACTCGAGATGAAAGCGGTGGGGAATATGTTACAGTGGAGTGGATAACATAACTCCTAGACTGACGGCTCATCGAGCGTCGAGGTGAGGCTCGATGAATTTATTCGGGTAGCGGAAGCGGATATAATACAGTGATCAAAACCAGGGTCGCACGGGACTGACTGGGACTCCTCTAGGCGTCGAACTCGCTATTGAATTCGTCATCCATGAGATCGCCTTCGTCAACATCTGGCCAAATCAACAAGCCAGGTGAGTACTTTGAAAGTACTCGCAAGACAGTTTGGACATAAGATATAAAAAATGCATGCATGAATGCGTTAAGAGCAAATAGCAATGCACACTCAATTAATAGATATTTGCATGACATGATAAGTAAAAAGGAAGTCGGGCGGTAGTCCTCCCGAAATCCAAAAAATAACTGAAAACCGATCGGGTGTCTGAAGCGACACCTCGAAGGGTGAACAAATAAATAATCATGTCAGCAGTCCAGGCGTCTAAGCGACACCACATAAAGGGCTTATATTGAAAGTAAAAGACATGCGTGCCACAATCGGACGTCGGAGCGACATCACAGAAAGGGCTTATATTGAAGGTAAATAGTAGGTGTGCCACAGTCGGACGTCTGAGCGACATCGCAAAAAAGGCTTATACCGAAAGTAAAATAACAAGCGTGCCACAGTCGGACGTCTGAGCGATATCACAGAAAGGGCTTATACCGAAAGTAAAATAACAAGCGCGCCACAGTCGGACGTCTGAGCGACATCGCAGAAAGGGCTTATATTAAAAGTAAATAACAAGTGCGCCACAGTCGGACGTCTGAGCGACATCGCAGAAAGGGCTTATATTAAAAGTAAATAACAATTGTGCCACAGTCGGACGTCTGAGCGACATCGCAGAAAGGGCTTAAATTAAAAGTAAATAACAAGTGTGCCACAGTCGGACGTCTGAGCGACATCGCAGAAAGGGCTTAAATTCATTATTCATATCTGATGAATCCACGGAGGTATAATACTCATTGGAAAAATATTCAACACATAATAATAAACGGGTTAGTCCATCCACATGAATAAACATTTAACCAGACTTAACACTCATGCGATTTATGGAGTTTTGTCACCGAGACTGACACTTGACAAGATAAGTTGAACACAGTACTTGGACATAGATAAGATGATTTCAAGGATTTTTGACTCTGCAGAGTTTGTACTAAAATGCCCACAGGCAACGGATTTCCGTAGTCACGAAGGACTAGTTCCGTTTACGGTATTCCGGATGAAACACATCTAACTAGTACACACCCATCCCACCTCACGATGCCAGGAATCATCCTAGACAGCGTTCAAGAAAAACTTTGAGACGGGGAGATCACAATCTCGAATAGCATGGGATCAAATTTATATACGCGCGCTCTAAGGGGTGCCCCCCTCTTGGTCCCAACCGGAAGCACCCATGCCCCCTGACCGGATGACTGGCTTTAATCTAGGGCCATGGAACCCTCATCACGGCCTCTCGATTTGGTTTGTACCAGGAAAGCGGTTTGCAACTTAGTAAGCCGTATCCCTTGCGGAAAACATGTGGTAGTACAGGGAGGAAAAACGGATGGAAACTGGACTGATTTAAGTTGACACTGGAGTCAAATAACCTGGCATAAGACTGGCATGCTACAATACTGCCATCTTACCCATTTCTCGTGCCATCTCATGGCCATGCAAACTCATATCCAACAACTTATGGATTCTCGAAAACTCACTTGCCTCAACTTTGCATGTAATATAACATTCATCACGATGTTCATAAACATGCCATGCAACTACTTAATGCAAATATGCCAAGACACTCATCATATCAAAAGTTCAAACATGCTTGCCTGGTTCGGAGTAGTCGGAGCCTAGCTCACGCACTATCGTAAATACCGTGAGGTGCACAAAAGTATTCCAAATATTTTTCAAATAAATCTGATAAAAAACTAGACAAAATTTTAAAGAGGACAGAAAAAGAATCAATCAAAAATCCTTTTCTGTTTAAAAGTTATAAGGGTTTTAATCCAGGGACCTTTCTGTAATGAAACAGAAACTTCTCAGGGGGCTAAACAGAAAAGATCAGAAAAACGCTTCAGACTGAAAGCGTATTTTGCCCGAATGCGTTTTCAGAAAACAGTTCGTTTAAAAGGAAAGAGAGGCTGACAGGCGGGTCCCACCCGTTAGGTTTGAAATTTCAAACGGGGAGAACAGAGCTTGTCGGCGCCCGAGAGCAGCGGTGGTCGCCGGCGGCGATTCACGGTGAGGCAGGGGGATCGGGAGGTACCTACATGCTCAGCGTGTCCTTCCGCGTCGGTGAGTGGTGGTGGTGGTCGCCGGCGAGCACCACGTCGACGGCGGCCCTTGCTCCGGCTGACGGTGGCTCGGGTGGAGTTGGATCTCGTCGGGGAGGGCTGCAAAGGACAAATTGAAGCTTGGGTTAGCTCACTGGGTGCTCGAGGAGGCTACTGACGGGGTTTGGGCGTCGGGGATGGCTTCACCAGAGTGGATCGAGCTAGTGGCCGAGGCGGATCGGGACGGCCAGAGTTGGGGGAGGAGACGTCCTCGAGGTCCCCCTAGTGGCCTGGCGGGGTGTTGGTGGGGTGCAGTGGTGGTGGATGCTCGAGAGAACGAGCTGGGGCTTCCTTTATAGGCGATCCGGCGGTGGCCGAGAACGGAGGTCTCCGGCGATGGTTACGGCGGCGCAGTGCTTGGTCGGGGAGTTTAGGGCGTTGGGCGTCAACGTGGAGGTCCACCGGTTCCATTTAGGTGCTAACCGAGCTTGGATTAGGCTTTCTGGGTGGCTTCGACGGGCAGGCGCTGGCGCCAGCCCGTCGGCGGCAGAACACGCCTGTGCTTGCCGGACCACCAGCGGCCAGTGTTGATGCGAAGCTGGCGTGCATGAGGCCACGCGAGGGCTAGGAGCGTTAGGCGGCGCCTTGAGAACGGCGTGAGCAGTGCTTACTCCGTTAGCCGCCACGGGTGGCTCTGCCACCGCAGAAGCTGCCGGCGCCGGCGATGCTCGCCGCCACCGACACCTGCATCCGTCCAAGAGGGCGTGCGGTGCTCTGGCCAGGGAGGAGAGGCCGTGCGCAACGCGCCAGGGCGCTCAGGTGATCGATGACAACACTCTGACGAAAAACGACACTGCTAACTCTGAAACTCTGAACTTTCTGAAAGTGCACAGGGCAGTCTTAGGCAAAGTGTTCGACGAAATGATTTTGGCATGTGGGGAATTTTCCTTGAGCTGATTTTTGGTGGGGTGGCCTCTCATTGCATCTGGGGGCTGCCTGAATTTTGGTAGAATTTTTGGAGAAGAGAAAATATGAATTTCACCAAATTTGACAAATCTGGTCCAAACTTGCAGAGGCTGAAACTTGAAAATTTTGAAAAGAGAAACAATGGATCTTGATGGATCTAGGTTGGGGGTGCTAAATACTATCCAGAGGAGTTGGTTTGAGATCAAAACTCAAAGGAAATTAGGTACTTCCTTTGTAAACCATCTAGGCTCAAAATAATTGGATGTAATTGTTTTGGGAATAAAATAAATGAAATAAAATCCAAAAATGGGTTGGACTTGTTGGAACAGAAAGTTTAGATTGCTCCAAAATGGAGGGAGGGGTTTTGGGAGGATTTACCACAAGAGGCATGGTAAAACCATGAGTGGTTTCAAAATAAAAGAAGCCCCAAAACCCATAGGGTTTCTTTTTAAAAGAAAAATAAATTTCAAAAATAAATATTTGAGAAGGGAACAATCAGAAGAAAAGTTTTTAATAATCAAACACCAGGGTTGAAGAAGATACCAAAAATAAGATCCTTGCCAAGGGTAAAAGTTTTGAGAGAGAGGTTTTTGGAAGGATTTAAATGACCTTCTTCAAATCCAACAAAGTTTTTGTTGAAAACCAAATAAAACTTTTGGAGTGTCACACCTCCCATCGTCATCATTATCTCTTCACAATGTTCTTGTGTATCTCCGTCCTTAATCAAAAACTTATGTTCCGTTCGTACTCTTACTCGTGAACACCCTGTTACAATTGAGTTTGACAAACTTGGTTTTTCTGTTAAGGATGCTCACTCCCGGAAGGTTCTGCACCGCTATGATTCACCCAGCGATCTTTATCCATGCAGTCCAATGGCGAGCAGTGGACCTGTTGCCTTTCATGCTGACATCTCCCTTTGGCATGCTCACCTTGGTCATCCCAGCGCCGACGCTCTTCATAAAATTTTGCGGACTTTTCCATTTTCATGTAATAAATCGGAGGCACACACTTGTCATGCCTGTCGCATAGGAAAACACGTTCATTTGCCGTTTTTATCTTCATCACCAATTGCTACTTTTCCTTTTGATGTTATTCACTGTGATGTTTGGGCGTCTCTAGTGCCTAGTAATTTGGGCCTTTCATATTACCTTGTGATTTTAGATGATTTTTCTCACTTCACTTGGACTTTCCCGTTAGGTCGTAAATCTGACGTTGCCTCGACTCTCCATGCATTTTATGCCTATGTTACCACCCACTTTCATCGCACCATTGCCCATCTCTAAACAGACAACGGAAAAGAATTTGATAATCTCGTTATTAACAATCTTTTATCCACTCATCGTACAATTGTTCGTCTCACCTGTCCATACACATCCCAACAAAACTGTGGTGCATAACGTGTTCTTCGCACGCTCAATGAGAGTGTTCGCGCTTTGCTCTTCCATGCACACATGCCCGTCAGGTTTTGTCCTGATGCTCTTTCCACCGCTACACTCCTCAACATCCATCCTTGCAAACCATGGTGGAACTACACACCTCATCACCTCTTATTCGGGTCCCCTCCGTCTTATGATGATCTTCATGTTTTTTGATTGTCTCTGTTATCCTAACATCACAACCACTGCACCACATCAGCTTGCGCCTCGATCTCTTGCTTGTGTCTTTTTTGGGTACCAACCTAATACCAAAGGATTCCGCTACTACGACCCGATGCCCCATCGCGTGTTCGTCTCACGGCATGTTTACTTTGATGAGGTTGTTTTTCCTTTTCAGCAGGCACCGACGGTTTCACCAATGTGTCCGGGCGTTCCTCCCTGCCGGACTCATGGAGCCCTTGAACTCCCTCCACCGCGGCACTTGATCGCCTCTGCGACTCCGTCGAACTCATCGTCCTCGGTCGAGACTCTGCCGGCCTCGGTGTCCCCCTCATTGGTCTCCACGCCGGCCTCTCTGCCTCCGACGTCATCGGCCTCCCCCTCGCTTGCTTAGGAGGAGCCGGCTTCCACACACTACTAGGCAAAACCTTATACACAAAAGCTTACCAGTAATGATGGTCAAAAAACATGCGCTACTACTATGTACCAGTAGCGCGTTGTGTACAAGATTGTTACTACTATGTAAGTAGTAGTAGCGCGTTCCACACAAAAAGCGCTACTACTATAACTGCCACACCATTGCCGGCAGGCTAGGTATAGTAGTAGCGCTGGTACATGGACAATGCTACTGCTATTGGTCTTAGCAGTAGTGCTCATCCTGGGAACGCGCTACTGCTATGCGGGACTTATCCCCAAATTTTCCTCCCCCGTGCCCCGACCATCTTCTTCTTCCCCTCATTCCCCGCTGCCTCGCTGAGGGAGTCCAGGATTAGGGGGTCCTCGGATAGCTTTGGCCGGACTGTTGGACTATGAAGATACAAGATTGAAGACTTCGTCTCGTGTCCGGGTGGGACTCTCCTTTGCGTGGAAGGCAAGCTTGGCAATTCGGATATGTAGATCTCCTTCTCCGTAACCGACTCTGTGTAACCCTAGCCCCCTCCGGTGTCTATATAAACCGGAGGGTTTAGTCCGTAGGACAACAGACAATCATAATCATAGGCTAGCTCCTAGGGTTTAGCCTCCACGATCTCGTGGTAGATCAACTCTTGTAATACTCATATCATCAAGATCAATGAAGCAGGAAGTAGGGTATTACCTCCATCGAGAGGGCCTGAACCAGGGTAAACATCATGTCCCCCGCCTCCTGTTACCATTAGCCTTAGATGCACAGTTTGGGACCCCCTACCCGAGATCCGCCGGTTTTGACACCGACATTGATGCTTTCATTGAGAGTTCCACTGTGTCGTCACGGTAAGGCTTGATGGCTCCTTCAATCTTCTTCAACGACGCGGTCCGGGGTGAGGTTTTCCTCCCATGACAGATCTTCGTATTCGGCGGCTTCGTACTGCGGGCCAACTCGCTTGGCCATCTGGAGCAGATAGATAGCTACGCCCCTGGCCATCAGGTCTGGTTTGGAAGCTTGAACTACACTGCCGACATCCGTGGAGACTTGATCTTCGATGGATTCGAGCCTATGTCAGGAGCGCCGAACAGTCACGACGAGCATGACTTAGATCTGCCATCGGATGATGTTCGGAAGATCGCACCTACGGCTGCCCCGACCCTTAATTTGGAGCAGATCGCGCCATCCGAGGACGGGTGGATGGACCCTGCCACGGAGGACGCACACTCATCGGTGCTGGAGCCGAACACAGACTTCACCTCCAAAGGGACCTGTGTCATCGGACCCTCGGACTCGTCTCCAGTCATAGGTTCTGAACCGCGTGCATCCGTGCCTATCGAATCTGATTGGGCACCGAACATGGAGTTTACCTCCGCGGATATCTTCCAACACTCGCCTTTTGGCGACGTGCTAAATTCATTAAAGTCTCTCTCTTTGTCAGGAGACTCTCGGCCGAACTATATCCGGCCTGAGGGGGAAGCGGACGACGAAGAAATTCGTCTCCCACCCACCACTCACTTGATAGCCACTGTCGACGACTTAACCGACATGCTTGAGAAGAACAGGAACAGGAACCACCGCCTAAAGGGCGATGGACAGCCACCTCATCATATGATATATACATGGTGGATACACCCAAGGAAAACAACGGCGAGGATGCAACGAAGGATAATCCCCTCAAGAAGCCACCAAAGTGACGATGTAGACGCCGCTCTAAATCCCGCCGCAGTAAAAACAGTGATAACAACGCAAGGAAGAATAATACCCCGGTCGACTCGAAAGGAAACGACGACCCCATGGACTCAGCGATGGAGCAGGATGAGCCAGGGGACGGTGAACATAGTCCGGAGCCGACGTCCGATGACGCCAATCCCGAGGGTAAAATTCATCAACCTATCTCCGGAGAGGAGAACAGTTCGGACGACGATGCACTTTTCATCCCGAAAAAACACTTGGAACAAGAGAACCTCCATAGAAGGCTTATTGCCACCACGAGGAGCTTGAAGAAGCAGAAGCAAAGGCTTAAGGCAACGCAGGATACGCTCAACCGTATAGGGAACAAAGTGCTCGATACTGAAGAAAAATACGGTGGCGATTGCCACACAAAGAGCTACCCAAAGCGCAAGCTACTGCCCGAATTCGACGACGAGGCTATAGAGCCCATTCAGCCGAAAGACAAAACGGCCGATCAGCAGGACCGACCACCCCGTGGCCGTGACAGGGCGGCTAACAATGCCGCACACAAGCCAGCACACGATTTACGTGAACTCCTGGACAAAAAAGCCGGTATGGCCAGGTCCATCTATGGATCTAGGAAACGTGCTCTGGCGCAGGATCACAGCCATCAAAACGATCATATTGATCGAATACCAGCTCGGAATCAACACCAAACACAACAACCGTCGACAACATGCCATGACACATCCAAATACAGGGGTGCCGCACACCCCCTGTGCTTCACCGACGAGGTGCTGGATCATGAATTTTCAGAGGGATTTAAACCCGTGAATATAGAGGCATACGACGGAACGACAGACCCTGGGGTCTGGATTGAGGACTTTATCCTTCGCATTCACATGGCTCGCGGAGATGATCTCCACGCCATAAAATACCTGCCCCTCAAGTTTAAAGGACCAGCTCGGCACTGGTTGAAAAGCCTCCCCGAAAACTCAATTGGAAGTTGGGAGGAACTTGAGGACGCTTTCAGGGCCAATTTGCAAGGGTCCTATGTCCGACCTCCGGATGCAGACGATTTAAGTCATATAATCCAACAACCCGGAGAGTCAGCCCGTAAGCTTTGGAACAGATTTCTCACTAAGAAGAATCAAATCGTCGACTGCCCGGATGCCGAAGCCTTAGCGGCTTTCAAGCACGATATCAAAGCGAATGGCTGCGGACACCTCGGCCAAGAAAAGCCGAGGACAATAGCAACCTAACAAGCCTTATGACCCGCTTACATGCGGCGAGGACAATTTGGTTGGCCCGTAGCGGCACCAGGGACCTGAGCACATCCAAGTCGAGGATGGCAACGGGAAGCCGCGACACAATAAAAACAAGCATCGAAACAATGAAGACAACCCAGATAACACGGCGGTCAACGCCGGATTCAGGGGCTCTCGACCCGGTCAACAAAAAAAGCCATTTAAAGGCAGAAGAGATGGACCGTCCAGCCTAAGTAAGATTCTGGATAGATTATGTCAGATTCATGGCACCCCCGAAAAACCTGCAAATCACACCCACAGAGAATGCTGGGTTTTCAAGCAGGCCGGCAAGCTAAACGCCGAACACAAAGGGAGGGAGACGCCAAGTGAAGACGAGGATGAGCCTCGCCAGCCGAACACTGGGGGACAGAAAAAATTCCCACCAGAAGTCAAAACAATCAATATGATTTACGCAACTCACATACCAAAGAGAAGGCGCAAACACGCACTCCGAGACGTATACGCTGTAGAGCCCGTCGCCCCCGACTTCAATCCTTGGTCGGCCTGCCCGATCACTTTTGATCGCATGGAGCATCTGACTAGTATCCGTCATGGAGGATCGGCTGCCTTGGTGCTCGACCCAATAATTGACGGATACCATCTCACCCGAGTCCTAATGGACGGCGGCAGTAGTCTTAATCTGTTATATCAGAACACTGTCCGCAAAATGGGGATAGACCCGTCAAGAATCAGCCAAAGTAATACTACCTTTAAAGGAGTAATACCAGGTGTAGAGGCCCGCTGCACAGGCTCTCCAGTACTAGATGTTGTATTCGGTTCTCCCGATAACATCCGAAGCGAAGAACTAATCTTCGGCATTGCTCCATTCCGAAGCGGCTATCACGCACTACTCGGAAGAACGGACTTCGCTCGTTTCAATGCAGTACCGCACTACGCTTATCTTAAGCTTAAGATGCACGGTCCACGTGGTGTCATCACAGTTAGCGGAAACACAGAGCGTTCCTTACGTGCGGAAGAATATGTGGCGGCTCTAGCAGTCGAACAATGAGTGGCCTCTCCAACCAGAATAAATGATCGGTCGTCAAGACCACGGACACGGTTAGACGAGTCCGGCACACCACCAGTTGTAACAACCCAGATAAACCTGAGCTTGGGTCGACGGATATACCCCCATAGGTGGTGCTAGGGGCTGCCTGCATGTAAAAAGGCCCATAGTTCGGCTTGACATTATTAATACAACAATAGATTGCATTTTTATGGTTCGTTTAGAATAACGAACTTTTCGCACGAGGTCTTTCACCTGGGTTTTTCCTTTTTACAGATGATCATCATGCTACACCCTTCCAAGATACGGCACAACGGAGACAAAGGCGCAGACGTGCAGTAGGGCCCCGCTCAAAGGTTTCTTTTTTAGATTAAGACCCTGCGTATACCTTTTTTAATGTCTCTTGTTGCTTCATACCCTCCGGACACTTAACACAACCGGGAGGGATACTGGCGTTATTGGCATTTCGTCACGCCAGACTAATGCATGTACCTGGAAACTCATGACTCATTATCGGGGGCGTTACTCAGCCCATTATATGTTGCAAAGTCCGAATACCTTAGGAAGTGTTCGGCATCGTGAGTTTGGCCTTATATGCATCAGCTCCGAATCATGTCTTTGGTCAATAGTTGGATTTGCCCGGCTCCCGTGTTTTGCTACCTTACGTTCCACTCTATCGGCTAAGGTGGCACTGGGAGAACTACTGCGATTGTGCCTGGTTCATCTGGATGAGCAGCTCGATGAGAAAGCCGAGCCCGGCTGTCATGATATAGCGCGAGACTGTTCAACCACTCGATGACTCAGCGGGATCTCCGCGATTCCTCCGCATTAACGAAGGACCGGTTTCCCGGTCATGTACGTACGCGCACCGTATTCGGATAAACGCGGAAGTACCAGGGGCTATATAGTAGCCCCAGCGTCAAACTCCTATGGCTAAGCGAAAGTGTTAAAGCTATATAGTCTGATTGCCTGGTTCGCCGCGCTATCACCTCCTTAACGGACAAAGACGTTGGATCAAGTGTGATTACGCGCTTTTTCAAATACCCCCGCATTATATGCGTGGGGGCTGAAGCCGACGACTGCAAACTTTCAGGTTACATACATACATAAACGGCCGCACAGGAGGCACTATAATACTTCCGGGCAAAATTATAAACACAACCTTTATAATCAAAATAGCACTGTTTTTACAATTGAGATACATGTCACTCGAACATGGCACTCTTCGAGCACTGAGCCTCTATTAAACGGGCGCCTTCTAGAACTTCTTCAAAATAGTGCTCGGCCAGGTCCTGGCCTCCCGCCGGACCCTAGGTTGCAATAGCAGTGGCCTCCATCCCTGTCCAGTATGTTTTAACATGGGCAAGAGCCATCCGCGCACCCTCTACGCACGCCGACCTCTTTCACAGTGTCGATATGCGACACAACACCAAGGAATTGTTGCACTAAACCAAAATAACTGTCCGGCCTTGGTCCCTTCGGCCAAAGATGATCCACGACAGACCTCATAGCAAGCCCGGACAACCTATGGAGCTCGGCCCATGCGGCCATCTTTTCATTCAACGGCAGCGGACGCGCCGGGGCACTAAACTGCGACCAGAACTGCCTTTCCACCTCATGATCTTTCCGATCTTTGAAAAACTCCATCGCATCAGCAGCACTCTTTGCCAGGTCCACATACGTGTCTGCAGCACTCCATAACTGATCCAGAGGGGCATACTTCGGATCTCCGAACTACATCCGCAACAAAAAGGGCCTCCCAGCCGTGATATCTCCAGCTTCACGAAGCTCCTCCCTTATCCCTCTTTCAGAGCGGGTTTCCTTGGCCGCTTCCAAGGCCTTTTTTAGGTCGGCCACTTTCGCTTGGCTTTCCTTTTCAAGGAGATTATATCGGCCGGCGGCATCTTTCAGCTCAACGACCATCTTGGCTATCTTATCTTCGCTCTGGCGACGAGCAGCCTGTTCGGCTTTTAACTCTTCGGCTGCCTTCAGGGCAGCCGCATCGCTTCTCCTGGCTTGTTCCTTGGCTCGGGCAAGTTCCGCCCGAAGGGTCTCCACGGCAGCAGCTCCATCTGCAGCCACAACATATTATAGATACTAGCATCATGCTCCTCTTAATATTTGCCGACAAGCCGAGAATACATACCCTATGCCTCATCAAGCCGCTTGTTCACAAGCGCGATGTCTGCATCTGCCACGTCAAGCTACCGCCTCAGTTCGGCAAAATCAGCAGTCCGTTCAGCCGCCGGACCCTTAGCCGCCTGCTGATACGTCTCCAACGTATCTATAATTTATGAAGCATTCATGCTATTTTATTATCTGTTTTGAATGATTACGGGCTTTATTATACACTTCTATATTAATTTTGGGACTAACCTACTAACCGGAGGCCCAGCCCATATTGCTGTTTTATTGCCTGTTTCAGTATTTCGAAGAAAAGGAATATCAAACAGAGTCCAAACGGAATGAAACCTTTGGGAGCGTGAGTTTTGGAAATGATATGATCCGGGAGACTTGGAGTACAAGCCAGGGAAGGTTTGAGGAGGCCAAGAGATAGGAGGGCGCGCCCCCCTGTCTCGTGGGCCCCACGAGGCTCCCCCGACCGACTTCTTTCGCCTATATATTCCCTTATACCCTAAAACCATCAAATACGAAGATAGATCGGGAGTTCCGCCGCCGCAAGCCTCTGTAGCCACCAAAAACCTCTCAGGAGCCCGTTCTGGCACCCTGCCGGAGGGGGAATCCCTCACCGGTGGCCATCTTCATCATCCCAGCGCTCTCCATGACGAGGAGGGAGTAGTTCACCCTCGGGGCTGAGGGTATGTACCGGTAGCTATGTGTTTGATCTCTCTCTCTCTCGTGTTCTCTCTATGGCACGATCTTGATGTATCGCGAAGTTTTGCTATTATAGTTGGATCTTATGATGTTTCTCCCCCTCTACTCTCTTGTGATGAATTGAGTTTTCCCTTTGAAGTTATCTTATCGGATTGAGTCTTTAAGGATTTGAGAACACTTGATGTATGTCTTGTCGTGCTTATCTTTGGTGACAATGGGATATCACGTGATCCACTTGATGTATGTTTTGGTGATCAACTTGCGGGTTCCGCCCATGAACCTATGCATAGGGGTTGGCACACGTTTTCATCTTGACTCTCCGGTAGAAACTTTGGGGCACTCTTTGAAGTACTTTGTGTTGGTTGAATAGATGAATCTGAGATTGTGTGATGCATATCGTATAATCATGCCCACGGATACTTGAGGTGACAATGGAGTATCTAGGTGACATTAGGGTTTTGGTTGATTTGTGTCTTAAGGTGATATTCTAGTACGAACTCTTGAATAGATTGATCCGAAAGATTAACTTTGAGGTAGTTTCGTACCCTACCATAATATCTTCGTTTGTTCTCCGCTATTAGTGGCTTTGGAGTGAATCTTTGTTGCATGTTGAGGGATTGTTATATGATCTATCTATGTTATTATTGTTGAGAGAACTTGCACTAGTGAAAGTATGAACCCAATGCCTTGTTTCCTATCATTGCAATATAGTTTGTGCTCACTTTTATCGTTAGTTACCTTGCTGTTTTTATATTTTCAGATTACAAATATCCATATCTAACATCCATATTGCACTTGTATCACCATCTCTTCGCCGAACTAGTGCACCTATACAATTTACCATTGTATTGGGTGTGTTGGGGACACAAGAGACTCTTTGTTATTTGGTTGCAGGGTTGCTTGAGAGAGAGCATCTTCATCCTACGCCTCCCGTGGATTGATAAACCTTAGGTCATCCACTTGAGGGAAATTTGCTACTGTCCTACAAACATGTGCACTTGCAGGCCCAACAACGTCTACAAGAAGAAGGTTGCGTAGTAGACATCAAGCTCTATTCTAAGCGCCGTTGCACAGGAGGTGAGTGCTTGAAGGTATATCTTTAGATCTTGCAATCGAATCTTTTTGTTTCTTGTTTTATCACTAGTTTAGTTTATAGAAGAAAACTACAAAAAAATGGAGTTAAGTTTGTCTCATACGCTTCATATTTTTAATATGTTTTGTGAGTATGATGGAAAGGAAAATTGTGCTCAAGTGCTAGAAGAAGAATGCATTAAAATGCTTGGTACTAAATCTTTGAATGATGAGCATGATTGCAATGTTGTTAGTATGAACTCTTTGAATATCCATAGTACTAATGATGATCGCACTAGTAATGATGAAAATATCTCTTATAAGCATGTCGATTTTTGTGGAGTAGATTGGGTTTGCAAGTACACACCAAATAGGGAAAATAGATATTGCAAGAGGCATAAGTATTTAGAAACTAAAGGGTTGCAAGAAAGCCTTGATGATTGTGCTGAAAAATTCAATATTTTTCGCGCTCCTTGTGAACTTTGCAATGAACGTGGTCATTAAATCTCCAATACAAATTGTTTCATGATCGAATCATGCCCAAAAATTGTGATAACTTGATTACCCTTGAGCATAATAAAGAGCTTAGTCTTCTTTTGGGGTATGAAGAAATGAAACGTATAACTGAGGGTATTCCAAAATTTAATCATTATAGATGTCTTGATTTTGATCTAGAGAAGATTTATTTGTATTGTGCGGTGAATTGCATTGAAAATCCTTATATTGCCAATTACCTAAAGAAAAGAAAGCAATTAGAAGATGAAGAGAATACTAATGAAAGGGAATAGACTTCCCAATATCCTCCTATTATTTCTTATGATGAATCAGGTAATGAGGAGGAGCTTTCTATTCAACCAATCTCATCAATAAGGAGCTCAAAGAAGAAGGTTGAACCCACACATAATGTGAAGAAGAAAAAGAAAAGAAGGAGCAACAAAGGTAAAAAGGTATCTCTCTCAAATGAAGTTTCTCCTACTACTCATTGTGATGATGATAATTGCTATACTATTGGTGCTATCCATACTATTAATGATGAGAGTGACTATGCTTATGATATGAAAGTGCCCAAGCTTGGGGAAGCTATGTTTGGTGAGGATGAAATATTTGAGAATGTGTTTGCTGAAATTAATGTTTGTCCCAAGCTTGGGGATGCTATGTTTAATGCTGATGATATTTTTAGCATCCCAAGTTTTGATATGCAAAGTTGTTATGATGATAGCATGCCTCTTACCTATGATGATTATATTGATGAAAGTGGATTTGGAAGAGTGTCAAATTTAGGAAGTAGTGATCCCACTATTTTGGAGGATGTTGAATTTTATTGTGATGAATATGAAAGTGGATTTGGAAGAATGTCAACTTTATTTAGTGATGATTCCACTATCTTGGAAGAGGTTTCAATCGATTATGATGAGAACGTAGTTGCTACTTATGATGATTATTGTGATGAAACTTATGCTATAAAAAGTAGTGATAATTATATTTATAAAACTTGTCATGATTATGATTACCCTTTTTCTGAACATTACTCTTTTAATGTGGAAACAATTTATAGTATTCAAGTCTCTTATGATACTCCCACTATTTCGAATGAGAAGAAATTTGCTTATGTTGAGAGTAGTACATTTTCTATGCTTGTAGATCATGAAAAGAATGCTTTAGGTGCTGGTTATATTGTTGAATTCATTCATGATGCTACTAAAAATTATTATGAGGGAGGAACATATGCTTGTACGAATTGCAATAATATCAAGTTTCCTCTCTATGCGCTTAAAATCTTGAAGTTATGCTTGTTTTACCTTCCTATGCTAGTTGATTATTGTTCCCATAAGTTGTTTGCTCACAAAATCCTTATGCATAGGAAGTGGGTTTGACTTAAATGTGCTAGTCATATGCTTCATGATGCTCCCGTTATGTTTCAATTCTTACCTTTTATGTGAGCATCATTGTCATCATCATGCCTAGCTAGAAAGGCATTAAAGAAAAGCGCTTGTTGGGAGACAACCCAATATTTACCCTTACTGTTTTTGTGTGTCCACATGATTACGCTACTGTAGTAATCATGTTTTATAGCTTCTGTTTCAATAAAGTGCCAAGTAAGACCTTTAGGATAGCTTACGGTGATAGTTGTGTTGATCCTGCTGAGAATCAGAAACTTTTGCACCCAGTAAATTAGTTTTGTTAATTCACAGAAACGTGATTCTGATCTGATTCCTTTTGCTCTGGATTGGTACACAAATTTCTTAGGACTTCCTAGGTTGGTAGAATTTTTGTAGTTCCAGAAGTATACATTTGGTATAGATTACTACAGACTGTTCTGTTTTTGACAGATTCTGTTTTTCGTGTGTTGTTTGCTTATTTTGATGAATCTATGAGTAGTATCGGAGGGTATGAACCATAGATAAGTTGGAATACAGTATATATTACACCAATATGAATTTATAATGAGTTCATTACAGTACCTAAGTGGTTGTTTTATTTTCTTATACTAACGGAGCTTACGAGTTTTCTGTTGAGTTTTGTGTTGTGGAGTTTTCAAGTTTTGGGTAAAGATTCGATGGACTATGGAATAAGGAGTGGAAAGAGCCTAAGATTGGGGATGCCCAAGGCACCCCAAGGTAATATTCAAGGACAACCAAGAGCCTAAGCTTGGGGATGCCTCGGAAGGCATCCCCTCTTTCGTCTTCGTCCATCGGTAACTTTACTTGGAGCTATATTTGTATTCACCACATGATAGGTCTTTTGCTTGGAGCGTCATTTTGTTGTGTTAGTATTTGCTTGTTGTTATTTAGAATAATGTTTTGAATCTTTAGTTTCAATAAAAATGTCAAGGATAGCTTTTACCATGCTTATTTTGCTAGTATACATGTTGCTGTTTGAAAACAGAAAGTTTACCACTATTGCAAAAATTCCCTAGAGAAGTTAGAGAATGGTATAATGTTGAAACTTTTCGCATATTGAGCTCTGATAAATCTTCTACAGCATAGTATTTTTCTCATAATTTTTGGAGTTAGGGAAGTATTGATACTCTTGCATTCTTTACAGACTATACTGTTTTGGCAGATTGCTATTATGTTTGCATTGTTTGCATATGTTTGCTTGTTTAATGATTCTATTTGAAGATAGGAGTATTAAATATGCAGAGGCATTTACTATGAAATGTTGAATAATAATTTTAGTGATTTGGTACAGTAGAAAATGATAAGGTTTTGCATTGGTTTATACTAACCTATCTCACGAGTTCTTGTTGAGTTTGGTGTGGATGAAGCTTTTGATAAAAAGAGAAACTATGATATGAGAGGAATTAACGAGACACAAAAGTTCAAGCTTGGGGATGCCCAAGGCACCCCAAGATAATATTTCAAGAAGTCTCAAGCATCTAAGCTTGGGGATGCCCCGTTAGGCATCCCACCTTTCTTCTTCAACAACTATCGGTTAGTATCGGTTGAACCTAAGTTTTTGCTTCTTCACATGAGTTGTGCTATCCTTGCAATGTCATTTTATTTTGTTTTGCTTGCTGTTTGAATACAATACCAAGATCTGAAATTCTTAAATGAGAGAGAGTCTTCACATAGTTACATAATTTAGCTACTCATTGATCTTCACTTATATGTTGTTGGAGTAGTTTGTCACCTACTCGTGTGCTTCACTTATATCCTATGAGTAAATGGTTGAATGAGTTGAATGTCATAAATCTGAAATTATATATGTTTCAGTTGCTTATCCCATGGGGAGTAATGACTCCACATCTAAGAAGTAGAGGTTTTAAATTTATTGAAGGTTAGCAAGCATTGTGTTGGTCATTTGAACAATTCATGAAAGAGTATTGAAGGAAGAGAGATTTCACATATAAATATACTATCTTAGACATCTTATATAATTGTGAGCACTCATTAAGTATGACATGCTACAGAGTTGATGTTGGACAAGGAAGACAACGTAATGGGTTATGTTTTTTCACATCTCAGTTAAAGTATATTGTCATGGATCATTCAAACATGTTGAGCTTGACTTTCCCCCTCATGCTAGCCAAAATTCCTTGCACCAAGTAGAGATACTACTTGTGCTTCCAAATATCCTTAACCCAGTTTTGCCATGAGAGTCCACCATACCTACCTATGGATTGAGTAAGATCCTTCAAGTAAGTTATCATCGGTGCAAGCAATAAAAATTGCTCTCTAAATATGTATGATTTATTAGTGCGGAGAAAATAAGCTTTATACGATCTTGTTATGGAAGCAATAAAAGCGACGGACTGCATAATAAAGGTCCATATACAAGTGGCAATATAAAGTGACGTTCTTTCGCATTAAGATTTTGTGCATCCAACCCTAAAAGCGCATGACAACCTCTGCTTCCCTCTGCGAAGGGCCTATCTTTTACTTTATGTCTTTTACTTTATGCAAGAGTCAAGGTGATCTTCACCTTTCCCTTTTTCATTTTATCCTTTGGAAAGCACCTCGTATTGGAAAGATCCTGATATATATATCCAATTGGATGTAAGTTAGCATGAACTATTATTGTTGACATCACCCAAAGGTGAATACGTTGGGAGGCAACACTATAAGCCCCTATCTTTTTCAGTGTCCGATTAAAACTCCATAACCATTAGTATTGCGTGAGTGTTAGCAATTGTGGAAGACTATATGATAGTTGAATATGTGAAGTTTGCTACATCAAAGCTCTGACATAGACCCTTCCTGAAAAAAAGATGAATTGCAATTGTTTGATGACTGAGAATGAAGTTTGCTAGTTTTCAAGAAAGTTTATGGCCTATGCTTTAACATGTGAATTGCTTGTTACTTGTTCGTGAGAAGTTTTATGAGATGAACTACTGTTATGACATATAATCATGCTAGAAAAGGTGGTTGAAATTATCATTGATCAATCTTGTGCACCTTCTAGCATTCACACTTCATAAATTCTTTCTTTATCATTTACCTACTCGAGGACGAGTAGGAATTAAGCTTGGGGATGCTCATACGTCTCCAACGTATCTATAATTTATGAAGCATTCATGCTATTTTATTATCTGTTTTGAATGATTACGGGCTTTATTATACACTTTTATATTACTTTTGGGACTAACATACTAACCGGAGGCCCAGCCCATATTGCTGTTTTATTGCCTGTTTCAGTATTTTGAAGAAAAGGAATATCAAACAGAGTCCAAACGGAATGAAACCTTCGGGAGCGTGATTTTTGGAAAGGATATGATCCGGGAGACTTGGAGTACAAGCCAGGGAAGGTTCGAGGAGGCCAGGAGATAGGAGGGCGCGCCCACCCCCTGGACGCGCCCCCTGTCTCGTGGGCCCCTCGAGGCTCCCCCGGCCGACTTTTTTTCGCCTATATGTTCCCTTATACCCTAAAACCATCGAATACGAAGATAGATGAGGAGTTCCGCCGCCGCAAGCCTCTATAGACACCAAAAACCTCTCGGGAACCCGTTCCGGCACCCTGCCGGAGGGGGGATCCCTCACCGGTGGCCATCTTCATCATCCCGGCGCTATCCATGACGAGGATGGAGTAGTTCACCCTCGGGGCTGAGGGTATGTACCAGTAGCTATGTGTTTGATCTCTCTCTCTCTCTCTCTCTCTCTCTCTCTCTCTCGTGTTCTCTCCATGGCACGATCTTGATGTTGATGTATCATGAGCTTTGCTATTATAGTTGGATCTTATGATGTTTCTCCCCCTCTACTCTCTTGTGATGAATTGAGTTTTCCCTTTGAAGTTATCTTATCAGATTGAGTCTTTAAGGATTTGAGAACACTTGATGTATGTCTTGCCGTGCTTATCTGTGGTGACAATGGGATATCACGTGATCCACTTGATGTATGTTTTGGTGATCAACTTGCGGGTTCCGCCCATGAACCTATGCATAGAGGTTGGTACACGTTTTCGTCTTGACTCTCCGGTAGAAACTTTGGGGCACTCTTTGAAGTACTTTGTGTTGGTTGAATAGATGAATCTGAGATTGTGTGATGCATATCGTATAATCATGCCCATGGATACTTGAGGTGACAATGGAGTATCTAGGTGACATTAGGGTTTTGGTTGATTTGTATCTTAAGGTGTTATTCTAGTACGAACTCTTGAATAGATTGATCCGAAAGAATAACTTTGAGGTGGTTCCGTACCCTACCATAATCTCTTCATTTGTTCTCCGCTATTAGTGGCTTTGGAGTGACTCTTTGTTGCATGTTGAGGGATTGTTATATGATCTATCTATGTTATTATTGTTGAGAGAACTTGCACTACTGAAAGTATGAACCCTATGCCTTGTTTCCTATCATTGCAATACCGTTTGTGCTCACTTTTATCGTTAGTTACCTTGCTGTTTTTATATTTTCAGATTACAAATATCCATATCTACCATCCATATTGCACTTGTATCACCATCTCTTCGCCGAACTAGTGCACCTATACAATTTACCATTGTATTGGGTGTGTTGGGGACGCAAGAGACTCTTTGTTATTTGGTTGCAGGGTTGTTTGAGAGAGACCATCTTCATCCTATGCCTCCCACGGATTGATAAACCTTAGGTCATCCACTTGAGGGAAATTTGCTCTTGTCCTACAAACTGTGCACTTGCGGGCTCAACAACGTCTACAAGAAGAAGGTTGTGTAGTAGACATCAACTGGACATAACGCAGCGCGATCATTACCTAGGACTATGATCCTCTGTTTGCCGCCTTGGGACGGCAACCAGAGTCTCAGGGGCTACTACCTATACAGAGCACACCTAGCGTGAGCGGTACCGTCAAATATACATGTATATTACATTTCGTACCTCAAAGCCTCTTAGCAGGCTCGTAAAAGCTTCATTCAAACCGCTTTTGGCGAATGAAATCCTCTGAACCACCGTACCCATTAAGGTACGATGCGCCTCTGAGATAGTCGCTTGCTCCAGAAGACCCATCAGTGAGTCTGGTTGTGTGCGGACAATCCCGGACTCTTTCTGTTGCTCTCCTTGGGAGCCGAATACTCCGGACCTTGGGCAGCCGAAGTGTTAACTTCTGGCCTTGGCGGATCAAGAAAAATCCTCCGTGACGACACCTCGGGGTCGTCTGCCCATGTGGCGGGGAGGCCGGAGGAGGCGTTTCGCCCTCCATCATCTACAGAAGAAGATCCCCCGAAGACGAACTCTATGGAGAAGGGCTACGAGCCGGACTGCAAGATATATGCCTCGGTTATTATTCTCAGAAATAAAACAGGATATATTTACCAAAGTACCTTTTTACTTACAGCTCGGTTGAGGGCTGCCCCCCTTGCGGGCGCTGTGCGGTAAGGACGCCCTCTGGGGCAGGGCCCCCTGGCGAGGGTTTCTTCCCTCGTTTGGAAACCTCCGTTTCCAAGTCTTCAGATGTGGCCCTTTTCTTCCCGTGAGGAGAGGGGATTTTAGATTCACCCCCCGATTATGCTCCTTCACGGAGGCACTTACTCCCCCGGTTTTGATGTGTAAGGTATGAAGCCCGCCTGTGGCTTCTCTATTCCACCCCCCATCTTCTCCTGATGGCACCTGATATGGTGCGCGCTCAAGCATCCTGGTTAATAAAGGATCCAGCGAGCCTTCGGGAAGGGGGCCCGAACACCTGATCCTCTCCGCCTTTCTTATCCAGCCCTGGCCGAGAGCAATGTTTCAGAATGATGTTGTAACAAATATAAAGGACGACATGTTCGGTTGCGGAATTACTTACTTGGGTATCCGGACGGTTGCAGTTAAGACCCGCATCCTCGGTGGTGTCCGGACACTTTATTCGTGATCCGAAGAACAATCCATACATCCCTTCGAGCGTCACGCCGAAGAATTGTTGAATAGTTCACGGTCCTTCCGGGTTGAACTCCCACATACGGAGAGATCGACGTTGGCATGGCAGGACCCGATGAACTAGCATTACTTGCATTACCTTGATGAGACTGACATCCCTCTCGAGGAGATCTCAAATGCGGCTTTGCAATGTCAGCACGTCATCAGCTGGCCCCCAGTCCAGCCCCTTGTTGACCCATGACGCCAGTCGTGGCGGAGGGCCCGGGCGGAAGATAGGGGGGCCTACCGCTGTACCTCGAGGAGCTGTGATGTAACACCACTCCCGCTGCCATAAGTCGGACACCTCCGGGAAGGAACCCTTTGGCCATGGGTCGTCGGTGCCTTTGCTTATTATAGCACCTCCGCACTCTACGTGTCGCCCATCGATCATCTTTGGCTTCACATTAAAGGTCTTGAGCCATAACCCGAAGTGTGGGGTGATGCGGAGGAAGGCCTCACACACGACGATAACGACGAGATGTGAAGGATGGAATCTGGAGCTAGATCATGGAAATCTAGCCCGTAATAGAACATGAGCCCTCTCACAAAGGGATCAAGACTAAAACCTAGCCCTCGGAGGAAGTGGGAAGCGAATACAACACTCTCGTTGGGTTCGAGTGGGGATGACCTGCCCTGAGCAGGCAACTGTCTGGGATTTCGGCGGTGAGATACCGGCCTCCTAAGCTTCTTGATGTCCTCCTCTGTGACAGAGGAGGCCATCCACCGGCCTTGAAGGTTGGATCCGGACATGGTTGAAGGTCCGAAGCGCTTAGCTTGAGCCTTGGGTGTTGGAACTCAAGGCGGGGGAAGGGAAGGATCGAGCGTGGGAAGAAAAGGACAGGCCTTGGTCCCTTTATAAAGAGGACGAATATCAAGCGTCCCCCGCGTGGCCGTTAGGGACTAGCCTAAAACCGAGGAGTCATATTAACAAGCGCGGTTGGGTTACCCACACCTGTATTGATGAGAATCCCGTGATAAGGGGAACATGATCTCTGCTTCGACAAGGCGTGCCAATAAAACCGCCTCGCAACATGTGCAGTGGCAGGCTGGGAAAAGCGGTTAGTAATGATCTGGCCGTGGCGTGAGGTCACGCTATGAAAAGTTGTCAGCTGATTAGATTTTTGGAATATTATGCTCTCTACGGCGGTATGTGGAATTTGTTTTGCAGAGCCGGACACGATCCCTGTGTTCAAAATCTTCTATGGAGTATTCGGAGAAGGAACCTGCCTTGCAATGCCGAAGACAATCTGCACGCCGGACTCATCGTCATGGAAGCCTGGTTCAGGGGCTACTGAGGGAGTCCAGAATTAGGGGGTCCTCGGACAGCCGGACTATATACTTTGGCCGGACTGTTGGACTATGAAGATACAAGATTGAAGACTTCGTCCCGTGTCCGGGTGGGACTCTCCTTTGCGTGGAAGGCAAGCTGGGCAATTCGGATATGTAGATCTCCTTCTCTGTAACCGACTCTGTGTAACCCTAGCCCCCTCTGGTGTCTATATAAACCGGAGGGTTTAGTCCGTAGGACAGCAGACAATCATAATCATAGGCCAGCTTCTAGGGTTTAGCCTCTACGATCTCGTGGTAGATCAACTCTTGTAATAGTCACATCATCAAGATCAGTCAAGCAGGAAGTAGGGTATTACCTCCATCGAGAGGGTCCGAACCTGGGTAAACATCGTGTCCCCCGCCTCCTCTTACCATTAGCCTTAGACGCACAATTTGGGACCCCCTACCCGAGATCCGCCGGTTTTGTCACCGACACTCGCTCCTCCGCCGCCGCCACATTGCCGTCGCCACCGCATCACCGCCGCTGTCCTCGGTATGCCCTCCTCCTCCCACCGCGCCCTCCTTCTCCGGCCTCCCCCTCCTTCCTCCTCCTCCTTCGGCCGCCCCTCCTCCCTCCTCCTCCTCCGGCCGCCCCTCCTCCCTCCTCCTCTCTCCTTCCTCCTCCTCTGGTCGGCCCCTTCTCCCACCGCCGTCCTCCCCCTCCTCCTCTCTCCTCCCTCCTCCTCCTCCCTCCTTCCCCCCTCCTCCTCTCTCCTCCCTCCCTCCACCCCCTGCTCCCTCCTCCCTCCCTCATCTCTCCTCACTCTGTTCTTGCATAGAGTAGAATTTTTTAGTAAATTAGTAAAAATTCAAACTAGCTATGTTAACTAGGTTTGCTAGCTAGGTTAACTAGTTTAATTAGGTTAATTATCTAGGTTAACTAGCTAGGTCAACTAACTAGGTTATTTATAGTAAGTGCTTAATACAACTAGTTTATTTATAGCAAGTGCTTAATAGAGTTAGTTTATTTATAGTAAGTGCTTAATAGAATTATTTTATTTATAGTAAGTGCTTAATAGAATTAGTTTATTTTATAGTAAGTGGTTAATATATTTTGTTTATATTTTGTTTATGCAGAAATCAAGTTTGCCCCTGCCTCATCCCTGCAGTCGTCCCCATCGTCGACCCCTTAAGACCTCTAGGTGAGAATAGCCAAATGATAATGTGTTGTAAATGTCGATGATGAAAATGCTAGTGCTATATAGTTGCCATTTCATTGATGTCGATGATGATGCATTACGGATATAGAGGATGTCTTGGTGTTCTTGTTTGCAATGTGCGTCCGAGTGGCCTATGTTTCTTGCGAATGTTGCTTCGTTTTCCGTCCGTCAAATTTCAGGTGCTCGATATGTCTTGTGTTTAGCAAAGGTCATGCGGAAATTTTTCATGAATTTTAGCATGACTTGTGCTAGAATGTAGGGCATATCGAGTGCTTGTGATTTGCCAGAACGGGAATTCAACGATATTTCAGCAAAACATAGGGCATTTTTTCTGTGTCATTGCTTGATATATGGAACGGGTTGACTTTAGGTCTGTTTCGGCTCCTTGTGCATCTTTCAGTGAGCGAGAGTGTCAACCATATATATATATTGAGAGAGGAAGAATGCCGCTTGTTGTCGTGGGGGTCGCTTCTCCTTCTTCTCTTTGTGCTAGACCTTTGTTGCGCACTAGGGGAAGAAGGAGTAGCGACCATCATCGACGGTCAAAATGGTGAGGGAGTGTCCACCATATATGAGAGAAGAAGAATGCCGGCTGTTGTCGTGGGGGTCGCTTCTCTTTCTTTTCCTTGTGCCAGATATTTGTAATTCACTAGGGAAAGGAAGAGTAGCGACCATCACCGACAGTCGCAATATCAGAGAGGGAGTTCCCACCATATACGTGAGATGAGAGTTTAGGAAGGAAGACTGGACATACCTAAAGTCAACCCGTTGCATATTGAGTAATAGTGATCTGTGTGTTGAGTTTCCTGGTAGTTGCCTTATTTTTAATTAATGTTTCAACTATGAACATAGGAAATGTCTGACGACGAAAAGGAATTCGGTATGTGCGAAGACGAGCGTGGCCTATGTGACAGGCCTCACCTAGTTGGTGGTAGGCGCTTCAGCATCAAGCTAGATGACACCTTCGAAGTGGATACAGTAAGTCACAACGACAAGTCCTTTTTCTTAATTAAGTATGACTTCTGCTTCTTTTGCTTCAACTTATAATTTTAAAATTTTACTATTCTACTAGTGTATCCCCTGCCATGCAAGAATGTATGTCTTGAATAAGGTTGGTTTCAGTACTATGGAAACTATGGAGGTAAAAAGAGTTAACTTGAGGACCGAGCATGGTTATAGTTTTGCCACAAAATTATACAATTCAGACACCTACACCCATTTTGAATGCAAACAATGGAGAGCACTATGCAAGGCTTATGCATTTGAGCCTGATATGCTTATCACCTTTGATATTCGTCCTGAAGATGATATTAAAAATAGTTGACAACTAATTTCTATTGACAGCTTATTTCCATTGAAGCCAACATGTCCGTCGCTTGGTAGACATGACCTACTACTGTCCCGGGGCTGAACTAAACTGCGAGGAGATAAGTCATTATGTTTCATGGCTTGAGGATCTTCATACTGTCAAGATAAATTATTTTCCTGAACTTGAAAATCTTAGTACTCAAAACGTGCGACCAATAGTGTTTGTACTGAACTACGGTCACATCTTTTTAGGAAAGATGATAACATTTTTACTATTTATCCTCAGTGCATCTTTTGCATACATTATTTTTAAGCTAAACTTCATTGCTAAGTATGTTACTATGATGTTCTTCAACAGGGACTCCCGATGATAGTTGTGCCTCAGTGGATCGAGGCTAAAGGTCGTATGTCCATGGTTAGCTTACGGCCAAGACATCCTACATTGTTCAAAGACTGGAACAAAATTGCGGAGGATCTCAGAGAAGTAATAGGGGGCAGCAATCAGAAGCGCAACCCACAATTAGGAGACAGGTTCATCTGCATGCTCCAATATGATGAATCAGCAGTGCTACACATGTTCTATGCTATTTCACCTGAGAGAGAGCAGCAGGAGTGATTAGCTAGCTAGAATGAGTGTTGGTGGTGATGACTATGATGATTATTATTAGCTAGTGTTGGTGGTGATTAGCTATGACTATGATGATTAAATAGTGTTGGTGGTAATAACTATGATGATTATTAGCTAGTGTTGTTGGTGGTGATATGATGCAAGAGTTTTTATATTAATATGATGATGATTATGAGTTATTATATCATTGGGTGAAAGAACCGCGGATAATCCATGACTTGATCACTTAGGATCCATCCACTTGAAACTAATCTGCGGTTCATTCACCAAGTGATTTAATAACTCATTATAATGTAAAAACAATCTCAAAATTGCTACTGTATGAAAACTTGTATAAAGGTATATGAATACGACCTAAAATTAAAAATAAATAAAATACAGAATAATAGTAGTAGCGCGGGCAGAGAGAAGCGCTACTAGTAATTACCAGTAACGGCTGTTGCAGCACGCGCTACTAGTAAGTAGATATAGTTGTAGCGTCGTATCAGTAGCGCGGTTACCCGCGCTACTGATAGGCCAATAACCTGTGCTATTGCTAGGCTTTTCCCTAGTAGTGACATGCCCGTAGGTGCCCCCGTTACCGCCCACAGTCGGGCCCTCGGGGGCCTCTTCGGCCCCGTCGGCGCCCCCGTCGCCACCCATGGCCGGGCCCTCAGGTGCCTCCTCGACCGCGCCTTCTACACCGACACCTGAGGCCTCACCCGTGACCTCCTTGCCTTCTGAGCTGCCGGTTGTGGCTCCTCATCGTTGCGGCCCACGCTCGCCTCCCCCGCCGCCTCATCATTCCATGGTGACGCATGCTAAGGCTGGGGTTCGTCAGCCGAACCCCACGATACCATAACCTCAGTGTCACGACCATCTCTCCGGTCTCGCGCTCACTGCGCTCTGCATTGAGTAATCCGCATTGGACCACTGGCATGCGCACTGAGTATGATGCTCTGGTCGCCAATCGGACTTGGACTCTCGTCCCTCATCCTCCAGGTGTGAACGTCATCTCTGGCAAGTGGATCTTTCGCCATAAGCTCCTTCTGGATGGCTCTCTCGACAGGTCCAAGGCTCACTAGGTCAAACATGGATTCGCACAGCATGCCGGCGTTGACTTCTCTGAGACTTTCTCTACGGTTGTCAAACCCGCCACAATCCGTGTTGTCCTCGAGCTGGCCGCCTCTCATCGTTGGACCTTACATCAGCTCGACATCAACGACCCTTTCTTGTACGGCCATCTCCAGGAGCGAGTTCTCTGTCAGTAGCCGGCTGGTTTTGTCGACCCCAGCGATCGGATGACGTCTGCTTGTTGTCACGGTCTTATACGGCCTCAGGCTCCTCGCGCGTGGTACCGGCGCATCGCGGTGTTTCTCTCCGCTCTTGGGTTTCGCAGCACCACATCTAACACATCATTATTCTTGCTTCATCGGTCTGATCATGTGGCCATGCTCCTGTTGTACGTCGATGATATTGTCATTACTACCTCTCGAGAAGATCTTCTTCGCGACATCATCGATCATCTTGGCTCTGAGTTTTGGTTAAAGGACCTAGGCGCATTGCTCTTCTTCCTCGGCATCAATGTGTGACGCGATGCATCTGTGTTCTTCCTTCATCATGGGCAATATGCTCTTGATCTACTGGACCATGCTAGCATGACCGACTGCAAGCCGCCCGCCATGCCTACTGAGGCCAAGCCGAAGCTCTCTGCCACTGCTGGACAACCTCCCACTGACGCCACCCTCTACCGCAGTATTGTTGGTGCTCTTCAGTACCTTACGCTCACACCACCTGACATTCAGTTTGCGGTGCAGCAAGTTTGCTTGCACATGCACTCACCACATGATGTTCACTGGTCCCTGGTTAAGCGCATTCTCTGGTACATTCGTGGCACGCCAACCTATGGTCTTCGTCTCCGCCTCCGCCTTGACCGATCTCATTGCTTACACTAATGCGGATTGGGCTGGCTGTCCTGACACCCGACGTTCCATGTCTGGCTATTGTGTCTTCTTCGATGACTCTCTTATCTCATGGTCCTCTAAAAGGCAGCCCAATTTTTCCCGTCCGAGTGCCGAGGCTGAATACCAGGCTGTTGCCAACGTTGTTGCTGAGACTTGTTGTCTATGTCACCTACTTGGTGAACTTCGGGTCTTACTTCTGAAGGCTACTGTGGTCTTCTGCGATAATGTGTCGGCCACCTATCTCGCGGCCAATCCGGTGCAACACAAGCGCACGAAACACACCGAGCTGGATGTTCACTTTGTGCGCAAGAAGGTACAGTTGGGTCAGTTTCGTGTTCTTCATGTACCGACTACCGAACAGTTCGCCGACATCATGACCAAGGGGTTGCCAACTGCTGCATTCCAGGAGTTTCGTTCCAGTCTTTGCATTGCCGACGCCGACGCTTCAACTGCGGGGGAGGGGGGGTGTTGAACGTGATATATCTGTATTTATTACCGATTGATCCTCCTATGATCTCTAGCCTTCTTGTATAGATTAACTACTAGAGATATTGTAGGGTTAGTTGGCTTGTCACGCAAGACATCACCTGTATATGTTGTAACAGACTCGATGAATACAATTTAGTTGCATCCTATAATCTTCTACAAAATGCAAACAAATATTTTTGTAGTTGGCATATATAGTTGTTCAATTGTGTACTACAACAAATAAAACTAAAAATAAAAAGGGAGGTAGGAGGGTTTGCACCACTATCTCATGGCCATATAAAAGCAACTAAAATTCACATGCTAGCTATTTTTTCCTGTAACCCAGAACATAATGTTAGATAAAGGCGCTATAGAACAAAACCAGATGCATCTTGAAGTGAATACATAAAAAATTGTTACTAGAAATGTTAACTAACCGTTGGTAGCTCCATGATCAGTACTAGAATTGTTACTAGAAACCAGATTCAACGCTTGCTTTGGAGCTAGAATTGAACTTTGGTAAGGGGATTTAAAGAACGACGGTATCAATCAAAAGGACAAAATCACAATCTAGTTTTGACGGCATGCTGGATTTGACCAGTTGATGCATGAAACAAAAGGAGTACTTAGTCCTAGACCAGAGCCTGAATTCTGTAGCCTAACTAATCCAACAATAATAAGCTATGCGTATGATGTCACCACGTGGCATTTTGGCCAGGCCGAGGGAAGAGCTCAGCTTCCCGGACATGGAGACCCGGGCAGATCTGGAGTTCCCCGCACCTGTGAATTTCAAGATTCAACCGATCAAGAGGAGGATGAAGAAGAAAAGTAAGAAGCCGGCGATTCGCATTGCTCAGCGACAGTGACAAAGCAGCGGTGGCGAGGTTCACGCGAGAGCATCCAGGTTATGTCCAGGCCGAGCAAGAGTTCTATTAGAAGCGTGACGCCGAGCAAAAAAAGAAGACGATGAAGAAGGGGGACAGGATCCCCTCGACGGTGATTCCCATCGAGTCTAACTCGTTGGGCTGGGATGACTCAGAGGAAGAGGAGGTCGAGACGCTTGACGACTCCGGCGACCCAGCAAAGGCGAGTTCTGGCAGCGGCTAGAAAACGACGGTGACTTGTTTTATGTTTGATGTAGTTCAAGTAGACTCGAGGAGCAGTAGTTTGGTATGATGTAGTAGTTTTTATTATGTTTATTTTTGTTTTGTTTTATAAACTATGTTTACTTCAAATGAACTTGGTATGTTCCAATTATGTTTGAAATGATATAGTAGTTCATCTAGTTTTACATCATCTATTGGTCGAGTCGGACGTTTTCTGATGATGTAAAAACACTTTTTAATTGTGTATATTTTACTCACATCATTTTTAGGTTGTGTAAAATATATCATCTATTGGAGATACTATAAGGCCAACTTTGACGCAGAGACCCATTTCGTTGGTTTTTGTCTGTTCGGATCTGCAAGGCCAAAAAATATGGTCCAATGCAGAGACCCATTTCGTCTGCATATCCATTTTGTGTCCACTTTGACCCGTTTACTTCGGGTCAGATTTGGGACGAAGCGGACGTTGTCCGTTGTAATCCATTCGTGTCCATCTTTTTCTGGTCTGCCCATCACCCACCCACCCATCCCACCTTTTTTTCTATCTCGTCACTCACCTAGACATCCATGACTCCACCCACCACACATCCCACCGGCGGCGCAGGCAGGAGAGGAGCTCATGCGCTTTGAGTGTGGCCACCACCGCTGCAAAGAGAGGAGCTCTTGCGTCTCGAGGTTCTCCGTCGCCACTCCACCTCCCCGTCTTCGCAGTGTGCCGGCTCCACCTCTTCCACGTTGCGCAGACCGTCATGGCTTTGGAGGAGCAGTCGTAGGCCGCGTTTAGCTACAGGCCGACCACGTGGTGGCGTCTGCGGTGGCCTATGTGACGTTGGGTCTCGACTTGGCCTACACAGCAGGAATCTGCAGCTCGACAGAGAGACGCACGGGCCTTAAATCAAATCAAATGCTATGATTTTTTTTCTCCTATTGTAACACATGGGTCTTTTTCTGCTAGTTTTGATAATAGGTCAGATGATGTTCATCTTAAAGTGTTTCGTCCAGCTGTGGCATATGCTGTAACGAATGATCGTTTGATCTTTTAAGGACCCCAATATCTGGGAGACATCGGCTGAGAGGGAACCTCCAGCGAACGTTTTCGTTTGCCTGGGAGAGATCCTCCTACGAATGTTTCTCCCATTTGCCAGTGGGGAGGGTCATGGCAACCCCCAACTGGCTCAAAGCCCACTAAAATTGTTTTCTGTGAGAAAATGACATGCACAAAAAAACAGAAAAAAAGTGCAGTAATACAAAATGCGATCCTCTCAAAATTAAAATGCCACCTCTCGAAATAAAAATATCATCCTCGTTAAAAAATGCTTGCGTCCCTCCACTCCAATGTTTCTCCTCGTGACGCTCAACCATGGCGCAAACCACACACCCTCTCCTGCTTCAAGGGCGGCACTCCCGCAATGACCTCCCCATATCGTCATCTCCTCCTAGCATCCGCACATCATGAAGGCGATGGTGCCGACTGTTCTTGCCTGCGACGCCCCCCAAAACCTATGCCCGCTTGGCTGCAGCACCCCGTCAAAGATCAGATGATGCGGGACAGGGCCACATCCCCCAAAGGCACACCCGAGGAAGAGGCTTTGTCATCACGCTGACCAAGGACTTCACTGCCATCGGCTGCCTTCGTCGCCATCGGTTCCCTTTCTTTCAGGTCATGTAGAGTTCTGACTTTATTTCTTTTCCTTAGTTTAGGAAATTTATCTAGCGACTGAAGCAGAATAATCTCTTAAGGCGTGAAAGCAGAGCACATGGTATGGTGCACATGATGGCCGAGAGGGAGGAAAAGAAATGCATTTGTGCTTATAGCTATGTAGTGAAAACTAGACATAATGTTACTCCCTAGCGTTTTCAAAACTAGAATTAAACGATCGGCACATACTTCGCTTGTTTTCCCCTGGCGAACACACATGTATTTAGCTAGTAACAGATGAAACCTCAGTTTCTGTTGTCTTAAGGTCTTGAAGGACGTTTCTTTTGAGCTTATTTAGATGAAATGACTATTTGATACTTGAATTAATCGTGACATTTACAATTCTTATGTTACCTTAGGATAAGATGGCCTTTGCAGTTATTTCCTTCCACCGATATATCAAGGAAAAAGAAACACAAAACAATAATCATAGCAACAAGAGGCACGGTTGACATGCCGGATTTGAAGGAAAGGAGTCCAGAAAGTCAGAAACCAATAAACCAAACCAGTATTAAATTCGACACACTGACATCACTAATTCAAAGTTGAACCAAACTGTAGGTTGCATAAGAATAACTTCCATCATTATGCAGGTTAAGTAGGCATCAGCTAATTAGTATAACCATGACTCTACTAGCCTACATAAATCTTAAACCCCACATCACCAAAAGAACACCCGCCATAAGGGAGATCGGGAAAGCAGCACTATGGCATAACAATCAGTCAATTGCCATTATTCACATGGATGATATGGACTTCCGTGGTACACCCCTGGTTGCTCAACGGCTCAAAGAGGCAGATATCACCTATGTTCAAACAGTTCTCCTTGGCAAACTTACTCCATCCCCTTTCGATCCGATAATCATTGCGCGAACTGCTGAAGCTCGCATTCCATTTTTTCTCGCCTAGCTGGAAGCAGATGACTTTCCCATCTCCAAAATGTTCCTCCCCGTACGTGATTGGGACAGTCTGTTACAGATTAAAACCAAAGAGGTAGTAGGTTAGAAGTAAAATAATATTGCATGTAATTGTAAAAACTAAGGTATGACCAGTTACGGATACTATTATACAGCATAAAAAATAGTGTCGTGTGTTTGTCCATAAAGAGAAGCAAGTTAACAGACTTGAATGTGCATGGTCGAAGCAACAAATAAATATGGAGGGAGCTACTCACCAGGGAGAATGCTGGATGAACATTGGCCTTGCCAATCAGAGCAACAAAGATGGTTATGCCACTTCTGCGTGAACGGATAGTCTGGACCATGTCTTTCACCTGCTGCTCCTGAGCAGAGGTTAGCTTGGTCTTATCCGTGGTAATATAACAATCCTTCTCCTGCTGCTTCTGAGACGAGGTTGGATTTCTTCTAACAACACGCCTGAAACCAAGTGCATTCCGGACATGATCATGTGACGAGAAAGAGCCATCTCCTTGTCCTGTGTGTGTAAACAGAAACTGATAAATACAGGTATAAAAGATAGATGTTTGTTAGAAGGGGGAGAATATCTTATGTGCTATTTTTATACCAGCTGATGACTTGGAGGAGGAGGAATGATTCAGGGGAGGCTGCATTAGGATGGCCTGCTGCTGATGATGAAACTGAGCAGGCGGTGGCATTAGCATGAGCGGATGAGAACAGTCCACGGGACCATCAGAAGGATGTCGGCTCACGGTTTCAGCACCATTTGTGTGCCTTCCGAGTGCACGAGGCGGGAGCAGATTGACAACAGATGAAGCCTTCTCACGCCCAAGTTCATCCAAGATTATGACACTGAACCGGGAGTTCCCATTGTATCTGAATAATATTATTCTGTCACGTATCTCTAGACTAAACTTCTGTACGAAGCTCCCCCATCCCGCTGCAAGCACAAGCTGCTCTTCTTGGTTCTTGATAACTTGAATTTTGTATTGACATTTATTCTTTGTTTCAAGTTCAATCTCTCCTGGGATCTCTCCCTTGAAACGCTGAACAAATTCCTTTTGGATGATCTGCGGAAGCACGTTTCAAGAGATTATATTGTTTGAAAGAACAGCAACCAAACCGCTCGGAATGTTTGGGTGAACTAACATACTTGAATGTGCTATCATGCAGGCTTAAATCTAGTCATCAAATTAACTGGAAGAGGTTCCATGATGATGCAATAACTACACATGGTACACATAATTTAAAAGTAGAAGAACGAAGAAAAACACAGCTGGGCTCATGAGAAACAACAAAATCGCATGACCTAAGGGAGTGGTACTGTTTTGAATATGAATATTACCATCTTATCTTGGAAATCACCCATCATGCGCATCAAAAAATATTTCTTTTCATCGTCCAAGTTCATATAGTGATGTTCATCCCAGATTTCACATGTTTCACAAAGTGCGTTCATTTTTCTAGCAGACCTGCAGTGCAAAATCCATTTGAAGTGAGATTTGGTCTTGCCCTATGAAATGGTATCGTACATAATAATTGAAGACTAGCTAGAAACTTGTGGTGGAAAAGGATCGACAAGAACAGATGATGCTTTCTCACGGCCAAGCTTATCAAAAATTACAATACTAAACAGAGAGTCTCCATTGTATCTGAATAGTAAGGAATCACCCATCTGTAGATGGAAGTTCTCGACGAATTGGGGCCAACCCGCTGTAAGAACATGCTTTTCTTTGTACTTGGCAACCTTAATTGTGTAACAGTCCCTGTTTCGAGTTTCTAGGTTGATCTCACCCGGGATCTCGCCTTTCAGGCATCGCACATACTCTTTTGGGATTATCTGCGCACAAAAAATTAAAATTATATCTGCTGACACGATATAGTTCCTGAACAAGGTCCAAACACGCTTCAAGGAAACATGTTGAATGCTTAGGAAAGCAGCTAGTGCCTAAACGCATAAGAAACAAAACATGCATTCCGTAGTGGGACTAAATCTAAGAATATATATTAGTTACCATCTGTTGTTGAAAATCACCCAACATAAGCATCAGGAAATGTTTATTTTCATCCTCCGAATTTCTGTAGTTGTATTCATCGCGCCGTGTGCATCTTCCACAAGACGGAGACATGGTCTTAGCCTGGCCACCTGCAGCACAAAAAAGTGGAATGTGAAGACATGAAGAGAGTTCATATACGTCATGATGGATCGAGAGGAAGAGAGCAGAGCAGCGCACCAACCAATCGACGGAGGATTACTGGCCAAGATCACACTAAAATCTGAGGGTGGAGAAGTCCAAGATCGAACTATAGCGGAGATCACGCTGAAAAATGTGGACTTGGTCTCTCTCTCTCTCATTGTTTGAAAATGAATACATAGCTGTTGTATTTATAGCCTTATTACTAAAAATATAGCCGTTGGAATATATTAATTGTCCAACGGGTATATTATACCAACGGCCACGGGACTACTAGTTGTCCAACGGCTATATTATACCAACGGCCGCGGGACTATTAGTTGTCCAACAGCTATATTCCAATAATAATTGTCCAACGGCTATACTCCAATGGATTTTTTTAATGACTAATATAAATGCATACGATTCAATGCACGTCCATATTTGGTAGTAGAATATATTTTTAGAGATATTTGGTAAAATATTAATTTCACGTTTATATTAGGTAAGATTAATTGCACGTTGGTATTAGGTAAGATATTAATTGCAGGATAATTATACGATAATCACTGATAGTAATATTTGGAATAATGTTTATTGCAAGTTAAACATGTTGAGCTCTCGTCACTGAAGCAATTTTGACCGTCGGATTGACACGAATTGATGGTCGAGATTTACTGGATCTGCCTCTTTAAATTTTTTTATGTCTTTACTATTGACTATAGATTATACTTTGATAATAATTAATATCCAACGGTTATTCCAATGCCTATTTTTAAATGATTATAGTTTCCACAGTATTTTCCAATAATTATATTGTCAAAGTTCTCATAGCTACATTTGAGCTCGAGAAACAAACACACAAATGTTTGTGTACGCGTGAACTTGAAACACAGGGACTCGACGGCTGTATCCAGAATCTCATGAGCCTTCGATCAATGGCACAACTAACGCCCGAGGTGAAGAACTCACGTGGTAATGCAATTGTACATGCGTGCACTCAACTAAATCGCACTTGAACCAAATACAGCCGCGACGTCAGCCTTTTGCAAGGTGACCAGCTAGCCGCCGAACCACATTTTTGTTGGACAGCCCAGCTCGCCGGCGACCTCCCCCCAACAGATTAAACCCTGACACATGCTAGTTCATTAATCCACGGCCAGCCAGAGACGCACATCACATGCACCCGATTTGCGTAGCCACGACCGAATACTTGACGCTAGATTATTAATCTGCCATCGTCGGTCATGCTAGTTTATAATCTACCGCCGGCCAGCAACTCAAAATACATATAGGCATGATCTCCGGTGCGCGAAACCTGCAAAAAAATGAATCCAACATTAAGATAATGTATAAAAGCCTAATAAGATTGTCAGAGCAGTCACACCTCAAAATAAATCTCAAAGAGGTAGGGCAAACGGCATCAGAACGACCTGACATTGTTGATCGAGTGTTCCACATAAAGTTTAACGAATTCATGCGAGACATAAAGGAAAGAGAATACTTAGGAAGAACACAAGCATGTAATAGCCTGCTAAATTATAATAAACTGTTATTTACTATTCCTTGCAATTTAACTTACACCTACTATTTTAGTTGCGGTTATCTACACAATAAAGAACATGTCATCTTCTCGGACTCCACTGACTTAACAAAGATAGTAAGAAAGGAAAGGGCAGGAATAACTAAATTTAAGAAGTGTATGGAAACAAACAAGCACTATGAAGAAGCCAGATAATTAATATAACAGATGCAGAGTTCCAGGCAAAATGGGTATGGAAAAGGGGAATAGGAACAAAGGGCAGATCTGTTGGAAGGATTTACTATGCCCATCCAGCAAGTGGCCAGAAATACTACATGAGATTGCTACTTAACGTTGTCAAAGGATGCACATATTTTGAAGACATAAGAAAGGTAAATGGAGTTGTCTATAAATCATACAAGGCGGCGTGTGAAGCATTAGGATTTCTTGATGACGACGAAGACTGCACTAAGTGTATCAAAAAGGCATCAAATCAGGCAACTGGAAACCAGCTACGACAACTTTTCACAACCACCTTATGTGACTGCAAGGTTACAGATCCAACAAAGATGTGGGAATCATGTTGGGAAGTTTTAAGTGAAGACATGGAATGCAAATAGATAAAAATCTTGAACTATCCTGCACTACGTCTAACAGATAGACAGAAGAAAGACGACAGCTTGCTAGAAATTGAAAAGCTTATGAGACAGGCTGGACAGACACTCAAGGAATACCCTGGAATCAAACTGCCAAACTCCTCAGGACTAAAAGAAATTGGAAACAAGCTACTCAATGAAGAGCTGAACTACAACAAAGAAGAGCTAAAAGTTGAACACCTAGGTATATCTTTGTGTAATCTAAACAGCGAACAGCGGCGCGCATTTGGATACATAATAGAATCAGTTGACAAGGATTTGAGAAAACATTTTTTATAGATGGATATCGCGGTACAGGGAAGACTATTGAAAGCAATCACAACAAAATTACATTCAGAAGGAAAGATAGTACAAGCAGTGACATCATGTGGTATTGCAGCACTACTTCTACAAAGAGGTAGAAAAGCACACTCAAGGTTCCATATCCATATATCTTCAATCCTTACAGAAGAGTGAACATGTGACATCAAAAAAGGTTCACACTTGCCCGAACTAATAAATAAAACACCACTAATTCTGTGGGATGAGGCTCCAAAGGCAAACAAAATATGTTTTGAGGCACTAGACAGAACCCTAAGAGATATACTAAGGAATAAAAATGATAACAACAATGAGAGACCCTTCGGCAGCATGACAATGGTTCTAGGAGGGGACTTCCGCAATATATATATAATGGACAACATAGAAGGCGAGGAAACAATGTATCGAAGCTGCGACATTGTATGCAAAGCGATTACTCTAAGTGATGATACACATATGCTATATCCAACAGAGTTCCTAAACAGCCTAATAATTCCTGGAATACCAAATTATGATCTCAGACTGAAAGTAGGTCTGCCTGTGATGCTACTAAGTAATAATAACCAAAGTGTTGGGTTATGCAATGGTTCACACGGATGACAATAAGTCAATTTTGAAGAAGATTCATCAAAGCATAGATCATGACAGGAGCACAAGTAGGTGACAAAGTATATACTCCAAGAATAATAATGTCACAGGCTAAATCGGCATGTCCATTCTTGCTAAAAAGAAGACAATATCCTATATCGGTGTGCTTTGCTATGCCAATCAACAAGAGTCAAGGGCAATCTCTAAAGAAAGTAGGACAATATCTGCCAAAACAAGGTTTCATGCACGGACAATATATGTGGCTATCTCAAGAGTCACACGAAGAGATGGACTACGGTTAATAGTAGATGATGAAGAAACCAATGAGGATGATATGATCAAGAATATAATGTACACAGATTTTTTTGAAAGGTAAGGTAAATATGTTAAATTATTGGCATAAGTTCAAAATGTCGTCTCTCATACTGTTAGTGCTTGCTAAATTAGATGTATATGAAGACAAACTAGGATTACTCATTATCTGTGTATTTGGCTTTTACTATCATTTAGTGGGTATGTATGGGATGGGGTGCTTAAAGGGGAGTAGGCAAAAAAACTAACATTTTTAAAAATAGTTCAAGCATACAAAACATGAACAATATATGTTAGCTGGTATGTTAACTTTATTATATTAGTCCAAGCTAATAGGACAATCATCACCATGTCATCATATTAAATATGTAGAAGAAGACGTGTTGTCCAATTTAGTTACTAAAGTTCAACTAGTTTATTGCTTGTGTGTTGCCACATAATAAAAAATTGCTGACATACCAATTAAACAATTGATCTAATTAAGACATGTATCTAATGTGATGGTGTGGTTTCCATCTATATAGCAACACATATCAATTCACTCTCCCACTTCTTTCCTCCCCGACAACCATCACTCCTTGCAAGAAGATAACATGGCATGTTTGTCCTGCCACTTCTTCCCCTCCACGTTCATTCTCTTGTCCTTCCCTGTAGCAATTGTCATCACTACGAAAGTGTACCATCCCACCTAACTGACATTTGGGCGCCTATTTAAAATTCAATAAACCTAGTACACAATACCCCTTGCATTGCCATGGAAGAAAACAATAGTGTTTAAGGAACTAAAGAAATTATTTTCCTACTTTGTAAATGTTTGTGTCAATCTTGTGGTTTCCCCATGTGTGTGATAACCATGACAACCTTCTCTTGCTTCTTATCTATTCGATCACCGTGCACCACTTTGAGAATATTAGTGCTTTGATGTAGAATAGGTATTTTCTTAAAGAAATACTAATCGAGCCATCACATACTTTTTCTGTAGTCCTACTGCCGACCGAATTATATTTTGGTTGTGCCGGCATTTTTTGGAGGGAATGCTCTTGTTTGTGTTTTGCAACAGGTTTTTTGTTTTGTTTGAGGGAATGCTCTGTTTGGTTTTTGTTGTGTCCAAGAATTTTGGAGAACATGTTCCGGGTTAGAGTTTTGCATTGGGAAGAGGGCGAGAGCTTGGGAGGAGGCCGAGGGAGGAGTCGAGATATATTATCATTCTCCTATATATTATCTTCATTGATTATAATTAATAACTACATAAATGAAAATTGTAGCCATGCATACAAGTTAAATCACACTATTACACCAAAGGGACTAACTTTCTTTGGCAAAATTCTTCTTCTATATATTGAGTACCTAAGCTGAGACTAAAATCAAACACAATGTATTAATGAGAAACATTATTCATCATCCCCTTATCAGATGTGCCAACTTCTGTTGCAAAGAAATGAGAGATCTTTATAGCTCAAACATGGTTATGGTAACTTACATAAGCAGGGGGGCATGAGGCAAACCACATGATAGCAATTTTTTTCTTTGAAACCAAGTGAAGTGCAATCATGTTTTGACTTCAGTAGTACTATAGTAGCACTTGATATGCAAGTTTCCGAGCTATTGCATGAACATCTTACGTCCTGATTGACGAAAGAGTGAAAAAATATGTCCTATTTACTTGCCAGCATAACAATCCCAATCATCTCTTCCACCCAAATAATGGCGTCCTCCTTAAGCTAACACTTTTCACACATGTCACTGTAAAACAGTTGTTCATACAATGCATAGAATCAAAAAAAATCACAAGAGCGTATGGAAGTATTAGTCTTGCACATGATGAAGGAGCTTTGTTTGTTTGAAAATCTTTACAGTAGCAAGATGACATATTTTTGCATGTTGTAGATGTTGTTTCCTCTAGCTTAAGCTACACCTAAAATCAAATTCACCAAATAAATATTTCTGCCGCACTTTATTTATCCTTTTAGCAAAAAATGGAAATAGCCAAAAGGGAAATTAAGCATAATATTCCACGGGTGACACTTAGATGATGATCAGAACTGGTATGCCTTGACTTGACCAAGTAAAATAATGTATCAGCTTTGCTACACCTATGGAATTTCATTATGGGATTAGCTTATAGGAATGACATGGCGCTATTTGATTGGATATCATGGTCCCAAGACGAAAATTAGTGGGGTATTCAAGAGAAATCATGTCCATAGGTGTGATTCTGTAACTACCTGCCTGATGGATAATGTATTCTTCGAACAAAGACTTTTCCTATAATAAGTTTTTTGTAATCATATTGTGACTATTATACTACTAAACTTTTCCCAATATCATAATTCCTATTACAGCACAAACCAATAATCAAAGCAATAGATGTATGAGGCTTATAACAAAAAGTATGGTTTATAGCCCCCCCCCCCCCTCTATCTCTCTCTTTAATAAATCTTTGACACATAATTAACCTTCTCCGAAGACATGCATTTATGAAGTACCTCTCAAAACTACGTGAAAATAATCCCGTGGGTATAGAAAGAGAGAAGACACAATCTTATTTTCTACATCCATTGCATCCATATCAAAAGGGAAATAGACCATCCAAGAGTTATACTAACTACAAACCAATGTTTTAAATAGCCGGCTATAGCTCCGCTATAGCTCCGCTATAGCCTTTTCAGCAGGGTGCCGCTAAATTGTCGCCTTCATAAATAGCCCGCTATATCCCGCTATAGCCCGTTATAACTCCGCTATAGCTGTTTTTGGAGGCCTGCCGCTATTTAAAACATTGCTACAAACAGAAAAGAAATAATGTTTCTATTTGAAAGAAAGCTATAATGTTGCTGACCTTCCAGCTATGCCTCATGGAAAACATGCATCTTCTTGACACACCACTGCATCCGTTAAGGACTTTTCTAGTTCTTGAGGTATTTGGCAGTATGCATGATTGATTTGCCTGCAAACAATACATGCATATCATAGCAGCAATCAAAAGAAAGAGGGAGAGAGAAAACAGAGTAATTTTTTGTAAAGTAAGGTAGAGAGGAATTGTGAGTGCAATGGGGACAACCTCTATCAAGCACCACCAAGTCAGTATGCTTGATGGGATCCTTGCTAAACAACATCCACGGAACAACTTGATTTTTGGAGAAAGAGAGGCTAACAAATAGAGAAGCCGGAGCCGCAACTTTGTAGTAATTAGTTACCTCTCAAGCAGCGTCCGAAACAAACTTTGTCATGCTTGGATGGAGACATTGGGCCGGAATCAGTCTTAGGATATCGAGATCTGCAGATGAGCATTTAGAACAGATGAATAATAATAAGATATTATAAAGTGAGCAGCTAATGTTCACTTACAAATGGTTTCTTTTGGTCCTTTCGCTTTGTATTATAGAAACGTAGCAACTAGTATCTTATGCTGAACTAACAAGAACACATGCAGATGGGAAAGAAAAGAGTATGAAACTGCAAGTCGTTTATCCTTTCGGAATCATGTGCTTGCATACCAGCCGATTGAACTAAAACATTACTTTCCTTAGAACATGTACATGATGTAATTTTTGTCTTGCTATTGCAGTTTTTTTATACTTTTGAGATAATTCGGAGGGCTCTTGGGACTAACACCTTTCTTTTGCTTCATACTCGCATAATAACTAAAGAAGAAGATTATATATGTTTCAAATGCAAACAAATATTTTTGTAGTTGCCATATATAGTTGTTCAATTGTGTACTATAACAAATAAAAAAAGCCACGTAAGGAGAGGGCATGTACCACTATCTCATGGCCATATGAAAGCAACTAAAGTTCACATGCTAGTTTTTTTTTCCTGTAACCCAGAACAGTCTTAGATAAAGGTGCTATAGAACAAAACCAGATGCAGGTTTGAAGTGAACACATAGAAATTCGTTACTATAAATGTTGACTAACCACTGGTACCTACACGATTAGTACTAATTCAAATGCTTGTTTTAGAGCTAGAACTGAACTTGGGTAAGGGGATTTAAAGAACGATGGCATGCTCGATTTGACAAGTTGATGCATGAACAAAAAGAGTACAAAATCCTAGACCAGATCCTTAATTCTGTAGCTGAACTAATCCGTACAATAATAAATCATGCTTTTTTTGCGTCGATGGCATGGCCAGTAGCAAATGTATATATACACGCAATCGTGATGCAGATTCACACGTTCATCCAAGATTACGACAACTCGCAGGAAAAATATAAAAATCCTCATGGGGGTGACCGCTGGTGCATACAGTGAGATTTGATTTCATGGCTGCGACGTCGGACCTCAAAAAAGACCGGGTGGTGCTGTCGCGCGTCGAGGCAGTTGAGGACAGTATGCCATTTCTCCTCCAGCGCTTGCACCGACAAATCAATTAGTAGCAGTAAGTGAGGATTAGATGTACTAGTCATCAACCCGTGCGTCCGCACAGGCCAGATATTGCATAAGATTCGTAATTATAAATTAATTTAACATGTGCTTTTCACAATATATAGGACTGAAATATATGAATAGTTAAGGATCCCATATATCACTAAATAATAACTTACATTTATAGTTTCATCTTAAGTTATTGCTAATGATTGAACACTACTTATGTATTGAATAAATCAGTATACATATGGTTTTAATTTGAGATGAAGATAAAATAATAAAGGGAAATCATGTATGCATGCTTTTGTTGATGTAACACATTTTGGCACAGTATCTCATGGTTATTCATCACATACAACAAAAACTTACTTTCCTAGATAAATGTTTACTTTACATCCTCTAAGCCAGCCAATATAAGAGTAAACGACTACATTATCTATATTTATTGCGGTACAGACTATGAAATCACAATTATGGCCGTACATCTATTAACGCTTAGGCCGGCATCTACTTTTGAATTTTTTTCCAGCTGTCATTGGGCTAGTAGCAGTACCACTTGGGAGATAACTATGCATATATACCTCTTTCTTTTGTGCGGCTGTGATAGTATGCTTTGAATTGACAAATAAAAATCAGTTGCTGCCATGTTGAAAAATATGGGCTTCCTTCACATTTGATTTGCTTCTAACGAAAGATTCGGTCTATTTTGCTGAAAATAAGAGATTAAACGGCAGATAGTAGATCAAGCAATCTTGTTAAATACTGGCCTACTGCAAACTCCGGTGAAAATTGTGTGCCAAATAATGATCAAAATGAAGAAAATTTTGGACCGCCCTTCATTAGAGCATACTATATTAGCCTAGAGAGTACACTCACTCATGCGTATTAAATACCATAATACTCGCCTATGGTTACAGAAGGAGATTACTTTGTTCAAAGGAGACAACCAATACTGTACTACAAAAATATCAGTAAAAGTTCGAAAGCAAGACCTTCATTACATACTGATGTTAATAGCGAGATACAAAATAACAAAACTCACATGAGAAGCAAAACCTGATGGGCCACTTTACTCACTTTTGCTTTGAACGTGCATATGAGACGGCTGATAGAAATAGTTATTCAAATCAAGAAAGAGATTATGTGCTATACATGCAGAATCCAATCCATTGGCTTCATGTCTATTGCAGTCCTTTCTTAAAGTTTATCATGCAGATAAAACTTGCCATGCATAAGTTTGTGTGTGTGTGTGTGTGTGTGTGCGTGAAGGGCTATTATATTACTCACTAACCTCATCCGTACTCATGTGGAAAATCTGGGATATTTCAACAGTATACAACTTCAAACCTATTAATACCATCATTTTGATGCCTCGTCGACCACAACTTTAGTTCTGCAAAAGTACATAACAAAGACATCAATATTTTCTCTGATGCCTAAGAAACAACTATAATCATGGACTGACCAAACTTGTTCTAAATCCCTCAAAGTTAATTGGAAGCCGCGTGACTACTATTGAGATTTCATCAGGAAAAGAAGAAAAGAACACAAATTTGATCATGAAATAGGCACATCAGTGCTGCCTTTGTTCTGAAAAAGGCGCATGTTTCATCCAGGCTCTGTTTGTTAGGCAGAGTGCAGCAGTTCATCTTTTCTAATGTTGAACCACTTCGTCGCCCATCAAAGCCTTTCTTCTCTCATTGAAGTCATAGAAATTCATGAGAAATATCCCCAAGAAATCAGCCTTATCCATGAATTCCCAGCAAGCCAAGATCGTCAGTTTATTATTCTAGCAGTGCCCTGGAGTTTGTTCAAAGCATATCTGCAAATATTGTTGATGAATAACCAAGTAAGATTAGAGTGTTCTGCTGAGAAAAGTAAGATAGTTTGCTAGTCTGAACTAATTGTAATGAGAGGATCAAACTCACCCTAGATCGACAAATTTTGATAAAAGGGACAACTTGAAGAGGAGTAAAACTTGATCGTACAGACCGCACATCTCTGCTCCCGCTTCCCAGCCGCCTTCGCCGGGCGACTCGGTGAACACAAACCCTAGCCGCCGGGGGTCCCCATCCTTCCTTCCCTCCTTCCGCCGCCGCCGAAGGATGCCGCCGGCTATAGCCCGGGGCCGACGGCGGTGGCGGGGGTCTTCCCTCTTGCCTGCGCCGTGGGCGGTGCGAGCCCCAGCGTGGGTGGCACGGCCGATCTGGCCGGCGCGTGGCGCGGCTCTGCCTTTCGGCGGCGGCTGCCTCGGCCTAGGCGGCAATGGTGGCGGGTGCGGCAGCCGGCCCTGCCTCGGGCTGCGTGGCGGCGTTCGGTGGCGGCGGCCGGGTCTGCGGCGACAGACCATCTGACCTCGGATCGGCGGTGGCGGCAATGGAGGGCCTGGTGATTGGGTCGGCACCATGCGGGTTGTGCCCTCCGGACAGATCTGTTCTGGCCGGTGCGGCCTGCTCGATGTGCGGCGGCTCAGATCGGCTCATCTATGCATGCTAATTAATTATGTCAGCACTGGAACATACATATATGGGGTTGATGCTTCATCTACATGGTGACTTCCTTGAGTGGTTCGCCAGCTGGTGTGTGACGCACGCCCATGGCCGTGTTCTTGCGCGAGCCTGCTGCTGCAGGTCCCCACGTCCTTGGAGATAGATCTGAACGTGTTTTTTCGGGATAATTGGTTTTATGCCCCTAGTTGTGTCCCACTCGACAGGATTGCCCCTAATTTCCAAAAGCCAGCGGTTCTGTCCAACCCACTTTGGTCGTCTTGTGCTTTTGCCCTTTGACCGTTTGACCGTCACTTTGAAAACTTTATAATTAATTCATATTAAATCAGAAAAATACAAATAAGATATGAAAATGTTCGGAAAAACTTCACCTGTATGTCAATGTCACTTGCATTCATGACAAAAGTGTTGGTAAGTGCCCATCCGAGTTTTAGCTCTTATCACACCACCATGAATAGTAAAATCTTAAAAAGTTCAAAAAATACAAAAAAAATGGTGTCAAAGAATGACAAATGTTTTCAGTGCTTGCCAAGTTTCATCAGGGAATGACATTTGTGGAAGTCATGGCAAAGAAAAACAATAGTCATGGCAAAAAAAATCTATTTTGAATTGTTTTTTTTTTTGCCATGACTTCCACAAATGTCATTCCCTGATGAAACTTGGCAAGCACTTAAAACATTTGTCATTCTTTCACACCAATTTTTTTGGATTTTTTAACCTTTTTAAGATTTTACTATTCATGGTGGTGTGATAAGAGATAAAACTCGGATGGGCACTTACCAAGACTTTTGTCATGAATGCAAGTGACATTGACATACAGGTGATGTATTTCCAAACATTTTGGTATCTTATTTGCATTTTTCTGATTTAGTATGAATTAGTTATGAAGATTTCAAGGTGATGGTCAAACGGTCAAAGGGCAAAATCACAAGACGACCAAAGTGGGTTGGACAGAACCGCTGGCTGTTGGAAATGGGATAATTAGATTTATGCCCCTAGTTGTGTCCCACTCGTCTATTTTACCCCTAATTCCCAAAAGTCACCGGTTATGTCCAAGTCACTTTGCTCCTCTTTTGCTTTTGCCCTTTGACCGTTTGACTGTCAGTTTAAAAACTTCATAACTAATTCATACTAGATCAGAAAAATGCAAATAAGATACCAAAATGTTCGAAAAAACATCACCTATATGTGAGTGTCATTTGCATTCATGAAAAAAGTGTTGGAAAGTGCCCATCCGAGTTTTAGCTCTGAGGCTACCACCATGAATAGTAAATCTAAAAAAGTTCAAAAAAATTGCTGGCAAAGAATGACAAATGTTTTAAGTGCCTGCCAAGTTTCATCGGGGAATAACATTCGTGGATGCCGCGGAAAAAAAACAATCAGCACTCCAAAATAGATTATTTTTTTCCACGACTTCCACAAATGTCATTCCCTAATGAAACTTGGCAAGCACTCAGAACATTTTTCGTTCTTTGCCACCATATTGTTTTTGAATTTTTTTAGAGTTTACTATTCATGGTGGTATTAAAAGAGCTAAAACTCGGATGTGCACTTTCCAACACTTTTTTCATGAATGCAAATGACACTCACATATAGGTGATGTTTTCTGAACATTTTGGTATCTTATTTGTATTTTTTCTGATCTAGTATGAATTAGTTATGAAGTTTTCAAACTGACGGTCAAACGGTCAAACGGCAAAAGCATAAGAGGAGCAAAGTGACTTGGACAGAACTGGTGACTTTTGGAAATTAGGGGTATAACAGACGAGTGGGACACAACTACGGGCATAAATCTAATTATCCCTTTGGAAATTAGGGGCGATCCTGTCGAGTGGGACACAACTAGGGGCATAAAACCAATTATCCCTTTTTTCTGATTGGAGATAGACTTGAACGTGTTTTTTATTTTTCTCTGAATAAAGATACGATATGAACGTGGTGATGGTAGTTTCTGTAATCTATAGGAGGGCACTGATCAATGAGCCATATTTGCGTGCAAGTTGCTCTAAAAAAGATTTATGTGCCACTTGGGCCAGTTTTGGCCCTTTTTTCAATGCAACAGTAACGTAAATTATAGGGCTGGGATAGATTAAATATGTAGATCAGATGGTTAAGATATTTTTAATGATGTGGATTAACATGGAGGCTCGTATGGTGCCTCCAATTAGTAAATAAGAGACTTCGTTGTGAAAAATCACACAATTGGTCCGTTGGTCAAAGTTCAGCACAAAATGGCCCTCTTTTGAGAACATTTCACAAAATGGCCCTACCCGTATGACGCCCGCACCCGGGTGCCATGCCAATTTACACAACACCCTGGTCAAGGGCGCCATACTGGTCAGCGGTGACTTGCCACGTTGGCAGGGCATGGCACCATGGCGCCCCAGGCCAGGGCGACATGCTCATGACCATGACGCCCCAGCCCACGGCGCCATGCCCCTTGCCTCAACAAAACAGAGTGTCCCCTGTTTTCCCCTCCGCAAACCCTCACATTTCCCCTTCTCCACCCCGGCCGCCCCACTCAAGCCCCTCCCTAATGCCCACAAAATTTCGTGGATCGGAGCTCCAAATCGGTGATTTATCCTTCCCTTCGACCCCTCAAGGTATTCTCCATCATTCCTCCTCTTTTGTTGGTTGAAATCTCCACATTGTGGGGATTTGGGGAAACCCTAGGTCATCCAATTTTTCTATTTTTGTTGATGCATTTTGGTGTTTATGATTCTAGATGTGGAGGATTGTCAATGTGCATCATGTGGACTTTATCTCCTTTGAGAAGGGAGATGCCGGTAGTGATGGTGTTTCCCATAACTCCTAGCCCTAAGGAAGTTTTGGGTTAGCTTCGAAGAAGGTTGGATTGGATGGAAGAAAGCGATGGAGTAGACTTAATCGGAAGGTATAATGTTGGATATGGGCAACATATTCGTTGGAAGATAATGCCTCTTGATTTCAAGTTTCATTGGGAAGCATATAAAGAGAGTGTGTTGCCCTCACAAGATAAATCATTTGAGTTATTTGCCACAAAGGTTGTTTGTGCTTGGTTTTCACATTGATTTGAATCGGTGTGCATCTTCATATGATGTTAGAAGCCCAGCTCGAGACTCAACACATGTCACTCCGGATGTGCATGAAACAACAATGAGCCAACCTCCAATGACCCAATGTTTGAGCCCCGTCGGGAATGACCAAGTTGATAATGAAGACTTGCACATGGATGGTGGTGATTTTGAGGGTGATGAATAGGAGGCTTATCTTCATGACCATTATGTTAGTGATGTTGGGGCAAATTGCATGGAAGAGGACATGGACCATGAGATTCCATGTAATAGGTCCTGTGCGTGGGACTCGGAGGATGAAGGCTCGGATGAAGAAATAGATGAGGATGGTTTGACGGCTAAAGAAGCGAATGCTTTCAAGAAGGTAATAGGCCGTAGTCACAAGACATCATTGTTTCATGATCTAAACCTAGCCGATAAGGCGGTTGTTGATGGTGGAACAAGTAAAATTCTTGCACCAAGGTTAACTTCAGAGCGAGATACCAAAGCAAGTGTGAATAGTGTTAGTGAAGGAACAATCTTTGAAAGCTTGGTAGAACTTCAAATATGGGCCAAGGACTACGCGGTTAAGTTTCATTAGCCATTCTTTGTGGAGAAGTCAAACTCGAAAGTGCGTTATGTGGTCAGATGTGAGGAATATAAGAATCATTGCCCTTGGGTTATCCGTGCAAGATGTGTCAAAGGCGGGCCACAATGGAAGACTACAATTTCCGTGTTTCACCATCGGTGTAGTGGCAAGGATATTGATGGTGGTAATGTAAAGGATGATCACCATCAATTAACCTCCAAATTCATTGCATATCAATTTTCAGCCTCCATAAAGATACTCCTGACATATCCCATTCGGGCTTTGATGGAGATGATGAAGGAGGTTTTTGGGTACGAGGTGAAGCATGGGAAGGCATGGAAGGCCAAGCAAGCTGCCTTTGAGATATTGTATGGTGGTTGGGAAGAATCATACAACCGCCTAGCGATGGTGTTGAAAGCAATGGCGGCAGAAAATCCTGGCATGTACTATACGGTAGAGCCAGATGGCGTGAGAACAAGGATATACAACGATGCAACCGTTCGAATATTTGGACGTGCATTCTGGACTTTTGAGCCATGCATTAGGGCCTTCAAGCATTGTAGGTCGGTTATGTCCGTGGATGGCACATTTCTTACTGGCCAGTTCAAGGCACATTGTTGATCGCTGTTGCTAATGATGGTGGTGACAAATTGGTTCCATTGGCGTTCGCCCTCTTGGCCGGTGCATCAACTTGACGACAAATGCATCATTTCCTTCCTTTCCCCCTCTTAGCCGGTGCAGCATCCTTCCCCTTCACTAAGCGCCTTCTCCTCTGGGGCTGCGGCACCTCCTCTTCCTCCTCCTCCTCCTCTGAGGCGGCCTCGATCACTGGGTCCTTGCGTATTTGCCCGGAGTTCCACGCCTTTGACTAGGCTGAGGCGCATCGGGCATCTGCGAGGTGTTAATCTCGTCATGCGTCTGTTCATCCCCTCCTCCCCCTCGTCATCAACAAATTCATCGCCTTGCTGCTGGGTGCCGTTTGATGATGATCTCGACCTCGAAGCAGTAGGGACTGCGACATCGGTGGAGCGGCAGCCTAGTAGAGCACCAAGGCCACGTGCCCAAGACATGCTCTACTATGGAATTGACATATCATGAAGTTAGGAGATATACCTCAAAAATGTGTATGGAAAGCAAATTATCAAATGTCATACCTCAACAAAAGCTTTAAGCTTGTTGTACGACTCTCCACCTGGAGGGTACTTGAGTGCCTCGCCGGCGTCGTTGAGATGCTTCGAGAGCTCGTTTTGCTGTTGGACACAATAGGACAAATCATTTTGGCACAATGTAGGCAAGCATATAGATATAACGGTAACTTACCACAAAGCGGATAGTTGGCGCCGATTCATACCGTCTACCATCCCTAATAAGCCCGTTGTACTCCATATTGGCCATCCGATCAAAACCTGGATTGGGTTCATGTAATATGTCCCCTGGCTGAAATGCGGGTGCGTTAAGTTGAGTACATGCAATGGAACGAAACCACACAAGATAATTGTTGAATGCTTCCGTATCAAAAGGCCGTGGGGGAGGCTTAGAAGTGGGTTGACGCAATGAAAGCTCAATCTTATTGAGCTTCTACTTGAACTCCTGGATATAGATGTCATGCTCTCGATCCCATCTTTTATACTCTTCTGCTTCATCTTGTCGAGACTGCATAGCATTTGACAAATGCATTTTCGTTACTATCTTCAAAACAATGGGGAAAGCATTTGAAGTGCCAAGCACTTACCTATGCAAATGTAGCGAAGTGTCCTTGTACTTCGGCGGTGTCTCTTGAAATAAGCCAGACTGTGTCATAACTCGTTGCGGCTGATAAAACTCAACAGCATAATAACAAATCAACGGGCAACGCATCCGCCATAAGTGTGCTTCCTGTAGACACTTTGGGTTAAGTCTGAAAGTAATAAAACCAGCTCCCCTACCAATGTTGCCCTCCGTTCCGTACGGTTAGGAAACCTATAAACAAAGATTAAGAAAACTACATTGTTAGTATGATTTTTGGAAAACCGAAGAAACCGAAGAGACAAAGCAAGAAGCTACTAAGATAACCTGCTCCGAGGTCATGATGTCAGGCTCCCTGCAGTAGTGCAAATACATGGTCTTTGAATTGCCAACAAAACCGTCAACCTTGTCCCACTTATACGCCCTTGTAGGCATATGGTCTGGGTCATGATGATCATCCCACGGGTCGTAACCCTTTGGTGTCGGCCGCCCCACTAGCAAGTGCTCCCAACTCCAGATCGATAATAGAAGCATCAGACCACCGATGTTGGCTTCCTTTTACTCTACGACGTTTCTTGGATTCGTGCCCCTACGGCACGCCTCGTCTAACTACACACAAACAAGAAATATGTCATTATAAACTAAAGAAAATTTCTACATGGTGAACACACTATTATAAGCAAAACTACTTACCTGACGATACAAATAAGCCAACGCCGCCGTACCCCAACTGAGACCATGCTCCCACCCAGCAAACAACTTAAGCCACATAAAGGAAGCGTTCACGCCAGTGCCGTCAGAGAAAAGAGTTCGGCTGACTACATACCACAAGTATGCCCTGGTATACTACTGCACTATTTCATCGTCCACATCAGCCGGGCATTCCCCAAAGTGTTCAGCAATCCAATGATAACTTGCACCGGTGGACTTCCCTTGTACCCCTGGATCCCTCCCTATGAGTCCAATCATAATCTCACACCATCCATCAGAACATGTGCTAAAACAAATAGGCTCTCCTTTGATGGGAAGTCCAGTGATCAGAGACACATCCTACAAAGTGACCGTCATCTACCCAGCATAGAAGTGAAAAGTATGTGTCTCAGGGCGCCATCAGTCAATGAGTGATGTGATCGCACAAGGGTTCATCTTCGGCATCGAACGAGACACGAGTGAGATGAAAGGGAGAAGCTCGGTCTTCCGGATATACTCCGTGTATCGCTCGTCATACTTCATCTTGTCATGAACCGAACCGGACCTCAGGTGAAGCTGATCAAAAACCCTTCCTTCATCTGCCATGAACCATCCACAATGCAATTGATCGTACAATGGATTGATAAGAGAGGCCATCCTGCAAATTACAAATGTATATGGTAAGCCCCGTTGTCATTTGCAAATATCCGCACTAGTGCAAAAATATACATACATGTGCAAAATTTCTACACTAATTCTTCTTCCATACACCATATATGTGCATACAATTTTCTACAATACCATACACCATATATTTGCACTAATTCTTCCATACACCATATATGTGCGTACATATCCTAACCAAATTCATAGCACTTCCATAAAAATCCTATGTCATACAATTTCTAAGCCATACATATCCAAAATCACGCTAATCCCTACATTATCACACCAAAATCCACTATCCATTTCAAGAAAAGGATGAACTAGGGTTTCACCCAAGTCAATCAAATGCAGAGATTTCAACCAATAGAAAGAGGGGAAAGGGAGGAGAATACCTCGAGGATTCGAAGGGCAACCAGATCCACCGATTTTTGTCTCAGATCCGCGGCATTTGAGTGGGGAGAGGGAGGGCGATTTGAGGGGCGCCATGGGTGTGGGGAAAGAACAGAGAGAGGGAAGAACGAACAAAAAGCAGAGGGGCTCGGGCGCGATATGGTGAAGGGGTATGGCGCCCCAGGCCGGAGCGTCGTGGTGCAGCCCATGGCGCCCTGGGCCGAGGCGTCATGGGCCCAAGGCCAAGCCTATGTGGCAGTCAGCGCCGAGGCGCATGGCGCCTTTGACTGGGGCGTTAGGCCTTGTACAATGGGAGGTGCTTAGAGAAATAAACCACGCTTTTCTTAAGCACCGGTGCTTATTTGTACAGGATAGACGCTTAACTAAGCGTCTCTCCTGTAGAAATAGGCACCGATGCTTCAGAAAAACCCGGTTTATTTCTCTAAGCATCTCTCTAAGCACCTCCCATTGTACAAGGCCTTATGGTATCTAGCATGGCGCCCCGGGCGCGGGCGTCATGCGGGTAGGGCCATTTTATGAAATATTTTCAAAAGAGGGCCATTTTATGCTGAACTTTGGCCAAAGGGCCAGTTTTGTGATTTCTCACTATTTCGTCTTCAATTTTCAGGCTTTTATTATGTAAGGAGAGGAAAGTAATTAGAATCCACCCGCAAAAAGTGATTAGAGTCCTTCTCTCTCACATGGGTGGAAGAGGCTGAGTAGGCATATCATCCGATGGTTATTTTTCCGTCATTAGTTAATCCTATGGATGGAATTTTCTAACCTCCAGATTTAACGTGGAACCTCTTATGGTGCTTACAATTAGTAAATAATAATAATATACTCCCTCCGTCCCGAAATACTTGTCGGAGGAATAAATGTATCTATACGTATTTTAGTTTTAGATATATCCATTTTGATGCATTTTTCCGACGAGTATTTCCGGACGGAAGGAGTACCAATTACGCTATTGAGCATGCATCTTTCACAGCGGCACATACAAGATCAGTACAACCACCACCTACCCATTAATCGACATACACACAAAAAAATCATTCAAAACCACCTAACTAAATATTAGAGGCATTAATGATCTTCGAGATTGTTACGAGGCCATAAGAAGTATACTAAAAACTAACTTGGAAGTAGTATATTAAGTTTTACACCTCCATCCAATACCAGCTAAACCTCTTTAACTAAACCAAAACAGACCAAAGTTCTTATTGGTTTGTGTCTTCGTCCAAGTATCGTGGCAGGAATAAAATGATGAGTGTTACATTATATCAAGTTATCAAACAACAAAAAAATAGGACATCACATGAATTTACATGTCAGCAATATAATAGGCCGTAAGACTTTGGTTTATGCTTCGATAAAAAAACATACCTGAATTTTGGATGATTCATGTAAATCCAAAGGGAAAGCCAAGATTGCAAGGTTAGCAAGGATAAAGAAACTTCAAGACATGAAAAGGGGAAAGCCTTCACTATTACATGTAGATGTGCCTGAATGCACTGCTATGCGAATTGAACAAAATACAAATCAGGAAAGGTAACTGATTATTCGCATTTTGATCAAATTATATTTATTCTTCCATTTTAAACATATTACACTTTCTAATCTTATTTTTATATTACACAGTGAAACTTATTTGTTCTAAGTAACTACAAAGCAAAGCCGGCTGAGAAAAGAAAACTACAACTGAAGACAGATGCAAATTAAGTGCCAAACAAATCTGCCAAGAGAAAAACGGTAAGATATATGAAGGTCCAATAAATGCATATTAGTGCATCGATCCACCCGCAGTTTAAAGTTAGCTTCCCCTAACTAGTATGCTCCTGATCGATCTACGCAAATCTATGATAACCAACTCGAGAACACACACGCACGCAAACTACGGCCAGCCTGCCGGAAATGAAACACACGCGCGCACGCGAGACACTCGATTGCTTGATAGCGACATGAACATGTTGTTACTGTTATTTCTCTATTGCTTCAACTCACGATGTGACTTACAAGACGGGGTACACATGTATAAATAAAACAAGCTAGCTACCAAATACTATTCGGTGACTAACTCTAGCCCTACTCAGATACATGCATGTACCCTGAAAAGGACACACACCGTCCAATGGGGGATTACTCGTGTTTAATTCCAACAACCCGACCTGTTTGTGACATTCACATGCAATGCAGCATGGCCAAAATACAATATATGCTACATTAGGTAGGGCAAATGGCATCAGGACGATCTGACATTGTTGATTGAGTGTTCCACATAAAGCTCGGGGAATTCATGTGAGGCATAAAGGAAACAGAATACTTTGGAAGAACACAAGCAAGTAATAGTCTGCTAAATTATAATGAACTGTTATTTACTATTTCTCATAATTTAACTTACATGTTAAGAATGATCATTGAACATATAATGGATAAAATAGAAGGCGACGAAACACTATATTGAAGCTGCGACACTGCCTGCAAAGCGATTACTCTAAGTGATGATACACATATGCTATATCCAACAGAGTTCCTAAACAGCCTAAAATTTTCCGGAATACCAAATTATGAGCTCAGGCTGAAAGTAGGACTAGCTGTGATGCTACTACATACTATTAACCAAAGTGCTGGGTTATGGTACACGGATGACAATAATATAACTTGGAAGATGTATATCGAAGCACAAATTATCACAGAAACACATGTAGGTGAGAAGGTATATATTCCAAGAATAAAATGTCGCTGACTGAATCGGCATGGTCGTTCTTGCTAAAAAGAAGACAATATCCTATATCGGTGTGCTTTGGTATGACAATCAACAAGAGTCAAGGGCAATCTCTAAACGAAGTAGGACTATATCTGCGAAAACAAGTTTACATGCACGGACAACTATATGTGGCTATCCCAAGAGTCACACAAAGAGATAGTCTACGGATAATTGTAGATGATGAAGAAACCAACAAAGATGGTATGATCAAGAACATAGTGTACAAAGTTTTTTTTTGAAAGGTAAGGTAAAGATGTTAAATTATTGCCATTAGTTCAAAATGCATCTTCCATACTTTTACTGCTTGCTAAATTAGATGGACACGAACACAAACTAAGATTACACATTATCCGTGTATTTGCCTATTATCATTTAGTGGGTATGTATGGAGTGGGGTGCTTAAAAGGGGAGAAGGCAAAAAAAAAACTAACATTTCCAAAAATACTTCAACCATACGGAACATGGACAATATATATGAGCTGGTATGTTAACTTTATTATAGTCTAAACCGATAGGGCAATCATCATCATGTCATCATATTAAATATGTAGAAGAAGACCTAATGGAATTAACAGCTCAGATCTATTTTATACTCTTCCCTCTCATGTGAAAAGGGGAGGCAAGAGGGAGCATGTTAAAAACCTATTTTCAAATTCAGGTATTAAAGTTCAACTACTTTATTGCTCATGCATTACCATGGAATAAAAAGTCGTCGACAAACCAAGTAAACAATTGATCTAATTCGGACTTATGTGGCTAATGTGATGGCATGGTTTCCATCTATATAGCAACACATATAAATTCACTCTCCCACTTTTTTCCACCTCGACAGCCATCACTCCTTGCAAGAAGACAACATGGCATGTTTGTCCCGCCACTTCTTCCCCTCCGCTTTCATTATCTTCATCCACCCTTGTAGCAATTGTCGTCGCCACAAAAGTGTACCATCTCACCTTACCGACGCTTGGGCACCTTTTTAAACTTCAATCAACCTAGTACACAATACCCCTTGCATTGCCATGGAAGAAAACAATAGTGTTAGAGGAACTGAAGAAATTATTTTTCTACATTCTAAATGTTTGTGTCAATCTTGTCGTTTTCCCATGCATGTGATAACCATGAGTACAAGGGAATGTTCTGTTTGTATTTTGTTGTGCCCAAGAATTTTGGAGAACACGTTCTTGGTTAGAGTTTTGCACGGGGAAGAGGGCGAGACCTTGGGAGGAGGCCGAGGGAGGATTCGAGATATATTATCATTCTCCTATTATCTTCACTAATTATAATGACTACACAGATGAAAATTGTAGCCATGGAAACAAGTTAAATCACACTATTCACCAAAGAGACTAACTTTCTTTCACAAAATTATTCTTCTATATTTTGAGTTCCAAAGCTGAGCCTAAAATCAAATACAATGTATTAATGAGAAACATTATTCATCACCCCCTTATCAGATATATCAACTTCTGTTGCAAAGAAGGGAGAGATCATTATAGCTCAACCATGGTAAGAGTAAGAATGTTCATGAGTTACATAAGCACGGGGGCAAGGCGAACCACATGATAGCATTTTTTTCTTTGAAACCAAGTGAAGTGCTATCATGTTTTGACTACAATAGTAGTACTTCATATGCAAGTTTCGGAGCTCTTGCATGAACATCTTTATGTCCTGAGTGACGAAAACATGACAAAATATGTCATATTTACTTGCCAACATAACAATTCCGATCCTCTCTCCCACCCCAATAAATGGTGTCCTCCTTAAGCTAATGCATTTCTCACATGTCACTGTATTACAGTTGTTCATACAATGCATAGAATCAAAAAACATCACAGGAGCGTATGAAAGCATTAGTTTTGGCACATGATGAAGGAGTTTTGTTTGTTTGAAAATCTTTACATTAGCAAGATGACATATTTTTGCATGTCGTAGAATGTTGTTTCCTGTAGCTTAACCTAAACCTAATATCACACCAAATAAAATTTTCTGCCGCACTTTTATTTATCCTTTTAGCAAATGGAAATACCAAAAAGGAAAATTAAGCATAATATTCTAGGAGTAACACTTAGATGATGATCAGAACTGGTATGCCAATTGACTGAACCAAGTAAAATAATGTATGAGCTTTGCTACACCTATGGAATTTCTTTATGGAATTAGCCTATAGGAATAAGATGACTCTATTTGATTGGATATCATGGGCCCATGTCGAAATTCAGTGGGGTATTAAACAGAAATTACATCAGTAGGTGTGATACTATAACTACCTGCCTGCAGGTGTAGCATTTTTGCTAATGTATTATGTGAACGAAGCCGCTTCCAATAATAAGTCTTTTGTAATCATATTTTGACTATTATACTACTGAACTTTTTCCAAGATCAGAATTCCTGTTACAGCACTAACCAATAATCAAAGCAATATATGTATGGGGCTTATAACAAAGAGTATGGTTTATAACCCCTCCCTCCCTCCCACCCTCTCTAATTAAGCTTTGACACATAATTGACCTTCACAATTGACCTTCTCGGAAGACATGCATTTAAGAAGTACCTCTCAAAACTACATGAAAATAATCCTGTGATGAGTATAGAAAGAGAGAAGACAGAGTCTTTTTTTCTACATTCATTGCAGCCATATCAAAAGGGGAATAGACCGTCGTAAGAGTTATACTAACTCAAACAAAAAAGCAATAATGTTTCTTTTTGAAAGAAAGCTATAATGTTGCGGACCTTCAGGCCATGCCTCATGGAAAGCATGCATCTTCTTGACACACCAGCACATCCGTAAGATCTGGTTCTTCAGGTATTTGGCAATATACATGATTGATGTCCCTGCAAACAATACATGTATATCATAGCAGCAATCAAAAGAAACAGGAAGAGAAAAACACAGTAATTTTTTGTAAAGTTAGGTAGAGAGGAATTGTGCGTGCAACAGGACCAAACTCTATCAAGCACCACCAAGTGGGCATGCTTGATGGGCGCCTTGTTAAACATCCTCCATGGAACAACTTGATTTTTGGAGAAAGAGAGGCTAAAAAAGTGGAGACACCGGAGCCACAACTTCTAGTAATTAATTACCACTCCAGCGGGGTATGAAACAAACTTCGTCATCCTTGGATGGGGGCATTGCGCCATGTAGATGAGCATTTAAAACAGATGAATAATAATAAGATATTAAAGTGAGCAGCTAATGTTCACCTAAAAATGGTTTCTTTTGATTTTTTTTTTGCTTTGTATTATAGAAATGTAGCAACTAGTCCCTCCCTCCCAAAATAATTGCCTTTGATTTAGTACAACTTGGAACGGAGAGAGTATTATCTTAAGCAGAACTAACAAGAGACCATGCAGATGGGAAAAAAGAGTCTGAAATTGAATATAATTTATCATTTCTGAATCATTTACTTGCCGAATGAAATAAAAAAAATATTACTTTTCTTAGAACATGTACATGATGTAATTTTTGTGTACATTGTGTACTTTTGAGAGAATTCGGAGGGCTCTTGCACTAACACCTTTCTTTTGCTTCATACTCACATAATATCTAAATAAGAAGATTATACATGTTTCAAATGCAAACAAATATTTTTTTAGTTGCCACATATAGTTGTTCAATTGTGTACTATAGAAAATAAAAATAAAAATTAAAAAGCCAGGTAGGAGAGGGCATGTACCACTATCTCATGGCCATATGAAAGCAACTAAAGTTCACATGCTAGTTTTTTTTTTCTTGTAACCCAGAACATAGTCTTAGGTAAAGGTGCTATAGAACAAAGCCAGATGCAGGTTTGAAGTGAACACATAAAAATTCATTACTACAAATGTTAACTAACCACTCGTACCTACATGATTAGTACTAATTCAACTGCTCGCTTTGGAGCTAGAACTGAACTTTAGTAAGGGGATTTAAAGAACGATGGTATCAATCAAACAGAAAAAAATCTCAATCAAGTGTTAATGGCATGCCGGATTCGACCTGTTGATCCATGAACAAAAAGAGTACACAATCCTAGACCAGAGCCTGAATTCTGTAGCTGAACTAATCCATACAATAATAAGTCGTGCTTTTTTTTGCTTAGATGGGATGGCCGGTAGCAAATGTATATATACATGCAATTGTGACGCAGATTCACACTTTCATCCAAGATTACGACAACTCGCAGGAAAAATTAAAAAAAAATCCTCATTGAGGCTACAGAGTCAGGCTTGGACTCGAATTGGTGATCCTCGCTATTTGATATCTCCTCTCCTTAGTTCAAGACAAAAAGAAAACTCTGCAAATTCCAATAAAAATACTACTTGGCCAACAAAAACAAGGGGCGGATAGATCTCGAAGTAGACAAAGTTTAGGGTTTGGGAGAGGGGGGGTTCATAGACGAGACGGTGGTTGCGGAGAGGAAGCTGTGCGCTCGAGACGAAGGCGCCGGGATCGCTGGAGAGGACAGCGTCCGGTGGACAGGGAGGCACTGGGTTGGTCGTGGGAGAGGGGTGGGGGCAAGTCGGGGCAGGAGGTGGAGAGTGGAGAATGTGCAGCTTCTTTAAGATTTTTGCACTGGCTTAGATCTGTGGGGAATTTCTCCTCCCGATTTTCTCTGTGCGCGTGTAGGGGCGTACGTTTCTGCGTTCGTGGTCCTCGCGTGAGAGGTGAGGGCCGTCCAAAGCATCCTCAAACTTAAACTCACAACGTGTACCAAAAAACACGACTCTCAAACTTGGAGCACCTGTCCTGGGGCCCATTTCCCTTTTGTCCATTTCAATCCGTGAGGCCAAATAACACAGCCCATCACAGAGAACATTTCGTCTGCATGTCTATTTTGTGTTCGCTTCGACCTGTTTTCCTTTTAAGTTTGGGTCAGATTTAGATCGAAGCAGACGTCTCTCGTTTGTCCTTGTCCGACGACCACCACTCACCCACTCATCCCACCTTTTTGTTTCTCTCTCTTTCTCCTCAACCACCCACCCATCCATGACTCCATCCACCACACATCCCACCAGCGACAATGGTAGGAGAAGAGCTCCCGCACGTCGAGTGTCGCCACAACCGCAAGGAGAGGAGCTCCAGCACATCGAGTGCCGCTCTCACCGCACCGCCTCCCCCGCTTCGCCGCGCGGCGGCTCCACCTCTTCCGCGCAGCACAGACTGCCATGGCTTCGGAAGAGCAGTCATAGGCCGCGTCCAGGTACAGGTCGACCACACGGCGGCGTCCGCGGCGGCCAGTGTGTCGCTAGGTCTCGGCTCGGCCTGCGCGGCGGGAATCTGTAGCGGTGGGGAGACGCACGGCCTTAAATCGAATCAAATATGATAATTTTTTTCTCCCGTTGCAACTCTTTTTGCTAGTCTCCTGCCCCATAAAAGCACGAAAGAACAGATCCAACTCATCATCTAAGCCATCTAATCACCAAATCTAAAGGTCCAAAATCATCTAATGTTGAGCACCAACGACTATGAGCACCGCTGACCACGATCACATCATATCATACCACTTCCTGCTCCAAAACTAACTTTCCCCATCCATGAGGCCAAGACCCACACCGCTCCTCACCTCTGTTTTCGTCCCTGTCCCATCCCCGCTCCTCTCCACTGACAGTGTGATACACTGGGGTGGCTCACCAAGAGGAACCAGGAAGAAGGCCTGCGAGAAGCCCCGCAATGCCTTGCGACAAGGGGGTGAAGAAGAAGATAAGTATTGTGCTGCCAACTTGACCTCTAAGTTTGTGCAGCGGCAACCCTAGATTGGTTTCCTTCCTGTATAAAACCCTAGCCTCCTCGAGTATATAAGGGGAGGCTAGGGAACTATCATTCCCATTTACTCCCATAGAAACAACTCTCACTAGTCATCTTATACACACCATTGTAACCCCTTGCACGAGGTATCCCTCCACCATGAATAAAAACACGAGCAGGATGTAGGGTATTACTCTCCGGGGCCCGAACTTGGGTAAAACCCCCGTGCGACTTCCGCTCTGAGACTTCCAGCTACGCCAAGAACCCTACTAAGGGATTTCACAATTTTTTGTACCGTTAGTTGGTGCACTAGCCATGGGTTGGACCGGCTGGAGACCGATCTCAGATCCGATCTTCCCTAGCCTCTGTCGATCTCCCATCATGGCAGAGCCTCATCTTTGGCTCACTCACTTTTACTGTTGCCGAGGTGGGCCGCGTTAACATCAACCAGTCAGCCCACCTTGTCTACATGATCTACATCTGTGTCATGGCCTTTACCACCAACGACCACAAAGACCCCGCGTGTACTTGCCACCGATCCAGCAGATCACGGAGACACATTTGTCATCAACAACGGCATCTTTGCCGCCAACCCTCTGACTCCAAGGATGGCGGCACACCAATAGCCCGGGTACTCCCAACCTTGGCGTTGAGGGCTAGGTGTTGCGGTGACTCCGCGTGTTTCCATCAGCCCACCCCGACCTAACACTTCATCGCCATGGTCTGCGGCAACTTCCTCATCACGCACACACCAAAGAACCGCATCATCGACTGCTCTGACCCAAAAGAGGGCACCAACCTAGTTGACGTCATTTCACTCTCAGACAGTGAATGTGACGAGGGCGGGATAATGTCCCTCTGAGGATTGCGAGCTACTCAGTAGAGCTTCATGAAAAAGAAAACACCCCTGCTTCGCCCTCCTCTGGCGACACAGGGGGCGACTCCCTCGAGCACCGCCAGGCCCTCTTACTTCCCCTTCTCATCTCGCCACTGCCAGAGGCGCTCCACTGGCGAAGCCCGAGCAGGCTCCAGTGAGGTGGCAGTGGGGCCTTTCCTTGGGCATCCTCTCTTCTTCTCCCATCCTCGCTGGGTGTGGCATTGTGCGGCAGAGCGCGCCCGATCTACCAGGTCCTACAGCGGGTAGTAGCAGCGGTCCACAGCCGGCTGCTGGCAGGGGTCGATGTCTTCGTGGTGGCCCAGGCACGTGGTGGGGAGGTCGTGGCGTCGGCCAGGGCTGACGGCTAGATCTGAGTGTCGTGAGCTTTTGAGTTGTTCCCTTAGCACGGCGGGGGGATGGCTGGTGGTGGCGTGGCGGCTTCGCGGGCCTGTGTCGCCGATCTGGTGCAGTCGGCAGCCATGGTGCTAGTGGCGCGTGTGCGTCCCGGCGGCTCCGACGCTTGGAGATTGTCGGACGGCGCGGGTTGGGGCAGTGGCCCGGAGTGGCTACTGCTCCGGCCGTGGGTGGATCCACGGGATCTTGGTAGGTCAGCTGCGGCGGCGGCGGCTAGCATGTTTCGGCGTCGGCTCATCCGTGGCGGCTTGTGTCGACCTCTGATCCCTCTCCTCATCGTCCAGGTGTTACTTTCGTCAAAGGATTGGCCCTCTCCCAGCTGTGGTCCATCGCTCGTCTCACGGCCGGTGCTGTAGGACCAAGCTTGCCTCGCGCCTAGCGGTAGGACCATGTTCGTCTCCTGTCCAGCGGTAGGACCGAGCTCGTCTCGCACCCGATGCTGCAGGATAGGTCGATGGAGTCCAGTTTTGGCCGGCCTATTGGGTCTCAGTGATGGTGGCCGCCCAGGGGCGTGAAAGGCGGGACCTTTCCACTCGTCTCTTTGGTTGGGGTAGCGACGGCTCTCGGGTGAGGTGTCAAGGTATTGTATGTCGGTGCGGCGGCCGTGGTGGTGGTACCGCGGTGCTCATGGGCAGAGCCCGTGGTTCAGTGCTTCCCGGAGGCCATGGTTGTGTGGGTGGCATGGTAGCTGGGGTGTGACGTTCGGTGGCGGTGAGTGTTGGCCGGGGTGAAAACATAATCTATCTTCGGACGGACCAGCGGCAGCGAAGCTCGTTTCCTTCTTGAAGGCACCGTCGTGGCTATCATTGCCCGTCATGTTCCTCCAGGGGAAACTCTGATCCTCGGATCAGACAACCGCGAGGCTCCAGTGTCGTAACCTTCTGGTAGGCGCCACCTTAGAGCCCACGGTTCATCGTATGCGGCTTCATCTCTTCGCGGGGGCTTGTTCACGGTTGAAGCCCCTGGTTGCTCCTGTAGTGCTTGGGTGGTCTTGCTGCGTTCAGCGCCTTTGTATCCTGCCTTGGGTGTGTGCGTGTGTTGTGGTGGTGTGCATTGTATTGGGTTGTTGTTGATCAATTATTGTTGCTTTATATATAAAGCGGGGCGAAAGCCTTTTGCGGTATAATCTCCCTCACCAATGACGATGAATACGTCGGACTACTGTCACAGCCCTAGAATAATTGAGTGCAATTAAATGCATTAGATGCATTCATGCATCATATTTTAATTCCTGAAGTTTGAATTGGGGATTCATGAAACCCTAGCATCAAAATTAAATCAAATAGGTTCAACTTAAAATATTTTTCAATGAACCCAAAATGCTCTTAGAAAATGTTCATCATTTCAAATAAGGTGGAAACATCTACCAAAAATGTTGCACAATTTTCCAGGACATATTTGGGCTTTGAATTAATCTACTAAGTATTTAATTTGGAGCTAATAAATGCTATAAATAATTGTAGAGCTCCAGTAATTCTAAAACTTTTTGTGGGGCTTTGGAATAATCATAGTGCATCCACAATAATTTTCAGAAACTACAAAAACCATTTGGTTAGGAAACCAAATTCAAAACAAAAGCAAAAATAGAAAACAGAGGAGAAAGGAATCTTACCTGTCTGCTCCTATAGACAGCCCAACCCAGCACTTCCCTGCCGTCTACCTCCCCCTTGCACCAAAGCAGGCAGCTGCGAGCCCGCACGCGAGCACCCGCGGCCACCGCAGCGAGCGCCTCCCGTGCTCGCCCTGCTCACCTAGGAGATGCCCTTGACATCCTCGACCTCTCCCCTCTCTCGTAGTGCTCTATCCCTCCTTCTAGCGCTCGCCTTTGCAGCCATCCAAGGTCTCCCACCGGCCCCCGTTGGTCACCCGCGTGGCCAACGACGACGATACTTCGTGCCATGAAGTCCAGACGCTCGGCCAAGCTCGGTATCATCTCCATGTTGATGCACATGAGCGGGAAGGCATCAGAAAGCCTCCATCATCCCTGACATCACCGCCCCTGCCCAAAAGCTTGCTGGCATAGATTTGCGACGTCTGGTACGTCTTTGAGCCTGCTGACCTGCTGTGTCGCATCCCTGTGAGCTCCTGCTCCTCCCCCTATGCTCACCCTCTTCGTTCCCATCCGCCAGCTGCCATCCCCATGCACCTCAGCTCCGGCCACCACCATGGCCAATGAGCTTCATGCTCTCGAGATCCTCCGCTCGAGTGTGTTGCACCAGAGTGCTTCTGATGACTTGTAGATGCTTCCTGGTCTCTCCTTTCGCTAGTTTGCAAGTCGCAGCCACGTTCCTGTGCGCGCCCGTACTTCGGCCGCCACTCCACTTGCCACTGTCGTCGCTACGGTGCAGCTCCGGCCATGTAACCGCCACAACCCGACGCGCCTCACTCCCACCATCCCGTAGAACCCACCCACACGACAAATGGTCGCTGGAGGAGGAATTCCGTCGAGCTCCGCCGTTCTGTGTGGTCGCCGGTGGTTAAATGCCGGCCTAACCACAAATTAACACTAATGCTAATGACCCCCAGGTCACTGACAACTGGGCCTCAGACCCTGCTAATTTTTACTTAGGTTTTATTTAAACCCTTCTAGCTACTTTGTCCCATTGGTCAGGTTTGACCTGGTGGACTTGCTGACGACATGATCATGTAGTAGTGACGTCATAGAACAATCTGGATTTTAAATAAGTATAAATGATTTATTTAATTTTAGAAATTTTCCTAAACTTCTAAAATTCATATAAATTAAACTATAACTCCAATGAAAATAATTTATAGAAAAATTACTAGGAAAATATGAAGAATCTGTTTATGCCATGTTCATGCATGTTTGAGCAAGTTGGACATCACCAACTTGGACAATTCATGATTATGGAACATATGGTAATTAGATTTGGAGTTGGAATTTGATATATGTTTGAATTCCACTTCAATTAATATGACTAACTATTGCATTACGTGAATTCAGTACCTTAACATGGTGTGTCATTCATTTGGGATGTGCATTGCATTGAATGATGTTCCTTTTCTTGTTTGCCGGTGTTTGTTCCTTCTCGGTATAAGATGTTTCCGACATAGTGGCCGTTGACACCGATGAAGAGCTACCATGTTCAGAAGTGCGATGCAAGTAACCCCCCCTATCACTCAGATACAATCTCACTCTCTCTCTAGCTCTCTTTTACTGCATTAGGACAACAATGATTCAACTGTTACTTATTGCGGTGGTTAAACCCATTCCTCTGCATGACCTTTCTTTGCCATAGTAAATAGTTAAAACTCACTAGCATGAGTAGCAATTGCTTGAGCCATGTTGTGACTACTGATCCAGGCTTGCTTGGTAAAACTGCTATGCTTAGAGTTGTGTCGGGTCTAATCCATCTATGCGATGAATTGGAATGGTTGTGTTCATGTCCTACTGTGTGAGAGCTAAGTGTGTCAACACGATTTGGTAAAGGTAGCGATGAGAGGCCATGTAGGAGTACATTGTGGGTTGTGTCATTGGGACCATCCTCAAGAACTGAGTTCTGTTTGTGATCCAAGATAGTTACTACCACGCATTGGGATACTTAATTGACCATCTCGACTTATTAATCGCCTTGATCTCTGTCCAGGAGTTGCAAATAGTTTCTGGAGTTTGTAGGATGTGTTATTGGCCCTACCAAGCATAGTACTAATTGACGGAGTGGACTTGGGACGGCTACGCACGTGGCATGGTGTACCAAGCGTAGTACTATTCGTCGAAGTGGACTTGGGAACCCTGCTCACATCGTTTTGGGGTCATGATGGAAACTTCGGCCGGACTTCCCTTGTGGGTTTAGCCTCAGATAGGCGATAAACCTGGACTAGAGTCTTGCGTGGTTAGTCAAGTTGTAGTCGACGCCCTCACCAGGCTTCCGCTTGAAGGTTGCCGAGATACATGACGTGTATATGCTGGTAAGTGGTAAGAGTGTGTGTGAAGAAGTACACCCTTGCAGGGTTAATGATCTATTCGGAAACCCACGTCCTCATATGTGCACTACTTGAAAAGCTACATTTTTCATAGATAACTTAAATGGATACTCTAAAATGCGCAAGATAAGCATGAGTGCTATGGATGGCCTTCTCGTAGGGTGATGGGACCGAATCGATAATGGCGTATTGATATGGTGAATATGTGGACTCGTGTACGCTCTCCCACCCCAAAGAAAATACTGGTACTCGTAGTACATGATAGCCATTGAGTCAAAGTTGGCTTGCTGCAGTTAAACTCCACAACCTCTTTTTTGATACTGATACATATGTAGTTAGCTCTGATGTAAGTCTTGTTGAGTACATTTGTACTCACGTTTGCTTAATTTATGTTTTGCAGAGAAGAATTGAGTCTCACTAATAGTACCACGTGGGCTTCAATGATTGGTTTGGGAATCTCATACAGAGGTCTGGTTCCTATGAAGGGTTTTATAGATAGACAGGCTTCCTAGCCTTCTTTCTTTTCAGCTGTCTATACTCAGACAGGTTTATGCTTCCGCTTGTTGCTTGTATGACTTTGTATGTTGGGTCATGAGACCCATGTTTGTAATATCATGTTATGTGTGGCTCTTTAGAGTCTCTTAAATAAATATTTTGAGTCGTAGAGTTGTGTTGTGATGTCATGTTGTACCAACACATACTTTGCATGTTCTGCGTATGTATGATGTGTATTGTTATATGTTGGGTCCCGATGCCTTTGGTATCGTAGCTCATCGCATGTGGGACTACCAAGCTAAACTGGTCGAAGTCGAGACTAGAAATGCTTTAGTTATATAAGGGAATTGACGTGGAAGGGAACGTAAGGCTCTTGTTACTCCTTATCATGTGTCCCTTTGATTCTGAGTCACCCTCTTCTTTTCTACGGGGTTTAGGAACTAGGCTTTCTCAACTATCTATCAGGATGACGGGTTACTATGCTAGAGACTTATAGGAAAGGTGTTGTCCTCTCGCATCGTTGTTTCCATAAGAATTCAGCAGGTTGTCATTGTCTTATGTGTTGTTTCATATTTCATGCTCGTACAGTCATTATGTTGTCCGAGTTATCCCATGTTTCTAAATAGTCTGATGCATTTGGAAGTCTTCCCTCATTGTTCCCTATGTCCTTTTGAGCGAGATTAACCATACTAACCATTATGTTGAGTACTTCGTCGCCTCGACATATATGCTAGAGTTAATACGAAACCATATTATCTTAAGTAAAGCACCCAGAGATTCAGCCTTTGTGTTGTATCCCCAATGTGATGATTATGTCCATCATTCTCGAAAGCATCTGATGATGCCATCTAATCAGTACGTATTATACTATTGGGTTCTTAAACCGATGATTCATTCCATTCATTCCCGTTGATAGTGTTTGCTCGTTCCTTTAGGATATTAGTAACATTTGTGATAGTCTTCAAGGTTCGTGGTATATCATTTTTCCAATACCATGAACCATCATGGCAGAAGTTCTTTTGAACCAAAAGATCACAACAAGAGTGCTCTAGATGAGTTCTCCATTCTATATTGTGACTCTGCCAATCCTACCTTTCTGCATGGGTTATCTGGAAGAAATATGTTGAACTTTGTTTGACGTGCAAACCTATGCATCCACAACTCAGAAAAATCATGTGTCCCTTTGAGTTGTCCCTCTAAAGTTGTATTCCTACCGTCATCTATCAATTGATAGTCAGGAGTAGTTGTGCATCTGTGTTCATCAGTACCTATTATTCCTATGGTCAGTCAAGCCATTCTATTTCGGAATGACTAGAAGAAACAAAGTTCGGTACCATCATCTATCAATTGATTGGGTTAAAGCATTTGCATTCTTGATACGTCTCCGTCGTATCTATAATTTTTCATTCTTTCATGCCAATATTATACAACTTTTACATACTTTTGGCAACCTTTTATATGATTTATTGGACTAACCTATTGATCCAATGCCCAGTGCCAGTTCCTGTTTGTTGCATGTTTTTTGTTTCATAGAAAATCCATATCACACAAATTCCAAATGTGATAAAAATTTATGGAGAATTATTTTGGAATATTTATTATTTTTGGAAGGTGGGATCAACGTAAATGGGGCCCATAGTGAGCACAACCCACCAGGGCGTGCTGGGCACCCCCTGGAACGCCCAGGTATCTTATGCCCTCCTCGAAGGTTGGTTGGGGCCCTTCTTCTGGCGCAAGAAAGATAATTTATGGAAAAAATCGTGTAAAAGTTTCAGCGCAGTCGGAGTTACGGATCTCCGGGAATTTAAGAAACTGTGAAGGGCCAGATTTGGGGACCGCGAAACAGAAGTGAACAGAGAGGGAGATCCAATCTCGGAGGGGCTCCTGCCCCTCCGCTGCCATGGAGGCCGTGGACCAGAGGGGGAACTCTCCTCCCATCTAGGGGGGATGCCAAGGAAGAACAAGAAGGAGGGGGCTCTCCCCCTCTCTCCCGTGGCGCTGGAGTGCCACCGAGGCTAGGATCGTGACGTCGATCTACATCAACAATCTTTCTACCGTCAACACCAACTTTCTCCCCCTCTATGCAGTGGTGTAACACCTCTTCTCCCCATTGGAATCTCTACTTAAACATGGTGCTCAACTCCATATATTATTTCTCAATCATATTTGGCTATCCTATGATGTTTGAGTAGATCCATTTTGTCCTATGGGTTAATCGTGATCTTGTTTGGTATGAGTGTATATTTTATTTATGGTGCTGTCCTATGGTGCCCTCCGTCTCGCACAAATGTGAGGGGCCCCCGCTGTAGGGTGTTGCAATATGTTCATGGTTTGCTTATTGTCAGTGTTGTAGGGGTGACAGCAGCCCAAACGCGGATAAGTGGGTTATGGCGTATGGGAGTAAAGAGGACTTGATACTTAATGCTATGGTTGGATTTCACGACCTTAATGATCTTTAGTAGTTTTGGATGCTTTCTAGGGGCCCATCATAAGTGCATATGATCCAAGTAGAGAAAGTATGTTAGCTCATGCCTCTCCCTCATCTAAAATTGCAGGAATGATTACCGGTACTTGTTATCGATTGCCTAGGGACAAATGACTTTCTTATTGACAAAATCTATCCACTTTTATTACCTTGCAATTTATTCATAGTTCTATTCTCGCAAAGTACTCGTAGTTTTATTATCGCAAAATAGTTTCATACTTGTTCTAGCTAAAGCAAACGATAAGTGTACGTCGAGTTGTATCGGTGGTCGATAGAACTTGAGGTAATATTTGTTCTACCTTTAGCTCCTCGTTTGGTTCGACACTCTTATTTATCGAAGAATGCTACAAACGATCCCCTATACTTGTGGGTTATCAAGACCTTTTCCTGGCGCCGTTGCCGGGGAGCAATAGCATGGGGTGAATATTCTCGTGTGTGCTTGTTTGCTTTATCACTAAGTAGTTTTTATTTCCTATTCTAAGTTGTTCTCTATCTTTAGTTATGGATATGGAACACGAAAGACCAAAAAGACTAGTTGTACTTGCTACTCATGGAGACGGGGAACCTCCTAAAACCCTCGATGATCGTTATGTGAAAGATATTATGCACTACTTTGATATTCCTGAGAAAATCCCATTCAACTATATAATGGGAGTAACGTTGGATCAACGTGAATACTTTAGGGATTATCGCTTGACTCATAAAGGGAAATTTTTATGGGATCAAATTCATATGTTGCATTGGTATGCTCGGGAGCTATGCTTGAGATATGATTATACTTGTTGCTCTAGGATGACTGGTCCACACCTTCCCTTTTCATGTGAGTTTAACGATAATGAAACCTTAGCTTCTTATGCTAATGGTAGATATGATTACTATGATGTGGAACGAATAGAAGAATTTGTTGCTTTTAAGGGTGCATATGAAATTGAATCTTTGTTTGAAAAGTTTGAAGATTTTGATGATTCAGTTTATAGACCTGAAAATTTTGCTATCCTTAAATATTGCTATGATAATTATAAATACAATTACAATATTGATGTGTTTATTGAGAAATTCTCCTCTGTCCAAGAAGAGACTAGTATTTTGCAAGAGTCTATGGAAGAAGAAATTGATGAAACTGTGAGCTCATTGGATGAAAAAGATGCTGAGGAGAGTGAAGAACAAAAGGAGGAAGAGCGGATTAGCTACCGGTGCCCACCTTCTAATGAGAGTAACTCTTCAATTCATACATTGTTTAATGTCCCTTCGTTCTTACCGAAGGATGAATGTTATGATAATCACTATGATCCTGTTGATTCATTTGAATTATCCCTTTTTGATGAACTTGATGCTTGCGATGCTTGTGGCCATGATGCCAATATGAATTATGCTTATGGAGATGAACTTGCTATTGTTCCTTATGTTAAGAATGAAACTTTTTCTATTGCACCCACACATGATAGTCCTATTATCTTTTTGAATTCTCCAAACTACACTATATCGGAGAAGTTTGCACTTATTAAGGATTACATTGATGGGTTGCGTTCTACCACTACACATGATAATTTTTATGAATATAATATGCATGTGCTTGCTGCTCCTACTTGCAATTATTATGAGAGAGGAACTACATCCCCACCTCTTTATGTTTCCAACATGATAAAATTGCAAGAAACTTCTTATGTTATGTATTGGCCTTTACTTGATGTGCATGAATTGTTCTTGTATGACATGCCGATGCATAGCAAGAGAGTTATATTTCGTCATTGCTTGATATATGTTGCTTTGTGCTCACTACAGAATGCCAAATCATTGCTAATTAAAATTGGCTTTGATATACCTTGGGATCCGGGTGGATCCATTACTTGAGCACTTTATGCCTAGCTTAATGGCTTTAAAGAATGCAATCGCCAGGAGACAACCCGGAAGTTTTAGAGAGTCATTTTATTCTGTTGAGTGCTTTTATAAAGTTTAAAAACAAAAAAATATAGAGGGGAACTTAAAAAATTCACAAAAGCGAAGCGATTAGAAGTTATGCATTGGAGAAGTGAGCGTCGACCTTGAACACTTGTGTTCATGCTCATGGAAACAATGTAGAATTTTTCATGAAGATTATCACAAAAATAATTATCCCCTTGTACAAATCCATTGTATTATAAAAATAATGTGCCAAGATTTGCCTTTAGGATGATCAGATTGCTTGTTGGTATGTGCGGTGATTAAAATGAAACTTTGGCTATAGCGCGTGAATTTTCATTTTTTTTTACTGGAATGTCAACGTTTCTGAAACTTTTTGCACAGTCTATCTATACAAATTGTTTATTTTTTTTCCTATTTTTTATAACTTTTGGAGTACCAGAAGTATGGTAGGTGTTCAGATTTCTACAGACTGTCCTGTTTAAGACAGATTCTGTTTTTGGTGCATTGTTTTGCTTGTTTTGATGAAACTATCAATTTTATCGGTGGTATGAGCCATGGAAAAGTTATACTACAGTACTAGCTACAATGCAAAAACAAAATATGAATTGGTTTGCAACAGTACTTAGAGTAGTGATTTGCTTTATTATACTAACAGACCTTACCGAGCTTTCTGTTGAGTTTTGTGTGGATGAAGTGATCCAAGATCGAGGAGGTCTCGATATGAGGAGAAGGTGGAGAGGCAAGAGCTCAATCTTGGGGATTCCCAAGGCACCCCAAGCAAATATTCAAGGAGGCTCAAGCGTCTAAGCTTGGGGATGCCCCAGAAGGCATCCCATCTTTCTTCAACAAATATCGGTATGTCTTCATCTTCGTTTCATTCATGTGATATGTGCAAATCTTGGAGCGTCTTTTGCATTTAGTTTTCATTTTTCTTTTATGCACCATGCTGGTATGAGATAGTCCATGGTTGATTTATATAATTCTCATTGCACTTCACTTAAATCTTTTGAGTATGGCTTTATAAAATGCTTCATGTGCTTCACTTATATCATTTGAAGTTTGGATTGCATGTTTCTCTTCACATAGAAAACCGTTATTTGAAGAATGCTCTTTTGCTTCACTTATACTTATTAGAGCATGGTATTTTATAGAAAGAATTGAAATCTCATGCTTCACTTATATCTATTTAGAGAGTCAACAGGAATTGGTCATTTGCATGGTTAGTCATAAAATCCTACATGAAACGAATGGATCACTGAATATGATATGTGATAACCCACAAGTATAGGGGATCACAATAGTTTTCGAGGGTAGAGTATATTCAACACAAGTTTATTGATTAGACACAAGGGGAGCCAAAGAATATTCTCAAGTATTAGCAGCTGAGTTGTCAATTCAACCACACCTAAAAGACTTAATATCTTCAGCAAAGTATTTAGTAGCAAAGTAGTATGGAAGTAACGGTAACGGTGGCAAAAGTAATAGTAGAAGTTTTGTACCAATCGTAACATTGGAAATGGAGAAGTAACTTAGCAAAGATCAATATGAAACGAGGTCGTCGGCAATGGATCAATGATGGATAATTATGTCGGATGGCATTCATCATGCAATGCTTATAACATAGGGTGACACAGAACTAGCTCCAGTTCATCAATATAATGTAGGCATGTATTCCAGTATATAGTCATACGTGCTTATGGAAAAGAACTTGCATGACATCTTTTGTCCTACCCTCCCATGGCAGCGGGTCCTAATGGAAACTAAGGGATATTAAGGCCTCCTTTTAATAGAGAACCGGAACAAAGCATTAGCACTTAGTAAATACATGAACTCCTCAAATTATGGTCATCACCGGGAAATGTCCCAACTATTGTCACTCCGGGGTTGCCGGATCATGACACGTAGTAGGTGACTATAACTTGCAAGATAGGATCAAGAACACTCATATATTCATGAAAACATAATAGGTTCAGATCTGAAATCATGGCACTCGAGCCCTGGTGACAAAGCATTAAGCATGACAAAGTCATAGCAACATCAATCTTAGAACATAATGGATACTAGGTATCAAACCCTAACAAAACTAACTCGATTACATGGTAAATCTCATCCAACCCATCACCGGCCCAAAGAAGCTTACGATGGGATTACTCACGCACGGCGGTGAGCATCATGAAATTGGTGATGGAGGATGGTTGATGAGGACGATAGCGACGGATTCCCCTCTCTGGAGCCTCGAACGGACTCCAGATCAGCCCTCCCGAGGAAGAACAGGGCTTGGCGGCAGCTCCGTATTGTAAAACGCGATGAATCCTTCTCTCTGATTTTTTCTCCCCGAACGTGAATATATGGAGTTGGAGTTGAGGTCGGTGGAGGTCCAGGGGGCCCACAAGGAAGGAGGGCGCGCCCCCCACCCTCGTTGCCAGGGTGTGGGCCCCCTTTGGTAGATTCTTTTGCCAGTATTTTTTATTAATTCCAAAGGGTATCTCCGTGAAGTTTTAGGTCATTCCGAGAACTTTTATTTATACACAAAAATAACACCATGGCAATTGTACTGAAAACAGCGTCAGTCCGGGTTAGTTCCATCCAAATCATGCAAATTAGAGTCCAAAACAAGGGCAAAAGAGTTTGGAAAAGTAGATACGTTGGAGACGTATCAACTCCCCCAAGCTTAACCCATTGCTTGTCCTCAAGCAATTTAGTTGACAAACTGAAAGTCACAAAGAAAAACTTTTACAAACTCTGTTTGATCTTGTTGTTGCAAATATGTAAAGCCAGCATTCAAGTTTTCAGCCAAGATCATGAACTAACCATATTCACAATAACATTTAGGTCTCACGTTTACTCATATCAATGGCATAATCAACTAGCAAGTAATAATAATAAACCTTGGATGACAACACTTTCTCAAAACAATCATGATATGATATAACCAGATGGTATCTCGCTAGCCCTTTCTGAGACCGCAAAACATAAATGCAGAGCACCCGTGAAGATCAAGGACTGACTAGACATTGTAATTCATGGCAAAAGAGATCCAATCACAATCATACTCAATATCAATTGATAACAATGCATGCAAATGACGGTGGTGCTCTCTAACTGGTGTTTTTTATAAGAGGATGATGACTCAGCATAAAAGTAAATAGATAGGCCCTTCGCAGAGGGAAGCAAGGATTTGCAGAGGTGCCAGAGCTCGAGTTTTGAAACAGAGGTAAATAATATTTTGAGCAGTATACTTTCATTGTCAACATAACAACCAAGAGATCTTGGTATCTTCCATGCTACATACATTATAGGCGGTTCCCAAACAGAATGGTAAAGTTTATACTCCCCCACCTCCAACAAGCACATTCCACGGCTGGTCCGAAACAATGGGTACCGTCCAACTAACAACAATCCTGGGGGAGTTTTTTTTTCAATTATTCTGATTTGATTTGAGTGTGGGACTGGGCATCCCGATTACCGGCCATTTTCTCGTGCATGATGAGCGGAGCCCACTTATGCCTGCTTGAACTACGTCGGTATTTCCCCAAAGAGGAAGCGATGATGCAGCACAGCGATGGTAGGTATTTCCCTCAGTGATGAGATCAAGGTTATCGAACCAGTAGGAGAACCAAGCAACACAATGTAAACAGCCGCTGCACACAAATAACAAATACTCGCAACCCGACGTGTTAAAGGGGTTGTCAATCCCTTTCGGTTAACGATGCCTCAAATTGGTGAGAAGACGTGATAAAATTGTGATAGATTGGATAAAAAGAAGACAAAATAAAAAAATTGCAGCAAGGTATTTTTTGTATTTTTGGTTTAATAGATCTGAAAATAAAAGCAAAGGAAAACATATCGCAAAGGCAAATATGATGAGAAGAGACCCGAGGGCCATAGGTTTCACTAGTGGCTTCTCTCGAGAAAAATAGCAAAAGGTGGGAAAACAATTACTTTTGGGCAATTGATAGAACTTCAAATAATCATGATGATATCCAGGAAATGATCATTATATAGGCATCACGTATCGAGCGCTATCTGATACGTCCATTTTGCATCATGCTTTTATATCGATATTTATCGCATTATGGGCTGTTATTGCACGTTATGTCACAATACTTATGGCTATTCTCTTTTATTTTACAAGGTTTACATGAAGAGGAGAATGCCGGGCAGTCGGAATTCTAGGTCGAAAAGGAGCAAATATTGGAGACCTATTCTCATAACTCCAAAAGTCCCAAACTCCATGGAATATCTTAAAATAAATAAAGAAAAATCGTCGCCAAAGTTGAAGGCCAGGGAGCCCACACCCTGCTCACGTGGGTGGGGGCGCCCCCCCCCCCTAGGGAGCGCCCCCCTACCTCATGGGCCCCGTGGTGGCTCTCCGACGCCCATCTTCTGCTATATGAGGTCTTTCGTCAAAGAAAAAATCAGAAGCAACCTTTCGGGACGAGACTCCGCCGTCACGAGGCGGAACCTTGGCGGAACCAATCTAGGGCTCCGGCAGAGCTTTTCTGCCGGGGACACTTCCCTCCGGGAGGGGGAAATCTTCGTCATCATCACCAACACTCCTATCATCTGGAGAGGGCAATCTCCATCAACAACTTCACCAAAGCACCATCTCATCTCCAAACCCTAGTTCATCTCTTGTATCCAATTCTTGTCTCCAAGTCCGAATTGGTGCTAGTAGGTTGCTAGTAGTGTTGATTACTCCTTGTAGTTGATGCTAGTTGGTTTATTTGGTGGAAGATCATATGTTCAGATCCTTTATGCATATTAATACCCCTCTGATTATGAACATGAATATGCTTTGTGAGTAGTTACATTTGTTCCTGAGGACAAGGGAGAAGTCTTGCTATTAGTAGTCATGTGAATTTGGTATTCGTTCGATATTTTGATGAGATGTATGTTGTCTAGCCTCTAGTGGTGTTATGTGAACGTCGAATACATAACACTTCACCATTATTTGGGCCTAGAGGAAGGCATTGGGAAGTAATAAGTAGATGATGGGTTGCTAGAGTGATGTAAGCTTAAACCCTAGTTTATGCGTTGCCGTAAGGGGCTGATTTGGATCCATATGTTTCATGCTATGGTTAGGTTTACCTTAATACTTTTGTTGTAGTTGCGGATGCTTGCAATAGAGGTTAATCATAAGGGGGATGCTTGTTCAAGTAAGAACAACACCCAAGCACTGGTCCACCCACATATAAAATTATCAAAGTACCGAACGCGAATCATATGAACGTGATGAAAACTAGCTTGACGATATTCCCATGTGTCCTCGGGAGCGCTTTTCCTTATATAAGAGTTTGTCCAGGCTTGTCCTTTGCTACAAAAAGGATTGGGCCACCTTGCTGCACTTTATTTACTCTTGTTACTTGTTGCTCGTTACAATTTATCTTATCACAAAACTATCTGTTACCACTTATTTCAGATTTGCGAGAGAATACCTTGCTGAAAAACCGCTTATCATTTCCTTCGCTCCTCGTTGGGTTCGACACTCTTACTTATCAAAAGGACTACGATAGATCCCCTATACTTGTGGGTCATCAAGACTCTTTCCGGCGCCGTTGCCGGGAGTGTAGCGCCTTTGGTAGGTGGAATTTGGTAAGGAAAAATTTATATAGTGTGCTGAAATTTCACTGTCACTTGTTACTATGGAAAGTAATTCTCTGAGGGGCTTGTTCGGTATCTTCACCCGTCCAAAGAGAGCAAAGAGTTGCTCCTCAACCTCATTGAACCTATTGAAAATGAAACTCCTTTTGAATTTCCTTGGTATGATGGAAAAACTGCTAGCTAATCCTTTTAGAGGAGATGGAACAAAGCATCCCGATGAGCACTTAATATATGTGGATGAAGTTTGTGGATTATTTAAGCTTGCGTATACCCGATGACGTTGCTAAGAAGAAGGTCTTCCTTTATCTTTGAAGGGAGACGCATTAACATGGTATAGGCTATGTGATGATACCAGATCATGGAACTATAAAAGATTAAAATTGGAATTTCATCAAAAGTATTACGCTATGCATCTTGTTCATCGTGATCGCAATTATATATATAATTTTTGGCCTCGCAAAGGAGAAAGCATCACTCAAGCTTGGGGGAGGCTTAAATCAATGTTATATTCATGCCCCAATCATGAGCTCTCAAGAGTGACAATTCTTGAAATTTTTTATGCTCGGCTTTTCGATAACAATCGCACCATGCTCGATACTTCTTGTCTTTGGCTCTTTTATGATGAAGACTATTGAATTCAGATGGGATTTACTGGATAGAATTAAACGCAACTCTGAAGATTGGGACCTCGACGAAGGTAAGGAGTCAGGTATGATGCCTAAGTTTGATTGTGTTAAATCTTTTATGGATACTGATATTTTCCATAAGTTTAGCACTAAATATGGACTTGACTCTGAGATAGTAGCTTCTTTCTGTGAATATTTTGCTACTTATGTTGATCTCCCCAAGGAGAAGTGGTTTAAATATCATCATCCAACATAAGTAAAAGTAGCTGCACCTATTAAAGTTGAAGAAAAGATTGTCACTTATAATGATCCTATTGTTCCCACTTCTTATGTTGAGAAACCACCCTTCCCTGTTAGAATAAAGGATCATGTTAAAGCTTCAATCAGGTTCGTAAAAGCAATATTAGAACTTATACACCTCCTGAGCAAGTCAAAGTAGAACCTAATATTGCTATTGTTAAAGATCTCTTGTCTGATAATATTGATGGGCATGTTATTCAATTCTGTGGTAAATCTGCTAGAATTGATAAACCTAGCATTAAAAATAAACATAGACCTGTGGTAGGCGTGCCTGTTATTTCTGTTAAAATAGGAGATGATTGTTATCATGTCTTATGTGATATGGGTGCTAGTGCTAGTGTTATACCTTATGACTTGTATAAAGAAATCAAGCATGAAATTGCACCTCTTTGAGTTAGAAGATATTGATGTCACAATTAAACTTGCCAATAGAGATACTATTTCACCAAAGTGGGAATTGTTAGAGATGTTGAAGTTTTGTGGGAAAACCAAATATCCCGCTGATTTTCTTGTTCTCGATTCCCACAAGATAGCTTTTGCCCCATTATATTTGGTAGACCCTTCTTGAACACTTTTAATGCTAAGATAGATTGCGAAAAGAATGTTGTTACTATTGGCTTGGATGATATGATTCATGAGTTTAATTTCTTTAAATTTAGTAAACAACATCGTGAGGAAGAATTGCCTAGTAAGGATGAAATTATTGGTGTTGCTTCTATTGTCGTACCTCCTAGTGATCCTTTAGAACAATATTTTCTAGACCATGAAAATGATATGTTTGTGAATGAGAGAAGGGAAATAGATGAAGTATTCTTTAAACAGGAACCTATTCTGCAACACAATTTGCCTGCTGAAATCCTAGGGGATCCTCCTCCACCCAATGGTGATCCCGTATTTGAGTTTAAACCGTTGCCTGATAATCTTAATTATGCTTATCTTGATGAAAAGAAAATATATCCTGTAATTATTAGTGCTAACCTTTCAGAGCATGAAGAAGAAAGATTATTGAAAACTACAAGAAAGTACAAAGGCCGCTATTGGATATACTCTTGATGATCTTAAGGGCATTAGTCCCACTCTATGTCAACATAAAATAAATTTGGAAGCGGATGCCAAACCAGTTCGTGATCCTCAACGACGTTTGAATCCTAAAATGAAAGAAGTGGTAAGAAAAGAAATACTCACGCTTCTAGAGGCAGGTATAATTTATCCTGTTGCTAATAGTCAGTGGGTAAGTCCTGTCCATTGTGTCCCTAAGAAGGGAGGTATTACTGTTGTCCCTAATGATAAAGATGAATTGATTCCGCAAAGAATTATCACAAAGTTATAGGATGGTAATTGATTTCCATAAATTAAATAAAGCTACTAAGAAAGATCATTACCCTTACCTTTTATTGATCAAATGCTAGAAAGATTATGCAAACATACACATTATTGCTTTCTAGATGGTTATTACGGTTTCTCTCAAATACGTGGTCGGCTAAAGATCAATCAAAGACTACTTTTACTTGCCCTTTTGGTACTTTTTCTTATAGACGTATGCCTTTTGGTTTATGTAATGCACCTGCTACCTTTCAAAGATGCATGATGGCTATATTCTCTCGATTTTTGTGAAAAATTTTGTGAGGTTTTCATGGACGATTTTTTCCGTCTATGGTTCCTCTTTTGATGATTGCTTGAGCAATCTTGATCGAAGTTCTTGCGTAGATGTAAGAAACTAATCTTGTCTTGAATTGGGAAAAGTGCCACTTTATGGTTAATGAAGGTATTGTCTTGGGGCACAAAGTTTACGAAAGAGGTATTGAAGTTGATAAAGCCAAGGTTGATGCTATTGAAAAGATGCCATGTCCCAAGGACATCAAAGGTATAAGAAGTTTCCTTGGTCACGCCGTATTTTATAGGAGGTTCATTAAGGACTTCTCAAAAATTTCTCGGCCTCTGACTAATTTATTACAAAATGATGTACCATTTGTCTTTGATGATGATCATGTAGAAGCATTTGAAATACTTAGGAAAGCATTAGTCTTTGCACCTGTTGTTCATCCAACTGATTGGAATTTACCCTTTGAAATTGTGTGTCTTTGCTAGTGATTATGTTGTAGGTGTTGTTCTAGGGCAAAGAGTTGATAAGAAATTAAATGTTATCCATTATGCTAGTAAGACTCTAGACAATGCTCAAAGAAATTATGCTACTACCGAAAAGGAACTTCTAGCAGTTGTATTTGCTTGTGATAAATTCAGACCCTATATTGTTGATTCTAAAGTAACTATTCACACCGATCATGCCGCTATTAAATATCTTATGAAAAGAAAGATGCAAAACCTAGACTTATTAGATGGGTTCTCTTGCTGCAAGAATTTGATTTGCATATTGTTGATAGAAAAGGAGCTGAGAACCCTGTCACAGATAACTTATCTAGGTTAGATAATGTTCTTGATGACCCACTACCTATTGATGATAGCTTTCACGATGAACAATTAAATGTCATCAAGACTTCTCGTAGCACTCCATGGTATGTTGATTATGCTAATTATATTGTTGCTAAATTTATACCACCTAACTTCACATACCAACAAAAGAAAAAGTTTTTCTATGATTTGCGACATTACTTTTGGGATGACCCACGTCTTTATAAAGAAGGAGTAGATGGTGTTATTAGACGTTGTGTACCTGAGCAAGAACAGGAATAGATCCTACGCAAGTGCCACTCCGAGGCTTATGGAGGACACCACGCTGGAGATAGAACTTCACATAAGGTATTGCAATCCGGTTTTTATTGGCCCACTCTCTTCAAAGATGCCCGTAAGTTTGTTTTTTCTTGCGATGAATGTCAAAGAATTGGTAATATTAGTAGACGTCAAGAAATGCCTATGAATTATTCACTGGTTATTGAACCGTTTGATGTTTGGGGCTTTGATTATATGGGACCTTTTCCTGCCTCTAATGGATATACACATATTTTGGTTGCTGTTGATTACATTACTAAGTGGGTAGAAGCTATTCCAACTAGTAGTGCTGATCATAACAATTCTATTAAAATGCTTAAGGAAGTTATTTTTCGGAGGTTTGGAGTCCCTAGATATTTAATGACTAATGGTGGTTCACACTTTATTCATGGTGCTTTCCGTAAAATGCTTTCTAAATATGACGTTAATCATAGAATTGCGTCTCCTTATCACCCGTAGTCTAGTGGTCAAGTAGAATTGAGTAATAGAGAGCTCAAATTAATTTTGCAAAAGACTGTTAATAGGTCTAGAAAGAATTGGTCCAAGAAACATGATGATGCATTATGGGCATATAGAACTGCATATAAGAATCCTATGGGTATGTCTCCGTATAAAATGGTTTATGGAAAAGCATGTCACTTACCTCTCGAACTAGAACATAAGGCATATTGGGCTATTAAAGAGCTCAACTATGATTTCAAACTTAAAGGTGAGAAAAGGTTATTTGATATTAGCTCACTTGATGAATGGAGAACCCAAGCTTATGAAAATGCTAAGTTGTTTAAAGAAAAAGTTAAAAGATGGCATGACAAAAGGATACAAAAAGCGTGAGTTTAATGTAGGTGATTATGTATTGCTATACAACTCTCGTTTAAGATTTTTTGCAGGAAAACTTCTCTCTAAATGGGAAGGTCCCTACGTTATCGAGGAGGTCTATCGTTCGGTGCCATAAAAATCAACAACTTCAAGGTACAAATCCGAAGGTGGTAAACGGTCAAAGAATCAAACATTATATCTCGTAATCCCATAAATGTTGAAACCAATATTATTGAAACCGTAACCCGGAGGAATACATAAGGGACACTTTCCTAACGCTTTCAGACTCCGAAAGGGAGTAGGTATGTGGTACGGTAAGTAAACCGACTCCAAAACAATTTTTAAGGCAATATTTCTCCGTTTTGGAATATTTAGAAAAATAGAAAAATAAGTAGCAGTCCGGAAGGACACGAGGGCCCCATGAGGGTGGTGGGCGCCCTACCCCCACAGGCGCACCCCTACCTCGTGAGCACCCGTGTGCCCTCAGGACTCCGTTTTCTTGCACGATACGTATTTTGGTCGGTAAAAGTTCATTATATATTCTCCCAAGGTTTTGACTCCCGTATCACGCAAATATCCTCTGTTTTTGTTACGAAAATTGCTGCTGCAGATTAGAGCAAGATGTCTTCTCAAGAGTCGATCGGGAGAGCTGGGTATCTAATCTGGCACCGGAACCAAGGGCAAACAGCGAAGCTGACCACTTTGGGCCAGCAACGGAGGAGGAGATGGAGGCTGACTTGATGAGAGTAGATGCCATGGAGGATCAAGAAGTCACTTCTCGCTTCCGAGCTGGGTTCGCGATGGTTGAACTGCAGTTATTCCAAACTCGGTTATCCCTTCCAATGTTAGATTTCTTTCTTATGAAAATATGAAGAGGAGTGTCACTTGTTCTCCCGCAGCGATGCAACACCCTTGGGTGCAAGGAGCCTTAGCGATTCTGAGTGAAAGCTTCGCAGGAAATAATGGACCTCAAGCGACAAGTCAATAAGCTTGAGGAGGAGAATCGTATCCTAAAGGGCATCATCGCCAAGAATATTTCACCAACCCGAAGAAGGAGACATAATCACATGGGTATGGGCACTCCCTTGGCAATCGCCAAGCTTGGGGAGGTGCCACAGTATCGTATCACCATCACAACTCCTACCTTTACTGCTTTTTCTTAGTTCGATCCTTTTAGTAGTATCTTGATTTAGTAGAATAAAGTCATGGCATGATCTAGTTTTGAGTTTTGCTTTATGATCTCTCTATGTAATTGAGTCCGTGAGCTATATATATAATAAAGATTAGTGTTGAGTCAAGGGCTTGATTATTTTGCCATGATCTTGGGGAATAAAAGAAAAGAAAGAAGAAAAAGAATAAAAAGAAACAAAGAGTTCATATTGATCTTATTGAGAGTAATGACTTCACATAGAAAGAGTATGATGATTAAAAGTTGTTGGGAGTTGGCAAACATAGCTTTGGACATTGTTGCAATTAATAGGAAGTAATAAGGAAAGAGAGGTTTCACATATAGATATATTATCATTGACATCTTTTATGATTGGGAGCACTCATTAAAATATAACATGCTAAAGAGTTGATGTTGGACAAGGAAGACAACGTGATGAGTTATGTTTTCTTATATCTGAGATAAAGTATGTTGTCATGGATCCTCTAACATGTTGAGCTTGCCTTTCCCCCTCATGCTAGCCAAATTCTCAGCACCAAGTAGAGATACTACTTGTGCTTCCAAAACCCTTAAACCAGTTTTGCCATGAGAGTCCACCATATCTACCTATGGATTGAGTAAGATCCTTCAAGTAAGTTGTCATCGGTAGCAAAGCAATAAAAATTGCTATAAACATGTATGATTGATTGGTGTGGGAGAAATAAGCTTTATACGATCTTGTGATGTGGAAGTAATAAAAGCGACGGACTGCATAATGAAGGTTCATATCACAAGGGGCAATATAAAGTGACATTCTTTCGCATTGAGATTTTGTGCATCCAACAATAAAAGCGCATGGCAACCTCTGCTTCCCTCTGCGAAGGGCCTATCTTTTATTATTATCCTCTACCTTATGCAAGAGTCACGGTGATCTTCACCTTTCCTTTTTTGTTTTTATCCTTTGGCAAGCCCAGCATGTTGGAAAGAACATGATATATATATCTAATTGGATGTAGGGGAGCATGAATTATTATTGTTGACATTAAACTTGAGGTAAAAGGTTGTGGGGCAAAACTATAAGCCCCTATCTTTCTCCGTGTCCGATTAAAACTCCGTAACCACAAGTATTGCGTGAGTGTTAGCAATTATGAAGGACTAAATGATAGTTGAGTATGTGGACTTGCTTTTAGGCTCGACATAGACTCTTTCCGATGTTATGATAAATTGCAATTGCTTCAATGACTGAGGTTATAGTTTGTTGGTGCTCTATAAGGTTTACGATTCATACTTTTGCATTGTGAAAAGATCATCACTTGAACATAAGTAATCATATGACAAAATCTATATGTGTTGCTGTTATGAGAACAATCATGATGCCTTCATGTCCAGATTTTATTTTTATCGGCGCCTCTACCTCTAAACATGAGGACATATTTATTGTTATCGGCTTTTCGCTTGAGGACAAGCGAGGTCTAAGCTTGGGGGAGTTGATACGTCCATTTTGCATCATGCTTTCATATCGATATTTATCGCATTATGGGTTGTTATTTCACGTTATGTCACAATACTTATGGCTATTCTCTTTTATTTTACAAGGTTTACATGAAGAGGGAGAATGCCGGACAACTGGAATTCGGCCGGAAAAGGAGCAAATATTGGAGACCTATTCTCACAACTCCAAAAGTCCTGAAACTCTACGGAATATCTTAAAATAAATAAAGAAAAATCATCACCAAAGATGAAGGCCGGGGCCCACACCGCTCACGAGGGTGGGGGCGCCCCCTCGTGGGCCCCTCGGTGGCTCTCGACGCCCATCTTCTCCTATATGAAGCCTTTCACAAGAAAAAATAAGAAGCAACCTTTCGGGACAAGACTCTGCCGCCACGAGGCGGAACCTCATGGAACCAATCTAGGGCTCCGTGAGGCTGTTCTGCCGGGGACACTTCCCCTCCGGGAGGAAATCATCATCATCATCATCACCAACACTCCTCTCATCGGAGAGGGCAATCTCCATCAACATCTTCACCAAAGCACCATCTCATCTCCAAACCCTAGTTCATCTCTTTGTATCCAATTCTTGTCTCCAAGTCCGGGATTGGTGCTAGTAGGTTGCTAGTAGTGTTGATTACTCCTTGTAGTTGATGCTAGTTGGTTTATTTGGTGGAAGATCATATGTTCAGATCCTTTATGCATATTAATACCCCTCTGATTATGAACATGAATATGCTTTGTGAGTAGTTACGTTTGTTCCTGAGGACAAGGTAGAAGTCTTGCTATTAGTAGTCATGTGAATTTGGTATTCGTTCGATATTTTGATGAGATGTATGTTGTCTAGCCTCTAGTGGTGTTATGTGAATCTCGACTACATAACATTTCACCATTATTTGGGCCTAGAGGAAGGCATTGGGAAGTAATAAGTAGATGATGGGTTGCTAGAGTGATGTAAGCTTAAACCCTAGTTTATGTGTTGCTTCGTAAGGGGCTGATTTGGATCCATATGTTTCATGCTACGGTTAGGTCTACCTTAATACTTTTGTTGTAGTTGCGGATGCTTGCAATAGAGGTTAATCATATGTGGATGCTTGTTCAAGTAAGAACAGCACCCAAGCACCGGTCCACCCACATATCAAATTATCAAAGTACCGAACGCGAATCATATGAACGTGATGAAAACTAGCTTGACGATATTACCATGTGTCCTCGGGAGCGCATTTCCTTACATAAGAGTTTGTCCAGGCTTGTCCTTTGGTACAAAAAGGATTGGGCCACCTTGCTGCACTTTATTTACTCTTGTTACTTGTTGCTTGTTACAATTTATCTTATCACAAAACTATCTGTTACCACTTATTTCAAAGATTTGCAGAGAATACCTTGCTGAAAACCGCTTATCATTTCCTTCTGCTCCTCGTTGGGTTCGACACTCTTACTTATCGAAAGGACTATGATAGATCCCTTATACTTGTGGGTCATCACTATCCAGCATGCATCTAGTTTATTAAGTTCATGTAAATGCGGAGTAATGCAATAAGAATGATGACATGATGTAGACAAGATCTATTTATGTAGAAATAGACCCCATCTTGTTATCCTTAATAGCAACGATACATACGTGTCGTTTCCCCTTCTGTCACTGGGATCAAGCACCGTAAGATCGAACCCATCACAAAGCACCTCTTCCCATTGCAAGATAAATAGATCAAGTTTGCCAAACAAAACCCAAATATCGGAGAAGAAATACGAGGCTATAATCAATCATGCATATAACAGATCAAAGAAGACTCAAATAACTTTCATGGATAAAAACATAGATCTGATCATAAACTCAAAGTTCATCGGATCCCAACAAAAACACCGCAAAAAGACTTACATCATATGGATCTCCAAGAGGCCATTGTATTGATAATCAAGAGAGAGAGAGAGAGAGAGAGAGAGAGAGAGGAAGCCATCTAGCTACTAACTACGGACCCGTAGGTCTACAAAGAACTACTCACGCATCATCAGAGAGGCACCAATGGACATGATGAACCCCTCTAAGATGCTGTCTAGATTGGATCTGGTGGTTCTAGAACTTGCGGCAGCTAGAATTAATTTTCGTCGACTCCCGTAGGGTTTCTGGAATATTGGGGTATTTATAGAGCAAATAAGCGGTGCGGGAGGCCACCGAGGTGGGCACAACCCACCGGGGCGCGCCTGGGCCTCCAGGCGCGCCCTAGTGGGTTGTGCTCCCCTCAGAGCTCCCCTTAGGTGCTTTCTTGGCCCACTGGATGTCTTCTAGTCCAAAAAAATCTAGAAAACGTTTCGCTGCGTTTGGACTCCGTTTGGTATTGATTTCCTACGATGTAAAAAACTTACAGAAAACAACAACTAGAACTGGGCACTATGTCAATAGGTTAGTACCAAAAAATGATATAAAATGACTATAGAATGATGGTAAAACATCCAAGAATTATAATGTAACAACATGGAACAATCAAAAATTATAGATACGTTGGAGACGTATCAGCATCCCCAAGCTTAATTCCTGCTTGTCCTCGAGTAGGTAAATGAGAAAAACAGAATTTTTGATGTGGTGCCTAACATGTTCATCACATTTTCTTTTCTTTGTAGCACGGACATTTGGACTTTTATATGGTTCAAAGCAATAGTCTAGTTTTGACATGAAGATTTTAATACTCAAGCATACCAACAAGCAACCATGTCTTTCAAAATATCAACACTAAAGCAAGTTATCCCTAGCCCATTATGCTCATCCATTGACCCATTCATGAAACACACTCGAATATTAACTACACCCAATGCTCAAATACGATCATAGTGCCCCTTAGTTGGTGCTTTATAAGAGAAGGTGGAGACTCAAATTCAAAATAAAAATTGCATAAAGTAAAAGAAAGGCCCTTCGCAGAGGGAAGTAGGGATGCATATTTTTATTGAATGGTGGAGCTGTCAGTTGGTGCAGTTCCATGCAGAACATCGTGGCGGGATCTACGTGTGAAGCGGAGTACATAGCTGCTTCAGAAGCAGCAAATTAAGGAGTCTTGATGAAGGAGTTCATATCCGATCTAGGTGTAATACCTAGTGCATCGGGTCCAATGAAAATCTTTTGTGACAATACTGGAGCAATTGCCTTGGCAAAGGAATCCAGATTTCAACAAAAAGACCAAACACGTCAAGAGACACTTCAACTCCATCTGTGATCTAGTCAAGGAGGGAGACATGGAGATTTGCAAAATACATACGGACCTGAATGTGGCAGACCCGTTGACTAAGTCTCTTCCACGAGCAAAACATGATCAACACCAAGACTCCATGGGTGTTAGAATCATTACTTTGTAATATATATTATTGACTCTAGTACAAGTGGGATAATGAAGGAAATATGCTCTAGAGGCAATAATAAAGTTGTTATTTTATATTTTCTTATTCATGATAAATGTTTATTATTCATGTTAGAATTGTATTAACCGGAAACTTGATACATGTGTGGATACATAGACAAAACACCATGTCCCTAGTATGCCTCTACTTGACTAGGTCGTTAATCAAAGATAGTTATCACTGCCTTTCCCACGTCCACCTTCTGGCCTTTGATCAAGTAGAGTACGGTGCACGGGGTTTCGTCAGCCTACAAACACATGTCTGCGGTGTAAAACATCCGAAAGGCAGCGAAAGCAGAATATTCTAGATATATGTTGGTGCGATATGTAATTATCGTGAGGGCGTCGAGCTCAGCCAAATACGAAGGCCCGCCTAGCGCGCCAGAGACTGAGGACAGGCTGCTATGAGCGGGTGCGGTAGGAAGCGCGGTTGCGTGAGCAGGTGATGATGTGGTTGTGTTGTTCACCGAGTTGCTCCCAACGAAACAAGGCATGGGAAATCATCTACCGTCTGGTCGGGATTTTCCTTCGTCCAGTTGATGATAGTCGGGATAAAGTTAGTAACGAAATCATTTCTGCCGGCATCTACAACTGCAGTGACTGCCTGCTGTAGCAACTCATTTTTCTCCTCAGCTGCTTTTTTCGCATCCTCGGCTGCTTTTTTTCTCGAATGCAAGCTTCACCATCTCATCGATGTCCGTCTGACTAAACTTCTTTTTCTGCTTCTTGGCCTCCGGGCCCTCGTTGTAAAAGACCTTCCACGTGGCACTGTCTCTGGCGCCATGCACACGTCCATATTGCGATCGCTGGTCCAAAGGGAGTCCCTTAAGTTCGTTCAAGGCCCGGTTGAGAGGGGTGTCCCACTTGGGCCTCATTGGCGAAGACTGGCTTTCGGCTGTAAGCTAGTGTTGCTTCCCCTGCAGAAGGAACATGAACCGTTTACGAATATGTAGTCGACTTGATTAGAAGCTAAATGTAAGGTGGTCAAAGAATAATTACCAGTATTCTAATAAATTTCCTCGTGATCGGGTCCTTGCAAAAAAGCATCTTATCCTTGTCCCACTTGTAGCGGGCCCTGATGAAGTCAAGCTCCAAGGGGTTGGTGAACTTCGCGAAGGGGTTTGGGAGAACCGCGGCTTCACGTTCCACGTCCTCCTTATCCCATATGGGCCTTTTGCCAAGGTAGCCACGGCTTACGAGGCGTTGGTTCCCCGTGTTTCTTTGCTGAAGGCTCTTGAATTTTATGGCCTTAGCCTTGGCTGCCTCGGTAGCACAAGTGTCCTTGAAATTTTGGAACTCCTCTTCCGGAAGTGTCGGATTTTCCTAGAACGAAAATGGGTATTGCTTGGAACTTGAACCATTCCAGAATAGAAGCCATCCAAGCTGCCAGAAGGTCGTTTAACAGAGATCTCTTCTTTGAATTTGTGGGTGTTGTGGCCTGGAATATCTGGAAGGAGAGGAACAATTATATATTCAGGCATATACCCCCATCTTTGGCTGCTTGGAGACAGAGAACCAAAGCAGATCTCCTTTGGCTCAAATTTAGAGTGGACAAAGCTCATTGGGGTTACATAACTTTATTTGCCCTCTCTTTGTAATTGAGTTCCCTCCACTGACCTCTACAGCTCCTCACTTTATTTCATCTAGCTTTTCTCTAGTTTCCACGTTGTTCTTTCTTCCTTGAGGGTCCTCCCTCAAGAGCATGTACATATTATGTAACTCTGTTATGTTTTAATACAACATAGTAGGAGCCTCTCCTGCTGTTTCCAAGGTCAAAAAAATGTCGGATTTTCCTCCAAAATCTTGGGCAGGGGTTCCTCAGCCTCACTAGCTCGTTTCACCCTCCCTTTCCAGGAAGCCAAATCACTGCTGAACATGCTCATGGCGTGATTGTTAATCTTTTTCATCTTCGGATCATCCCACTATTGTTCTATGATGTCATCCCGGTCGGGGAATTTGAATCTCCTGTGCAACTTCGTCAGGAGCAACTGCCTAAAATGTTCTACCCCTTAAGTCATCGTCTTTGATGCTCGCGCATTCCCGTAGGATGCATCCGGCTTGGTTCCCATAGCACTTGCGAGGTTCTTCCGGCTCTAATGGCTCAAACTTGCCAGGGACCAGTCATCCGATGTCGAGTTTGTTAGGTTTTCATATCCTCTGCTTCTTTTGCTTCTTGTTTTCGATAGCGGCTTCGGCGCTAGTACCTTCCCCGCCGGTATCTTTCCCGCCGGTACCTTCCCTGCCGGTCTCGGCACCGCCATCGGTGCCGATGTCGGCGTCAGTACCATCATCGAGGCCGCCCTTCAAACCTTGACTGTGCTTAGCAGACAAAAAGTCGAGGTACTATTGTTCACCCTCATAATCCATCTCGTCTGCATCGTGGTTAGAAGGCCCGGTTTCTTTGTTGTTCGACATGTTTCCGAAGATTAAGTCTCCTCGTTTAATTCTAAAACTATAATAAAATGAGAAATGACATAGAAAAGGTCTATGGTTTGCCGGAATGTCGTTTCATTCCCGTCGCAGAAAAATCCCGGCACTCGATATGCCTACTTTCTAGCACAAGTCATGCCAAAATTCATGGGAAATTTCGGCATGACCTTTGCTAAAAAGTGGACATATCGAGCGCCTGAAATTCACCGGAATGGAAATGAATCAACATTCCGGCGAAACATAGGCCACTCGGATCATTTACCCTGCACATAACCATGATTTTCAAAATATCACATGTCCACATATCAGATGTCAACTTCAAATTTGCATATAATAGCAAGAAAATATAGAACCATGACTCTACTAGCCTACATAAATCTTAAACCGCACATCACCAAAAGAACAACCGCCGTTAGGGAGATCGGCAAAGCAGCAATATGGCATAACAATCAGTCAATTGTCATCATTCACATGGATGATATGGACTTCCATGGTACTCCTCTGGTTGCTCAATGGCTCAAAGAGGCAGATATCACCCTTCTTCAAACAGTTGTCCTGGACAAACCTCCTCCATCCGCTTTCGATCCGATAATACTTGCGCGAACCGTTGAAGCTCGCATTCCATTTCTTCTCACCTAGCTGGAAACAGATGACTTTCCCATCTTCAAAATGTTCCTGCCCGGACATGATTGGGACAGTCTGTTACAGATTAAAACCAAAGAAGTAGTAGGTTAGAAGTAAAATAATATTGCATTTATTTGTAAACTGAGGTATGACCAGTTATAAAAACTATTACGGCATAAAAAATAGTGTAGTGTGTTTGTCCATAAAGAGAAGCAAGTTAACAGACTTGAATGTGCATGGTCGAAGCAACAAATAAATATGGAGGGAGCTACTCACGAGGGAGAATCCTGGATGAACATTGGCCTGGCCAATCAGAGCAACAAAGATGGTTATGCCACTTCTGCGTGAACGGATAGTCTGGACCATGTCTTTCACCTGCTGCTCCTGAGCAGGGGTTAGCTTGGTCTTATCCGTGGTAATATAACCATCCTTCTTCTGCTGCTGCTTCTGAGATGAGGTTCGATTTCTTCTAACAACACGCCTGAAACCAAGTGCATTCCGGACATGATCATGTGACGAGAAAGAGCCATCTCCTTCTCCTGTGTGTGTAAACAGAAACAAATAAATACAGGTATAAAAGATAGATGTTTGTTAAAAGGGGGAGAATATGTTATGTGTTATTTTTATACCAGCTGATGACTTGGAGGAGGAGGAATGATTCAGGGGAGGCTGCATTAGCATGGCCTGCTGCTGAGGCTGAACATCAAAGTGAGCAGGCGGTGGCATTAGCATGAGCGGAGGAGAACAGTCCACGGGGCCATCAGAAGGATGTTGGCTCACGGTTTCAGCATCATTTGTGTGCCTTTCGAGTGCACGAGGCGGGAGCAGATCGACAACGGATGAAGCCTTCTCACGCCCAAGTTGTATCCGAATAATATTATTCTGTCACCCATCTCTAGACTAAACTTCTGTACGAAACTCCCCCATCCCTCTGCAAGCACAAGCTGCTCTTCTTGGTTCTTGATAACTTGAATTATGTATCGACATTTATTCTTTGTTTCAAGTTCAATCTGTCCTGGGATCTCTCCCTTGAAACGCTGAACAAATTCCTTTTGGATGATCTGCCGAAATACGTTTCAAGATATTATATTGTTTGAAAGAACAGTTCGTAAACAAGATACAAAATGAAACGGCAACCATACCACAAGGACTTTTTGGGCGAACTAACATACTAGAATGTTCTATCATGCTGGCATAAATCTAGTCATCAAATTAACTGGAGAAGTGTTCACAATGATGCAATAACTACACACGGTACACATAATTTAAACTAGAAGAACGAAGAAAAACACAGCTGGTCTCATGAGAAACAACAAAATCACATGACCTAAGGGAGTGGTACTGTTTTGAATATGAATTACCATCTTATCTTGGAAATCACCCATCATGCGCATCAAAAAATATTTCTTTTCATCGTCCAAGTTCATATAGTGATGTTCATCCCAGATTTCACATGTTTCACAAAGCATGTTCATTTTTCTTGCAGACCTGCAGTGCAAAAGCCATTTTAAGTGAGATTTGTTCTTGCCTTATGAAATGGTATCGTACATAATAATTAAAGACTAGCTAGATACTTTACCCGATTTCATTGCGTCTTCGTTGGACTTGTGGTGGAAAAGGATCGACAAGAACAGATGATGCTTTCTCACTGCCAAGCTTATCGAAAATTACAATACTAAACAGAGAGTCTCCATTGTATCTGAATAGTAAGGAATCACCCAACTGTAGATGGAAGTTCTCGACGAATTGGGGCCAACCCACTGTAAGAACATGCTTTTCATGGTACTTGGCAACCTTGATTGTGTAACTAGCCCTGTTTCGAGTTTCTAGGTTGATCTCATCCGGGATCTCGCCTTTCGGGCATGGCACCCACTCTTTTGAGATTATCTGCACAAAGAAATTTAAAAATATATCTGCTGAAACGATATAGTTCCTGAACAAGGTCCAAACACGCTTCAAGGAAACATGTTGAATGCTTAGGAAAGTAGCTAGTGCCTAAACGCATAAGAAACAAAACATGCATTCCGTAGTGGGACTAAATCTAAGAATAGATATTAGTTACCGTCTGTTGTTGAAAATCACCCAACATAAGCATCAAGAAATGTTTATTTTCGTCCTCCAAATTTTTGTAGTTGTATTGATCGCGCTGTGTGCATCTTCCACAAGACGGAGACATGGTCTTAGCCTGGCCACCTGCAGCACAAAAAAGTGGAATGTGAAGACATGAAGAGAGTTCATATACGTCATGATGGATCGAGAGGAAGAGAGCAGAGCAGCGCACCAACCAATCGACGGAGGATTACTGGCCAAGATCACACTAAAATCTGAGGGTGGAGAAGTCCAAGATCGAACTATAGCGGAGATCACGCTGAAAAATGTAGACTTGGTCTCTCTCTCATTGTTTGAAAATGAATACATAGCTGTTGTATTTATAGCCTTATTACTAAAAATATAGCCGTTGGAATATATTAATTGTCCAACGTCTATATTATACCAACGGCCACGGGACTACTAATTGTCCAACGGCTATATTATACCAACGGCCGTGGGACTATTAGTTGTCCAAAGGCTATATTCCAATAATAATTGTCCAACAGCTATACTCGAACGGATTTTTTTATGACTAATATAAATGCGTACGATTCAATGCACGTTCATATTTGGTAGTAGAATATATTTTTAGAGATATTTGGTAAAATATTAATTGCACGTTGATATTAGGTAAGATTAATTGCACGTTGGTATTAGGTAAGATATTAATTGTAGGATAATTATATGATTATCACTGATAGTAATATTTGGTATAATATTTATTGCAAGTTAAACATGTTGAGCTCTCGTCACTGAAGCAATTTTGACCGTCGGATTGACATGAATTGATGGTCGAGATTAACTGAATCTGCCTCTTTAAATCTTTTTATGTCTTTATTATTGACTATAGATTATACTTTGACAATAATTAATACTCCCTCCATCTCAAAATTCTTGTCTTAGATTTGTCTAAATACGGATGTATCTAGTTACATTTTAGTGTTAGATACATCCGTTTCTAGACAAATGTAAGACAAGAATTTTCGGTTGGAGAGAGTACCCAACGGTTATTCCAATGCCTATTTTTCAATGGTTATAATTTCGACGGTATTTTCCAATAATTATATTGTCAAAGTTCTCATAGCTACATTTGAGCTCGACAAACAAACACACAAATGTTTGTGTACGCGTGAACATGAAACACAGGGACTCGACGGCTGTCTCTAGAATATCATGAGCCTTCGATCAATGGCACAACTAAAAGCAACTCTAGCAGACCCCGCAAAAGGCTCTGGCCTGCAAAATAACCGTCAAAATGCGGGCCCGCGGCGAAAATCCTGCCCGAATAGACACCGCAAATGCGGCCGGCCCGCAAAAAAATTTGAGGGACGCGGCAAAAACTCGGCCCCAACCCACGTATTTGCGCACCCCCCCCCCCCCCCCGGCCCGTCGGTGGCCTGCATATAGTGGGAGCAGTTGGTGGGAGGGCATTTGAGCCCGTGCTTTTCCCCCACCAACAACCTCCCCTCTCCCCCTCACCCCACCGCCGCCCAAGATTCCGGCGAAAGTGGCCGACGGTAGCACGCCGAAAGGCCACCACACGCACGAGGTTGCCCTCCGCTCCCCTCCCCTCCCCCTCCTCCTGCGTCGGCAGGCCGGGACCTTGCGGATCTACGACGCTTCATCGCGGGCGGCCGGATTTGGCATTCCCGGCCACCGGCGGCTGCGCCAAGCTATGCAATGGTCGGGGAGCACCTCGCGTAGCCCCGGCAAAGGCTCATCAGCGCATGCAGGTGCGGGTTAAATCCGCTCACCGCCGGGCGATGGTTTGCCGGCATGGATTCAACTGTCCGTCCGCCGGGCTCGGCCCTCGCGCAGAGGCTCTGTGGCTCGCCGACGCCGCTCATACAGTGTGACGACTGCCTGCGGACAGTGCTACGGCTGACTTCGGGCACGCCGAAGCACCCCGGATGGGTGTTCTTCAAATGCAAAAACGACAGGGTGCGTGCTGTTTTGCATTCGGCTCATTTCGATAGCTCATTATGTTGGCTCATTTCGAACATCATCATGCGTGTAGGAAGATGGATGCTCATTTTGGTTTTGGGAAGGCGAATATATTGATTTATTGATAGAAAGAAAATTGATAGATGTTCGTGCACTCCTTAGTACAATCGAAGGCAATGAACCGCATGCATGTGCAACTAGAGAGGAGGCAACATCTACTTTTTTAGAACCAAAGAAGAATAATGAAGAATGCAAGATCAAGAATCCGCAGATCAACAATGAGTGCATGGAGAAGATATTGCTTCAACTAGTGGGAGCAGTTATGGAAGTTGGAAATCTTCTAAAATGCATGCTTGTGGTTCTTGTTTTCTTTGGTCTTACTTTTCTAGCAAAGATTTGGTGATGTCCTATGTATCCAATGTGGTTGAAAATGCAAAGAAATGCAAATTGAGGTGCAAATTTACATTTTGCGGGTGGGGGGGGGGGGGGCGGAGGACGGCCGCAGAGGCTGACCCCACAAAGCCCACCCCCACCCCGCGGTCTGCCTCTGCGGCTTTTCGCTGCAGACTGCAAAACAGTTTTTTCGTGAACTGCAAACGTGAAATGCGGGTCGACGGGTGCGGGGTCTGCTAAAGATGCTCTAACGCCTGAGGTGAAGAACTCACGTGGTAATACAATTGTACATGCGTGCACTCAACTAAATCGCACTTGAACCAAATACAGCCGCGACGTCAGCCTTTTCAAGGTGAGCAGCTAGCCGGCGAACCACATTTTTGTTGGATAGCCCAGCTTGCCGGCGACCTCCCCCCAACAGATTAAACCCTGACACACACTAGTTCATTAATCCACGGCCAGCCAGAGACGCACATCACATGCACCCGATTAGCGTAGCCACGACCGAATACTTCACGCTAGATTATTAATCTGCCATCGTCGGTAACGCTAGTTTATAATCCGCCGCCGGCCAGCAACTCAGAATACATATGGGCATCATCTCCCAGTGCGCGAAAAATGCAAAAAAAATGAATCCAACAAAAAGATAATGTATAAAAGCCTAATAAGATTGTCAGAGCAGTCAAAACTCAAAATAAAGCTCAAAGAGGTAGGCCAAACGGCATCAGAACGACCTGACATTGTTGATCGAGTGCTCCACATAAAGCTCAAGGAATTCATGCGAGACATAAAGGAAAGAGAATACTTAGGAAGAACACAAGCATGTAATAGCCTGCTAAATTATAATAAACTATTATTTACAATTCCTCGCAATTTAACTTACACCTACTATTTTAGTTGCGGTTATCTACACAATAAAGAACATGTCATCTTCTCGGACTCCACTGACTTAACAAAGATGGTAAGAAAGGAAAGGGCAGGAGTAACTAAATTTAAGAAGTGTATGGAAACAAACAAGCACTATGAAGAAGCCAGATAATTAACAGATGCAGAGTTCCAGGCAAAATGGGTATGGAAAAGGGGGGAAAGGGGAACAGGAGCAAAGGGCAGATCTGTTGGAAGGATTTACTATGCCCATCCAGCAAGCGGTCAGAAATACTACATGAGAATGCTACTTAACGTCGTCAAAGGATGCACATCTTTTGAAGACATAAGAAAGGTAAATGGAGATGTCTATAAATCATACAAGGCGGCGTGTGAAGCATTAGGATTTCTTGATGACGACAAAGACTGCTACACACGGCGGCGTGTGAAGCATCAAATCAGGCAACTGGAAACCAGCTACGAGAATTTCGGCACAACCATCTTATGTGACTGCAAGGTTACAGATCCAACAAAGATGTGGGAATCATGTTGGGAAGTTTTAAGTGAAGACAAGGAATGCAAACAGATAAAAATCTTGAACTATCCTACACTACGTCTAATAGATAGACAGAAGAAAGATGGCTCCTTGCTAGAAATTGAAAAGCTTATGAGACAGCCTGGACAGACACTCAAGGAATACCCTGGAATCGAACTGCCAAACTCCACAGGACTAAAAGAACTTGGAAACAGGCTACTCAATGAAGAGCTGAACTACAACAAAGAAGAGCTAAAAGTTGAACACCTAGGTATCTTTGTGTAATCTAAACAGCGAACAGCGGCGCGCATTTGGATACATAATAGAATCAGTTGACAAGGATTTGAGTAAACATTTTTTATAGATGGATATCGCGGTACATGGAAGACTATTGAAAGCAATCACAAAAAAATTACGTTCAGAAGGAAAGATAGTACAAGCAGTGACATCATGTGGTATTGCAGCGCTACTTCTACAAAGAGGTAGAAAAGCACACTCAAGGTTCCATATACCCTTAATCCTTACAGAAGAGTGAACATGTGACATGAAAAAAGGTTCACACATGCCCGAACTAATAAATAAAACATCACTAATTTTGTGGGATGAGGCTCCAAAGGCAAACAAAATATGTTTTGAGGCACTAGACAGAACCCTAAGAGATATACTAAGGAATAAAATTATAACAAGAATGAGAGACCCTTTGGTAGCATGACAATGGTTCTAGGAGGGGACTTCCGCAATATATATAATAGACAAAATAGAAGGCGAGGAAACAATATATCGAAGCTGCGACACTGTATGCAAAGCGATTACTCTTGAGTGATGATACACATATGCTATATATCCAACAGAGTTCCTAGACAGCCTAATAATTCCTGGAATACCAAATTATGATCTCAGACTGAAAGTAGGACTACCTGTGATGCTACTAAGTAATAATAACCAAAGTGTTGGGTTATGCAATGGTCTACGGATGACAATAAGTCAACTTTGAAGAAGATTCATCAAAGCACGGATCATGACAGGAGCACAAGTAGGTCACAAAGTATATATTCCAAGAATAATAATGTCACCAGCTAAATCGGCATGGCCGTTCTTGCTAAAAAGAAAACAATATCCTATATCGGTGTGCTTTGCTGTGAAAATCAACAAGAGTCAAGGGCAACCTCTAAACAAAGTAGGACAATATCTGCCAAAACAAGGTTTCATGCACGGACAATATATGTGGCTATCTCAAGAGTCACACGAAGAGATGGACTACGGTTAATAATAGTAGATGATGGAGAAACCAACAAGGATGGTATGATCAAGAATAGAATGTACACAGATTTTTTTTTTTGAAAGGTAAGGTAAAGATGTTAAATGATTGGCATCAGTTCAAAATGTGGTCTTTCATATTGTTAGTGCTTGCTAAATTAGAAGTATATGAAGACAAACTAGAATTACTCATTATCTGTGTATTTGGCTTTTACTATCATTTAGTGGGTATGTATGGGATGGGGTGCTTAAAGGGGAGTAGGCAAAAAAACTAACATTTCTAAAAATAGTTCAAGCATACAAAACATGGACGATATATGTTAGCTGGTATGTTAACTTTATTATATTAGTCCAAGCCAATAGGACAATCATCACCATGTCATCATGTCATCATATTAAATATGTAGAACGCAGACATGTTGTCCAATTCAGTTACTAAAGTTCAACTAGTTTATTGCTCGTGTGTTGCCGCAGAATAAAAAATTGCCGACATACCAACTAAAGAATTGATCTAATTAAGACGTGTATCTAATGTGATGGCATGGTTTCCATCTATATAGCAACACATATCAATTCACTCTCCCACTTCTTTCCTCCCCGACAGCCATCACTCCTTGCAAGAAGATAATGTGGCATGTTTGTCCTGCCACTTCTTCCCCTCCGCGTTCATTCTCTTATCCTCCCCTGTAGCAATTGTCATCGCTACAAAAGTGTACCATCCCACCTAACCGACGCTTGAGCACCTATTTAAACTTCAATAAACCTAGTACACAATACCCCTTGCATTGCCATGGAAGAAAACAATAGTGTTCAAGGAGCTAAAGAAATTATTTTCCTACTTTGTAAATGTTTGTGTCAATCTTGTGGTTTCCCCATGTGTGTGATAACCATGACAACCTTCTCCTGCTTCTTATATATTCGACCACCGTGCACCACTTTGACACTGATTATGGTGTCCATTGCAGCGATGAGAATATCAGTGCTTTGATGCAGAATAGGTATTTTCTTAAGGAAAGACTAATCAAGCCCTGACATACTTTTTCTGTAGTCCTACTGCCAAATGAATTATATTTTGGTTGTGCTGGCATTTTTTGGAGAGAATGCTCTTGTTTGTGTTTTGGAATAGGTTTTTTGTTTTGTTTGAGGGAATGCTCTGTTTGGTATTTTGTTGTGTCCAAGAATTATGGAGAACATATTCCGGGTTAGAGTTTTTCATTGGGAAGAGGGCGAGAGCTTGGGAGGAGGCCGAGGGAGGAGTTGAGATATATTATCATTCTCCTATTTATTATCTTCGCTGATTATAATTAATAACTACATAAATGAAAATTGTATCCATGCATACAAGTTAAATCACACTATTACACCAAAGAGACTGATACGTCTCCAACGTATCTATAATTTTTTATTGTTCCATGCTATTATGTTATCTGTTTTAGATGCTTAATAGGCATTTATATGCTATTTTATATTATTTTTGGGACTAACCTATTAACCGAAAGCCCAGTGCCAGTTTCTGTGTTGTTGCCTATTTTAGAGTTTCGCCGAAGAGGAATACCAAACGGAGTCCAAACGGAATGAAACTTTTGCGATGATCTTTCTTGGACTAGAAGGAAACTAGAAGACTTGGAGATGAAGTCGGAGACGCAACGAGGCGGCCACGAGGCAGGATGGCGCGCCCCAGGGGGTAGGGCGCCCCCCTACATCGTGGGCCCCTCGTGGGTCTCCGGACCTAGCTCCTTCGCCTATATATACTCTTATACCCTGAAAACATCCACGGGAGCCACGAAACCACTTTTCCACCGCCAGAACCTTCTGTACCCGTGAGATCCCATCTAGGAGCCTTTTCCGGCGTCCTAATGGAGGGGGATTCGATCACGGAGTGCTTCTATATCAACACCATTACCTCTCCGATGAAGCATGAGTAGTTTACCACGGACCTACGGGTCCATAGCTAGTAGCTAGATGGCTTCTTCTCTCTCTTTGATTCTTAATACCATGTTCTTGGAGATCTATTCGATGTAATATTATTTTGCGGTGTGTTTGCCGAGATCCGATGAATTGTGGATTTATGATCAGATTATCTATGAATATTATTTGGTTCTTCTCTGAATTCTTATATGCATGATTTGATATCTTTGCAAGTCTCTTCGAATTTTTGGTTTAGTTTGGCCTACTAGATTGATCTTTCTTGCAAAGGGAGAAGTGCTTAGCTTTGGGTTCAATCTTGTGATGTCCTTTTCCGATGTGATGGGGCAACAAGGCACGTATTGTATTGTTGCCCTCGATGATAAAAAGATGGGGTTTTCATCATATTGCTTGAGTTAATTCCTCTACACCATGTCATCTTAGTTAATGCGTTACTCTGTTCTTTATGAGCTTAATACTCTAGATGCAGGCAGGAGTTGGCCGATGTGTGGAGTAATAGTAGTAGATGAAGAATTGTTTCAGTGTACTTGACACACATGTGATGCCTATGTTCATGATCATTTCCTTAGTTATTGTCATAACTATGCGCTTTTCTATCAATTGCTCGGCAGTAATTTGTTCACCCACCGTAATATTTGCTATCTTGAGAGAAACCACTAGTGAAACCTATGGCCCCCAGGTCTCTTCTCCGTTATATTGAATCTCTTTTACATCTTACTAGTTTCCGATCTACTATTTTGCAATCTTTTACTTTCCGTTCTATAAACCATAAATACCAAAAATATTTACTTAACCGTTTATCTATCTCTATCATATCTCACTTTTGCAAGTGATTGTGAAGGGATTGACAACCCCTTTATCATGTTGGGTGCAAGTTGTTGATTGTTTGTGCAGGTATTCGGTGACTTGTGCGTTGTCTCCTACTGGATTGATACCTTGGTTCTCAAACTGAGGGAAATACTTACTCTACTTTGCTGCATCACCCTTTCCTCTTCAAGGGAAAAACTAATGCAAGCTCAAGAGGTAGCAGGGACTAACTTCCTTTGACAAAATTCTTCTTCTATATTTTGAGTACCTAAGCTGAGAATAAAATCAAACACAATGTATTAATGAGAAACATTATTCATCATCCCCTTATCAGATGTGTCAAGTTCTGTTGCAAAGAAATGAGAGATCTTTATAGCTCAAACATGGTTATAGTAACTTACATAAGCAGGGGGGGCATGAGGCAAACCACATGATAGAACTTTTTTTCTTTGAAACCAAGTGAAGTGCAATCATGTTTTGACTTCAGTAGTACTGTAGTAGCACTTGATATGCAAGTTTCCGAGCTATTGCATGAACTTCTTATGTTCTGATTGACGAAAGCATGAAAAAATATGTCATGTTTACTTGCCAGCATAACAATCCCAATCATCTCTTCCACCCAAATAATGGTGTCCTCCTTAAGCTAACACTTTTCACACATGTCACTATATTACAGTTGTTCATACAATGCATAGAATCAAAAACATCACAAGAGCGTATGAAAGTATTAGTCTTGCACATGATGAAGGAGCTTTGTTTGTTTGAAAATCTTGACATTAGCAAGATGACATATTTTTGCATGTCGTAGAATGTTGTTTCCTCTAGCTTAAGCTACACCTAAAATCAAATTTACCAAATAAATATTGCTGCCGCACTTTATTTATCCTTTTAGCAAAAATGGAAATAGCCAAAAGGTAAATTAAGCATAATATTCCAAGGGTAACACTTAGATGATGATCATAACTGATATGCCTTGACTTGACCAAGTAAAATAATGTATCAGCTTTGCTACACCTATGGAATTAGCTTATAGGAATGACATGACGCTATTTGATTGGATATCATGGGCCCAAGAAAAAAATTATTGGGGTATTAAAGAGAAATTATGTCCATAGGTGTGATTCCATAACTACCTGCCCACGGGATAATGTATTCTTCGAACAAAGATTTTTCCTATAATAAGTTTTTTGTAATCATATTGTGACTATTATACTACTGAACTTTTCCCAATATCAGAATTCCTATTACAGCACAAAGCAATATATGCATGAGGACTATAACAAAACGTATGGTTTATTGCCCCCCCCCCCCCCTCTGTCTCTATCTTTATTAATCTTTGACACATAATTAACCTTCTCCAAAGACATGCATTTATGAAGTACCTCTCAAAACTACGTGAAAATAATCATGTGGGTATAGAAAGAGAGAAGACACAATCTTATTTTTCTACATCCATTATATCCATATCAAAAGGGAAATAGACCATCCAAAGAGTTACACTAACTGCAAACAGAAAAGCAATAATGTCTCTATCTGAAAGAAAGCGATAATGTTGCTGACCTTCCGGCTATGCCTCATGGAAAGCATGCGTCTTCTTGACACACCAGTGCATCCGTTAAGTACTTTTCTTGTTCTTGAGGTATTTGGCAGTATACATGATTGATTTCCCTGCAAACAATACATGCATATCATAGCAGCAATCAAAAGAAAGAGGGAGAGAGAAAACACAATTATTTTTTGTAAAGTTAGGTAGAGAGGAATTGTGAGTGCAACGGGGCCAACCTCTATCAAGCACCACCAAGTCGGTATGCTTGATGGGATCCTTGCTAAACATCATCCATGGAACAACTTGATTTTTGGAGAAAGAGAGCCTAACAAATAGAGACGCCGGAGCCGCAACTTTGTAGTAATTAGTTACCTCTCAAGCAGCGTCTGAAACAAACTTTGTCATGCTTGGATGGAGACATTGCGACGGAATCAGTCTTAGGATATCGAGATCTGCAGATGAGCATTTAGAACAGATGAATAATAATAAGATATTATAAAGTGAGCAGCTAATGTTCACTTACAAATGGTTTCTTTTGGTCCTTTCTGCTTTGTATTATAGAAACGTAGCAACTAGTATCTTATGCTGAACTAACAAGAACACATGCAGATGGGAAAGAAAAGAGTCTGAAACTGCAAGTCATTTATCCTTTTGGAATCATGTGCTTGCATACCAGCCGAATGAAATAAAACATTACTTTCCTTAGAACATGTACATGTGTAATTTTTGTGTTGCTATTGCAGGTTTTTTTGTACTTTTGAGAGAATTCGGAGGGCTCTTGGGACTAACACCTTTCTTTTGCTTCATACTCAAATGCAAACAAATATTTTTGTAGTTGCCATATATAGTTGTTCAATTGTGTACTATAACAAATAAAAAAGCCAGATAAGGAGAGGGCATGTACCACTATAGTCTTAGATAAAGGTGCTATAGAACAAAATCAGATGCAGGTTTGAAGTGAACACATAAAAATTCGTTACTATAAATGTTAACTAACCACTGGTACCTACATGATTAGTACTAATTCAAATGCTTGCTTTGGAGATAGGACTGAACTTCGGTAAGGGGATTTAGAGAACGATGCTATCAGTCAAAAGGACAAAATCACAATCTAGTGTTGATGGCATGCTCGATTCGACAAGTTGGTGCATGAGCAGAAAGAGTACAAAATCCTAGACCAGATCCTTAATTCTGTAGCAGAACTAATCCGTACAATAATAAATCATGCTATTTTTTTAATTTTTTGTGTAGATGGCATGGCCAGTAGCAAATTTATATATATACGCAATCGTGATGCAGATTCACACGTTCATCCAAGATTACGACAACTCGCAGGAAAAGAATATAAAAATCCTCATGGGGGCGACCACTGGTGCATACAGTGAGATTCGATTTCATGGCCGCGACGTCGGACCTCAAAGAAGATCGGCTGGTGCTGTCGCGCGTCGAGGCAGTTGAGGACAGTATGCAATTTCTCCTCCTGCGCTTGCACCGACAAATCAATTAGTAGCAGTACATGAGGATTAGATGTATTTCGTCTTCAATTTCCAGGCTTTTATTTGTAAGGAGACGGAAGGTAATTAGAATCCTCCCGTAAAAAGTGATTATAGTCCTTCTCTCTGACATGGGTGGAAGAGGCTGAGTAGGCATATCATCCGATGGTTATTTTTCCGTCATTAATTAATCCTACAGATGGAATTTTCTAACCTCCAGATTTAACATTGAACCTCGTATGGTGCTTACAATTAGTAAATAATAATAATATACCAATTACGCTATTGAGCATGCATCTTTCACAGCGATACATGCAAGATCAGTACAGCCACTACCTACCCATTAATCGACATACACACAAAAAAATCATTCAAAACCACCTAACTAAATATTACAGGCATTAATGATCTTCAAGATTGTTACGAGGCCATAAGAAGTATACTAAAAACTAACTTGGAAGTAGTATATTAAGTTTTATACCTCCATCCAATACCAGCTAATCCTCTTTAACTAAACCAAATCAGACCAAAATTCTTATTGGTTTGTGTCTTTGTCCAAGTATCATGTCAGGGAAATAAAATGATGAGTGTTACATTATATCAAGTTATCAACCATAAAAAAAATAGGACATCACATGAATTTACATGTCAGCAATACAATAGGCCGTAAGACTTTGGTTTATGCTTGGATAAATTTTTTTGGATGATTCATGTAAATCCAGAGAGGAAGCCTAGATTGCAATGTTAGCAAGGATAAAGAAACTTCAAGACATGAAAAGGGGAAAGCCTTCATTATTACATGTAGATGTGCCTGAATGCACTGCTATGCGAATTGAACAAAATACAAACCAGGAAAGGTAACTGATTATTCGCATTTTGATCATATTATATTTATTCTTCCAATTTAAGCATATTACACTTTCTAATCTTATTTTTATATTACACAGTGAAAATCATTTGTTCTAAGTAACTACAAAGCAATGCCGGCTGAGAAAAAAAAACTACAACTGAAGACAGATGCAAATTAAGTGCCAAACAAATCTGCCAAGAGAAAAACGGTAAGATATATATGAAGGTCCAATAAATGCATATTAGTGCATCATTCCACCCGCAGTTTAAAGTTAGCTTCCCCTAACTAGTATGCTCCTGATCGGTCTACGCAAATCTATCATAACCAACTCGAGAACACACACGCAAGCAAACTACGGCCAGCCTGCCGGAAATGAAACGCATGCACGCACGCGAGACACTCGATTGTTTGATAGCAACATGAACATGTCGTTCCTGTTATTTCTCTATTGCTTCAACTCACGATGTGATTTACAAGACGGGGTACACATGTATAAATAAAACAAGCTAGCTACCAAATACTATTCGGTGACTAACTCTAGCCCTACTCAGATACATGCATGTACCCTGAAAAGGACACACACCGTCCAATGGGGGATTAGTCGTGTTTAATTCCAACAACCCGACCTGTTCATGACATTCACATGCAATGCAGCATGGCCAAAATACAATATATGCTACATTAGGTAGGGCAAACGGCATCAGGACGATCTGACATTGTAGATTGAGTATTCCACATAAAGCTCAAGGAATTCATGTGAGGCATAAAGGAAACAGAATACTTTGGAAGAACACAAGCAAGTAATAGTCTGCTAAGTTATAATGAACTGTTATTTACTATTTCTCATAATTTAACTTACATGTTAAGCATGATCATTGAATATATAATGGATAAAATAGAAGGCGAGCAAACATAATATTTAAGCTGCGACACTGTATGCAAAGCGATACTCTAAGTGCTGATACACATAGGCTATATCCAACAGAGTTCCTAAACAGCCTAAAATTTCCCGGAATACCAAATTATGACCTCAGGCTGAAAGTAGGACTACCTGTGATGCTACTACATAATATTAATCAAAGTGTTGGGTTATGGTACACGGATGACAACAATATAACTTGGAAGATGTATATCGAAGCACAAATTATCACAGGAACACATGTAGGTGAGAAGGTATATATTCCAAGAATAATAATGTCACTGACTGAATCGGCGTGGCCATTCTTGCTAAAAAGAAGACAATATCCTATATCGGTGTGCTTTGGTATGACAATCAACAAGAGTCAAGGGCAATCTCTAAACAAAGTAGGACTATATCTGCGAAAACAAGTTTACATGCACGGACAACTATATGTGGCTATCCCAAGAGTCACACAAAGAGATAGTCTACGGATAATTGTAGATGATGAAGAAACCAACAAAGATGGTATGATCAAGAACATAGTGTACAAAGATTTTTTTTGAAAGGTAAGGTAAAGATGTTAAATCATTGGTATTAGTTCAAAATGCATCTTCCATACTTTTACTGCTTGCTAAATTAGATGGACACGAACACAAACTAAGATTACACATTATCCGTGTATTTGCCTATTATCATTTAGTGGGTATGTATGGAGTGGGGTGCTTAAAAGGGGAGAAGGCAAAAAAAACTAACATTTCCAAAAATACTTCAACCATACGGAACATGGACAATATATATTAGCTGGTATGTTAACTTTATTATAGTCTAAACCGATAGGGCAATCATCACCATGTCATCATATTAAATATGTAGAAGAAGACCTAATGGAATTAAAAGCTCAGATCTATTTTATACTCTTCCCTCTCATGTGAAAAGGGGAGGTAAGAGGGAGCATGTTAAAAACCTATTTTCAAATTCAGGTATTAAAGTTCAACTACTTTATTGCTCATGCATTGCCATGGAATAAAAAGTCGTCGACAAACCAAGTAAACAATTGATCTAATTCAGACTTATGTGGCTAATGTGATGGCATGGTTTCCATCTATATAGCAACACATATAAATTCACTCTCCCACTTTTTTCCTCCTCGACAGCCATCACTCCTTGCAAGAAGACAACGTGGCATGTTTGTCCCGGTACTTCTTCCCCTCCGCTCTCATTATCTTCATCCACCCTTGTAGCAATTGTCGTCGCCACAAAAGTGTACCATCTCACCTTACCGACGCTTGGGCACCTTTTTAAACTTCAATCAACCTAGTACACAATACCCCTTGCATTGCCATGGAAGAAAACAATAGTGTTAGAGGAACTGAAGAAATTATTTTCCTACATTCTAAATGTTTGTGTCAATCTTGTCGTTTCCCATGCATGTGATAACCATGAGTACAAGGGAATGTTCTGTTTGTATTTTGTTGTGCCCAAGAATTTTGGAGAACACGTTCTTGGTTAGAGTTTTGCACGGGGAAGAGGGCAAGACCTTGGGAGGAGGCCGAGGGAGGAGTCGAGATATATTATCATTCTCCTATTATCTTCACTAATTATAATGACTACACATATGAAAATTGTAGCCATGGAAACAAGTTAAATCACACTATTCACCAAAGAGACTAACTTTCTTTCACAAAATTATTCTTCTATATTTTGAGTTCCAAAGCTGAGCCTAAAATCAAATACAATGTATTAATGAGAAACATTATTCATCACCCCTTATCAGATATATCAACTTCTGTTGCAAAGAAGGAGAGATCATTATAGCTCAACCATGGTAAGAGTAAGAATGTTCATGAGTTACATAAGCAGGGCAAGGCGAACCACATGATAGCATTTTTTCTTTGAAACCAAGTGAAGTGCTATCATGTTTTGACTACAATAGTAGTACTTCATATGCAAGTTTCAGCTCTTGCATGAACATCTTTATGTCCTGAGTGACGAAAACATGACAAAATATGTCATATTTACTTGCCAACATAACAATTCCGATCCTCTCTCCCACCCCAATAAATGGTGTCCTCCTTAAGCTAATGCATTTCTCACATGTCATTGTATTACAGTTGTTCATACAATGCATAGAATCAAAAACATCACAGGAGCCTATGAAAGCATTAGTTTTGCACATGATGAAGGAGTTTTGTTTGTTTGAAAATCTTTACATTAGCAAGATGACATATTTTTGCATGTCGTAGAATGTTGTTTCCTGTAGCTTAACCTAAACCTAATATCACACCAAATAAAATTTTCTGCACTTTTTATTTATCCTTTTAGCAAATGGAAATACCAAAAAGGAAAATTAAGCATAATATTCTAGGAGTAACGCTTAGATGATGATCAGAACTGGTATGCCAATTGACTGAACCAAGTAAAATAATGTATGAGCTTTGCTACACCTATGGAATTTCTTTATGGAATTAGCCTATAGGAATAAGATGACTCTATTTGATGGGATATCATGGGCCCATGACGAAATTCAGTGGGATATTAAACAGAAATTACATCGATGGGTGTGATATCGTAACTACCTGCCTGCAGGTGTAGCATTTTTGCTAATGTATTATGTGAACGAAGCCGTTTCCAATAATAAGTCTTTTGTAATCATATTTTGACTATTATACTACTGAACTTTTTCCAAGATCAGAATTCCTCTCTTGGTATTCAACCTCTTTATAAAGAGACCAAGACTCGACTCCTTTCTTTCAATCTTAATCGAATCCGCCTCTCACCTCGAGTTCCAACACCCAAAGCTCCAGATTCAGGCGTTTCGGACCTTCGATGATGTCCGGTTCCGACCTTCAAGGCCGGTGGATGCCTTCCTCCGTTACGGAAGAAGACGTGCTAAAGCTAAGAGATACCAGGTATCTGACTGGCGAAATCTCGCATAGGCTGCCTGCTCAAGGGCAGGTTATTTCCACTCCCAAGTCTGGTGAGAGCGTGGTGTTCAAGGCCTCACTTCCTCTCGGGGCTTGGTTTCCCAGCTGAACCCCTTCGTGAGGGGGCTCATGTATTATTATGGGTTGGAATTTCATGACTTGGCTCTGGAGTCCATCCTCCACATCTCATCGTTCATTGTCGTGTGCGAAGCCTTCCTCTGTATTACTCCTTACTTCGGATTGTGGCTTAAGACCTTCAAAGTAGAGCCGAAGATGATCGAGGGGCAGCACGCTGAGTCTTGAGGTGCTGTCATAAGCAAGAATGCCGACGCTCCATGGCCCGGGGCTCTTTTCAAGAGGAGTTCAGCTTATGGCAACGAGTGGTTTTTATATCACAGCTCGGGGGCACCAAGTGGGTGGCGCCACCTGCCTTTCGCTCGGGTCCCCACCACGGCTAGTGTCATGGGTCAATAAAGGGTTTGGTAGGGGGTCGTCGGACGTGCCCTTGTTGCAGGGCCGCATTCGGGATCTCCTAGAAAGAGACATCAATCTGGTCGTAGTGACGCAGGTCATGTTGATTCACCACACCCTGCCCTGCAAACGTCGCCCCCTCCGCCTGTGGGAGTTTAATCCGAAGGGACCACGAGCTCTCCAACATTATACAGGCACGACGCCCATGGAGATGTACCAATTGTTCTTCGGATCACAAGCAATGTGTCCGGACTCGACCGAGGACGCAGGTCTGAGCTGCAATCGCCCGGATACTCAAGTAAGTAGCCCTGTACCCGGACACGCTATCCGCACATTTATCATAAAATTGCCCTTAAAAGACCTGTCCCCGCAACAGAGTGGATAAGCGAAGCAAAGCTAATGGTGTCCGCCCCTCCCACGAGACCACGGCGGATCCCGTGTTAACCAGGATGCTGGAGGTTGCGCCTTTGGAAAAAGGCGAAGGGGGGAACAAAGAAGCTACCGCCTCCTCGAAGGAGGCTGTCAGGAAAGGAGGAACCGAGAATTCCTCTATCCAGGGGAAGAAGAGGACCGCCTCTGAAGACCCGGAGACCATGGTCTCAAAGTGGGGGAAGAAATCTTCGTCAGAGGGTCCTACGCCGGGGGATGCCTCGGCCGCACTATGCCCCCAAGGGGATCAGCCCTCCACCGAGCCGTAAGTATAGAGGGGAGTTTTAGAATGAGAGACATCCCTGTTCTATTTCTGAGGAAGATAACCGAAATTTTACCTTGTAGTTCGGATCTTAGCCCTTCTCGGCAGAAGTTCGTCTTGAGGATCTTCGTCCGGAGATGATGGAGAGTGGAACGCCTCCCTTGCCGCATCAGCCTTGCGAGGCGGGCGACCCTGAGGTGTCGCTCACGGAGGGTTTCTCCGAATCCGACAGGCCGGAGGGCGATCGTATGGCCCTCAAAGCCCTCCGTGTCCGACCTTCGAAAAAAGGCCATCGGACGAGTCCGCACCGCCTGGTGCACGGGTCGGAGGAGCTGAAGGATCTGCCGGGCGAGCCTATCTCGTGGCTAAGAACACCGTATGCTGATGGGTACGGGTGATTGAAAGGATTTCATCCATGGAGAGCGGAGTTTATGCGAGCCGTCGGGGAGTTTATCGACAGGTTTTGAGGTACGCGAAATGATGTACCTTTGACGATTCTGCATATATAAGATGCATACTGTGTAGATAGTAGCCCCTGAGACTCGGTGCGTTATCAAAAATGACGACGGCCGAGGATCATAATCCAGGTATAATATGTCGCCCTTCATATGTAGGTGGCGAAGTGTTCGTGGCTAGCGGACTGATGAATTCTTAGAACTAAAGCGGCAACTTGACGTGGTAGATGCCGACATCGGGCTTGTCAACAAGCGGCTTGATGAGGCACAATGTATGTAATTTCTCCGAAGACACCTATTAAGAGGAGCTTGATGCCCGTATCTTACAACATGTGTGCTTGATGCAGATGGTGCCGCTGCCATGGAGAACCTTCGGGCGGAACTTGCCCGAGCCAAGGAGCAGGCCAGGAAGCGTCTGGCTGCCCTAAAGGCGGTGAAGAGCTGAAAGCGAACAGGCTGCTCACCGCCAAGCAAGAAGGAAATGGCCGAGATGGCTGTGAAGTTGAAAAATGCTGCCGACCGCTGCAAGCTTCTTGAAAAAGATCGGGCGGAACCGAAGGACCTGGATAAGGCCACTATCGAGGCCAAGGATGCTCGCTCTGCGATGAGAGCTATGAAGGAGGAGCTACGTCAGGCCGGAGATATCGCGGCTGGAAAGCCCTTTATGCTGCGGATGAAGTTCGGGGATCCTAAATATGCTCCGTTGGACCGGCTGTGGAGTGCGGAGGACACTTTTCTGGACTTGGCGGCGAAGTGCTGCGCGGGCGGAACACTTCCGAGATCAAAGGATCGCGAAATGGAAAAGCTTTTTTGGTCGCAGTTCCACAATCCGGGCGCCCACTTCCATTAACCGATCGTTTGGCCGCATGGGCGGAGCTGAATAGGTTATCCGGACTCGCCATGAAGTATGTCGTGAGTCATCTGTGGCCGGAAAGGCCCGAGCCGAAGAGTTATTTTAGCTTGGTGTAGCAGTTCCTTGGTGCGGTGCCGCATATCAATGCAATGAAGAGGTCAGCGTGCATAGAGGGTGCGCGGATGGCTCTTGCCCGTGTCAAAACACACTGGGCGGAGATGAATTCGCTGTTGCATCCCAAGATTCGGACAGGAGCCGAGCACCTGCCGAGCACTATTTTCGTGAAGTTCTCAGGGCGCTCGTTTAATAGAGACGTTGATGCTTTCGAAGGATATTATGTTCGAATAACATGTATTATTGTAAAACAATGTTTCAAAGGAATATAAAAGCTTTTTATACTTGTGCCTTCAAGAATTAAAATACCTCCCAATGTCGGCCGTTAATGTATATGTGTATATAACTTGAAAGATGGCGGTCTTGACATTTACGCATATAATGCGGGGGTGTTATGAAAGCGCATTTTCACACTTGATCCAACGTCTTGGTCCTATTAAGGAGGTGATAGCGCGGCGAACTAGGCAACCGGACTATAATGCTTTATCACTTTCACTTAGCCATAGGAGTTTGACGGTGGGGCTACTATATAGCCCCTAGGGGCACCAGCTCACCCGAATTGGCGGCGTGTGTGCCTGGCAAAAGCGGCCCTTCGTTAATGCGGAGGAATCCTAAAGATTCCAAGGGTCACCGAAAGTGGTTGACCAGTCTCACGCTATATCATGACGGTCGATTTTCGGCTTTCTCTCGAGGTGCTCACTTTGGCGAACAGGGCACAATCGCAGTAGTTCTCCTGGTGCCGCCTTAGCCGATAGAGCGAAACATAAGGCAGCAAAAGCAGGAGCCGCAAACCCAACATTTGACCAAAGACATGATTCGGAGCTGATGCATATAAGGCCAAACTCGCGACGCCGAACACTCCCTAAGGTATTCGGTCTTTATGAAAACAGGCTGAACAACGCCCTTGGTAATAAGCCCCTGGTGTCCAGGTACGCGCAAAATTCTGACGTGGCCACATGCCAAGACGCCAGCCTCCTCCTCGGTTATAAGGCCAAACTCGCTAGTGTTGTTTCGCGGTCCACTTTGGCATCGATTACGGTTCCCCCTCAACATACGTTCGACATGTGCAGAATTTTTTTGTACCGAGAGGTTCACTTATCTCCCACTAAGAGGTTCACTTTTATTCGCTGCAGTGCACACTTTTGATCGAGAGTGCACTTCTTGGTGTGGGCAAATTTTCTTGCAGCTCACTTGTTCGTGCCGAAAAAGTCCACTTTCAGTTTAGTGGACTACACTCAGCCCTCATCTCTGGTCCACTCTTTTTAACAAACGTAACAAAAAAGAACAACAAAAAATCATGTGGTTCACTTTCTGTATTGTTGCGTCACGTTTACAGTAGTCTCGAGGTTCACTTTTCATATTATTACGGTTCACCAACGCTCGACATGAAGTGCACTCCACCTTGTTTGGAAAAGTTTACATCCCACAAAAAAGAAATCATGCAATGCACTTGTCCGTTTGATGAAGTGCGGGTTTTAGTCTAAAGAAGTGTGGTTCGCTACCTCGTTTGGGCAAATTTACGTCCCACAAAAAAGAAATCATACAGTGCACTTGTCGGTCTGATGCAGTGCGGTTTTTGGTCGGAAAGCAGTGTAGTTTTCTGTCTGATGCAGTACATAAAACGATTTTGGGTCGCGAAAAAACAGAGTGTCCGCATTTCGGTAAATTCGAAATTTCTCTTAAACCGTAAAGAATTAGAGAAAGTGTTCTACATGAAAAAGTTGCGCCTCGTCGATATCTTTCCAACAGCGTAATATTTGAATCATTCCAGCTGGTTGGGTCGGCAGCTACATGCGAACGGCGGTGGAGACTTGGCTGGCATGGGCCTGGCAGTGGCCCTGCTGGCGCGCTTGGCGAGGGCCTTGTCGGGTGGCCCGGCCGGCAAGGGTCTTGCCGGGTGGCCCGGCAAGGGTCTTGCCGTGGCGTGCAGGAGTCCCTGGCAAGGATCTTGCCGGAGGTCTTGTGGGTTTCTTCGGTGAGGATGGTTGCCTTCCTATCCTCATTTGATCTTGACTATTCTTTGTCTTCACAAAGATCTGTATGCCACCACGGAGGTGCCTCCCGAGCCATGTCCCAATGTGTTTGTTTAGCGTTGATGGGCTCAAAGGTAGCTCGCTCGGCTGGCGGAGGCGAGCTGCCCCGGCAAGGGTCCTTGCCGGGGAAACCTGCTTCGTCCATCTGATCTTTGTGGCCTTGGTCCTTGTCGTTGCTTTGTTTGTCTTGTGCCTTCGGCTTCTCTCCGCCTTTCCCTTTCACCTTACTGTTATGCGTGGCGTGGCGGGAGGCTCACGACTGCCCGTGCACAAGTAAAGGGGTCAAAATGAGAGCCCCTACTTTTGTACACCGACAGAGCCCCGGGCTGGGCCATACATAAGCGCAAAGCACGTTGTTGGGCCAGGCCCGTATAATCTTGGGCACAGTTAGGCGGATTTTCTTGTGGTAATCGCTCCGTCATTGCGCTTCTCCATGACCCGCATTGAATGCGCGCTGACGTGGGGGTCATCTTGGCGCGCATGACGGAAGCATGCTGGCGTCATCCCGTGGTGGACAGTAAAGAGGCGGCTTGCGTGTCTCTTTGAGACCGCAGGGCCGCCTCCCATTTACTGCCTTGTCTTGGGAACCATCGCTCCACACGTCCCACTGCACTCGCCCCTTGCGCCACGTTCACTACATGCATAATGCAGAGCGAATGACAGGCGCGCGGGATGTGGGAAGTTGTGCGCGTGCGTGGGTCGATTCCCACGCGCCTTCAATGGAGCGGGGAGGGCGGTCGACAGCCCCGCTTGCTGTCACTTCAAGAAGCCGGATTGGCCGAGAGGGGGCGGCCGAGCCTCGCCCCCATCCCTTTATAAAGAGGGGAGCGGGAGGAACGGTGCCTCTCAACCCTTCGCCATCTGCCTCTCCCCACTCATGCTTCCTTTCTTCTTCTGCCATGGCGAGGGGGCATGGCAATGCTTCATCGGTGGCGACGAGGGTTTCGGCCAGACAGCGCATCGCTCCTCCCCGAGAGCTAATAGTGGCGGAGCCGGCCGCTAGAGGAAGGGGGAGGGGGCGAGGTCGAGGCCGTCGTGGTGCTCGAGGGAGAGGAGGACGGGGTGGCAGATCAGCCTCGCCTCCGCCAGCAGCCCCTCCACCGATGGAGGGCCACGCCGGGGACAACCCCTGCGAATTCTTCGTCAGGCTGCGCCAGCCACCGCGCCGTCGCTTTCGCCTCCCGACTCCATTTGCGCGGGAGATGGAGCTGGATCCGCCGCAGGCGTTGCGGCTGCATATGAGGGGTTGTGGGAACTGTGGCACATGGGCCGATGTCGAGTTCCCCGCCTCTCACGTCATGTACCTCTGCCGAGGGTGGAAGACCTTCGCCCGCGTCCATAACTTGATGGTGGGGCTCATTCTCTTCTTCAAATTAATGGAGAACGGCCTGCTCTCTGTCAAGGTCTTTGGAGATCTTGGAACCCGCCTGAAGTGCTGCGTGGAGAGCTCCTCCGACGACGGGAACACCTCCTCGAGCGGGAGTGACGAGGAGGACAGCGGGGCAGATGACGGGGACGAGTCTGACTAGGCATCGGACGCCCCGTGCCTGGGCGGATGCGGCAGCAGCAGCATCTGCACCTGGCCGTTTCTCTGGCGGGACCCGCCAGGGGAGGGGCCAGCTCCTTGGACTTCTCGGGGCCGCCTCCTTGGGCGGTTGGCGTAGGGAAGCCGAGGAAGGCGAAGAAGGCGGGTGGCGGGCCGTCAAGTCAGGGGTACGCAGGCACCGACGCCTTCATTGACGGACAGCTGCCCCATCTTCCGGCTCTTTTCCCGGTGCCGCCACCGCCAACCTTCTCCTAGGCGACCGCCGGCATGTTCTCTTGGTGTCTTCTGCCACCCGTAGCTTGCCTAGGTGACCCTTTTGCCCTTCTGTTTTCTTGTTCCATTTCCTGAGGAGAGGGACAAGAAAGGGATTACGGGCACCTTATCTCTTTTTAGTCTTGTAAGCCTTCGGGCCTTTGTTAACTTTAGAACTTGTAATCCCCTTGTTCATGTTTTTCATTTCGTATGAACTGTACCTATATGGGATGTTTTTTAATGAAAAAGGGATGATTGCCGGGTTTTTCGTTCGCAGGTGGGACGCACAACAAGGAGTGAATCCTCGTTACCTTTAAGATAAACGTTTTTTTCGCCCGGCAACAGGCCTTGCCATCCCCCCACTGCGCTCGACCTTTCTCACGCCCTTGGCGGAGGCAGGGATGAGGTGGGATAAGGCTCCTCGTTTCATTTCCTTGTTGTCGCGACTACGACCAAATTCGGTCCCAGGAGACGAGTCCTAAGGTCCGGAATGAGGGGAGCACGGTAGCCTAAGGATAAAACGAGGTTTCACATACCTCAGTCCATAACGAAACGCATGATACGGGATAGAGAACCTATCTGGATCTGCAGCCCCCGGCAACCTTGGCTTGCCGCGGATGGATCCTTGCTCTTGTAGCCCCCGACAACTTTGGCTTGCCGGGGCTCGGACGCTGGTCCGTCCCATTTTCTCCAAAATAGCTCGGCAAGGATATTTATGTGTCCTGTGAACCAAAGAAGACAGAGAAGAACAGAGAGATGTGCACTCGGCCTCTAAGCTAGGGGTTAGCCGCCGCTAAGCACTATCAACCCTAACCAAGGAAGAGACTCAACCTAGCATGCATGCTATAACTTAGGGCGCCAGTAACCCGCTTATTTATGCTCGTGGTCTGCTACCGCTTTGTACAAAGGATCACATGCCTTTGCCAGCAAGGCTTGTACAAAAAGGGTGGCTTGCCGGGAGGCTAAACAACCGCCTTATGGGTAAAACTTGCGGAGATGCTTTCGATGTTCCAGGAGTTGCTCACTGAACGGCATCTTCGGTCTCCAACCGGACTCACGCCGGCCTGGTGACTCGTGTTACCCGATAAGGGCCTTCCCACTTCAAGGCGTCAACTTGTTGGAATTCTTGGCCGATCGAACGTGCCAAAGAACAAGGTCGCCTTCCTCAAAGCTCCGCATGAACCTTGTGGCTATGGTAGCGGCGCAAGGCTTCTTTGGTAGCGTGTTGCTCTCACTGACCACCGGAGACGATCTTTCCTCAAGGAGCGTCGCGTCATCTTGCCGCAATCGCTCTTGCTCAAGCTCATCATAAGCGGCGCCGAGGTGACCCGTATATGAGTTCTATGGGGAGAACTGCTTCTGCCCCGTAAACCAGGGCAAAGGGTGTCTGGCCGGTGGCTCAATTTGGCGTCGTTCTGATCGACCAAAGAACCGTCGGCAACTCATCAATCCAGCGCCTTCCACACTTGCGCAGTCTGTCAAAAGTCTTTGTTCTTAAGCCTCGCATGACTTCAGCATTTTCTCTCTCCGCTTGGCCGTTCCTCCGTGGATGTGCCACGGAAGCAAAACAGACCCTGCTGCCGAGACCCTCAATGTATTGCATGAAGGCACGGCTTGTTAACTATGTGTCGTTGTTGGTGATGACCCTGTTGGACACCCCAAAACGGCACACTAGTCCCTTGAAGAACTTGATGGCTGACTGCGATGTCACCTTCCTCACTGCTTCCACCTCTGGCCACTTTGTGAACTTGTCGATTGCGATGTACAAGTATTCAAAGCCTCCGACAGCACGGGGGGAAGGGCCCAATATGTCGAGCCCCCAGACCGAGAAAGGCCAGGAGAGAGGGATAGTTTGAAGGGCTTGAGCTGGTTGATGGAGCTTCTTCGAATGGAACTGGCATGCTTCACACTTGGTTACTAGTGCCGTCGCATCACGGAGGGCGGTGGGCCAGAAGAAACCCTGCCGGAAAGCCTTGCCGGCAAGGGCCCTCGGCCCTATGTGGGAGCCACATATGCCTCCATGTATCTCTGCCAACAGCTTTAATCCTTCCTCCCGGGAGATGCACTTCAATTTCACCCCATTCGGTCTTTTTCTGTATAGTTCGTTATCAACGAATTGGTACAGAGCAGACCGGCCGGGCTACTCTTTCGCCTCTTCACGCTCCTCGTGAAGCTCTCCTTTTTGAAGGAATCGGACGGTGTGCTGCGCCCATGCCGGAGCCTGTGGCTCGACGACAAGGACCAAAGGCATCTCTTCTGCCATGGGACTGGCCGCCTCCACGGCCATGACCTGAGGTCCTGCCGGAGTCGGTTGCCCCGCGGCAGGATCGGCATCCACGGCAACATCTTCGCCGGCGGCTCCGGGGAGCTCGGTGGGGAAGTACTTGCCGGGGCCTAGCTTCCTCCGCTTGTTCTGCCCAGTCGACGGCTCAACAGATGGCTGAGTTAACTGAAGCACAAAGGTACCTGGTTCCACAGTAGCTTGAGGGCAGCGGCGCTTTGACAGGTAGTCAGTGATGTCGTTCTCCGCCCGAGGGACATGCTCCGCTTGTATACCGTCAAAGCGTTCCTCCAGTTTCCTCACCTCATCCACGTAAGCTTCCATCAACGGGCTTTGATAATCTTTGTTGATCTGCCTGACGACGAGCTGTGAGTCGCCCCTGACGATGAGCTTTTTAACTCCGAGGTCCGCCACGATCCTGAGACCGGCAAGCAAACCCTCATACTCGGTGGTGTTGTTGGTTGACATCTCCCGGGGGAAGTGCATCTGGATGACATACTTGAGGTGCTCTCCGGTGGGTGTGACAAGCAGCACACAGCGCCGCGCCTTTGCGGCCGAGAAGGCACCATCAAAGTACCACGATCCGATTGCGGCTCGTTTCCTTGCCGGGAGAGTGGTCTCCTGTACCTCTTCGTCGGGCGTCGAGGTCCATTCTGCAATAAACTCCGCCAAGACTATACTCTGAATCGTCGAGGTACTTTCGAACTTCAAACTGAAACTTGATAGCTCCAGGGCCCATTCCACGATCCTCCCTGTTGCATCTAGGTTATGCAGGATCCGTTGCAATGGGAGGCGGGTGACCACCATGATCTCGTGCGCTTGGAAGTAATGGCACAGCTTCCTCGAAGCCATAAGGAGGCCGAAGAGCAGCTTTTGCACACCCGAGTACCTCGACCTAGCCCCCTGCAAGAGGGAGCTGACGAAGTAAACTGGGTGTTGTACCATTTTATTCTTCTGCGCCTCTTCACCCGATCGCGTGGGTCCTGTCACGCTAGCTCCAGTCTTGCCGGGACCGAGCCTTGCCGGGGACTCAGTCTTGCCGGGACTGAGCCCTGCCGGGGAGGGTTCCGGCCTGCCAACCATTGACTCTGCCGCTGCTGCTGTCTCCTCATCGACCTCTCTATGCGCCTCTAGTGCGGCACTAACCACTTGATTTGTTGCCGCTAGATAAAGCAGCAACAGTTCTTGTGGTTTGGGTGCAACCAGCACTGGGGTGGAGGAGAGGTATTTCTTCAAATCTTGCAGCGCTGCCTCGGCCTCTGGGGTCCACTCCATTGGCCCTGCCTTCTTCAAGATCTTGAAAAAAGGAAGGGCACGCTCCATGAGACTTGGAGATGAACCGGCTCATGGCAGCAAGCACCCAACCGATGAAACTTGACGCCGTCCTTCCAGATCCAGCTTGGGTGCCTCAATCTGCTTGATGGCCTTGGTCTTATCTGGGTTTGCTTCAATCCCACGCTGGGACACAAAGAACCCGAGAAGCTTGCCGGACGGGACGCCGAAGACACACTTCTCAGGGTTCAATTTGAGATTGATCTTGCGCAGGTTCCCAAATGTTTCCTCCAGATCTTGCACAAGTGTTGCTTTGTCCTTGGTTTTGACCACTATGTCATCCATATAAGCTTCCATATTTCTATGTAGCTGGGACTCAAAACCAATTTGGACAGCTCTTGCAAAGGTTGAGCCAGCACTCTTCAACCCGAAAGGCATCCGTAAAAAGCAATACGTACCACTATGTCATGAAGATCTGGTGGTATCCCGAGTAGGCGTCAAGGAATGATAATAGGTCACACCCAGCCGTGGAGTCAACAATCTGGTCGATGCGCGGTAACGGGAAGGGATCCTTTGGACAGGCCTTATTGATGTCTGTGTAGTCAATACACAGCCTCCACTTCCCATTTGCCTTGCGCACCACTACCGGATTGGCCAACCACGTCGGATGGAGTACTCCTCTCACCAAGCCTGCCGCCTCTACCTTTCTGATTTCCTCCGTGATGAACTCCTGCCTCTCTAGAGCTTGCTTCCTGACCTTACCTTGGCCAGGCGCGCGGGGACAGGACAGACAAAGGTGGTGCTCGATCACCTCCACAGGAACGCAGGGGATGTCGGAGGCTTGCCATGCAAACACATCGACATTCGCCCAGGAAGGTGACGAGCTTGCTTTCCTATTTGCCGTCGAGGGTGGAGCTTATCGTAAAAGCTCCCCCCGTGCCATCCTCCTTGACGGGCACCTCCTTAGTCTCTGGTGGTGTAGCTCTAGACTTCTTGCTCTTGCCGGCGGAGCTCTCTGGCACGTTCTCAACGGAAGCACAACACCCCGAAGAGGTGTGCTTGCCGGAGTGGGTGCGAGGGGTCTCGCCGGTCTTCTTCCCAAGAAAGATCCGTCGGCGAGGCAGTGCCTTAGCGGCATTCTTTGCAGCTTCTTCCCGATAGAGTTGGTCGGCACAGATCAACGCATCTTTCTTGTCGGAGGGGACGGTGATGATGTTCATCGGCCTGGGCATCTTTAGCATGTTGTAGGCATAGTGCGAAGCCGCCATGAACTTGGCTAGTGCCGGGTGTCCGAGGATCCCGTTGTAAAGCAAGGGGATCTCGGCTACATCAAAAACAATCTTCTCCATCCTGTGGTTCAGCTCGCCTCCGAATGTTACGGGCAGCATGATCTTTCCCTGTGGCTGGCTCCTCCCGGGTTAACCCCTTGGGCGTGCTGTCTCCTCGAGGTCTCCATCGGGGATCTGCATCCTTTGACCATAACGAAGCGAGATCAAGTTCAGGCGGCCCCCCGTCAACCAACATCTTTGTCACCTTGAGGTTGCGAATTGTTGGCGAAACCAACAACGGCAAGCACCCGACCGCAGTAGTGCGGTCAGGGTGGTCCTCGGTGTCGAAGATGATGGGCGTGCTAGACCATTTCAGCGTCTTCCGCGCGTCGAACGATGGCTCCACCGCCGTGATCTCACGCGCCCACTGCTTGAGTTGGCGGTGAGACGTATGCAGCAAGGCGTCACCATCGACGCACATGGCCTCTGTGGCTTTCTGAAACTCGTGGTCGCCCGACTCATCGTCCTCGTCATGATCATCGTCTTCCTGCTTCTTATCGTGGCCTCGAGCGGGCCTTTCCTGCTGATTATCCTTGCCGCGGCAGCCTCCTTGGCCGCCACGTTTCTTGCCGGATCCCTCGGCACCATCTGGGCCTTTCTCCTTGTCCCGCCGCTCATACTCAGCTTTCTGCTTCTCGGCGAGCAGCTCTACCTGCCGGCAGTTTTGGAGGTCATGGCCCTTGGTGCGGTGGATCTTGCGATCTTGCTGTCGAACCTCCTGGCTTGTCGGCAGCCGCCAAGGCCCGGCAAGCGACACACCCGGCAATCTCCGTGCCGGGGTCGCTCGCCTTGGTCTTTTTGGTGGCACCGGTGTCGTCGGATCCCTCGACGGCAAGCACGGTCTTGCCCTTGCGCTTCCTGTTACGGTGTCGGCCCTTCTTCGCTGAGGTGGCAGTATCATCCATGGAGTCGGTTTCCGCACCGGCATCTTCGCCGGGGTACTTCCTTCCCTCTTCGGCGCGAGCGCACTGATCGGCCAGAACATAAAGTTCGGCCACAGCTCTGAGCTTGTTCATCGCCAGCTCTTCACGCATCTTACGATTGCGCACATTCTAATGGAATGCACGGATCACGGCGGCAGGATGAACGTCGGGGATGTTGTACTGCACTCGGCTGAACCTTCGGATGTACTTGCGCAAGTTCTCCCCTTCCTTCTGGGGGATGATGTGTAAATCACTCGCCTGGCCATGAGCCTGGTGACCTCCGGTAAAGGCGCCAACAAACTCATGGCACAGATCCACCCAAGAAGAGATGGAATCCACCGGCAAGTGCATCAACCATGACATAACATTAGGCTTGAGTGCCAGCGGAAAGTAGTTGGCAAGCACCTTATCGTCGTGGGCCCAACAGCTTGCATCGCGATGGTGTAAATCTTGAGGAACTCGACGGCTGAGTCTTGCCGTTGTACTTCTTCGCCAACGTCGGGCTTTCGAGCGTGCGGTGGGAGGAGCCAGCTGGAACTGCGGCTCACGGGTGAAAGCGGACAACCCACCTCATAAGGTAGGCCACCGTAGCCCCCGGCTCTAGGTGGTTAAATGGCGAGCCTACCGCTTTGTCCGGCAGTGGCGCGTGTCACGTCGGCGCTCGATCTAGTTCGAGCGTCCTCATGAGCCCGCTCCCGAAGGACTTGACGCTGATCGTGTTGGTTCGCGGGTCGGACGACGTGATGGAGATATCATCACGAGCGCCGTCGCGACGGACCGATGCCCGGGGTGGCCGGGGTGGAGGTGGGGAGTACACCGTGGCCGCATCACCTCCGGCACGGCCTCCGCTGGGATTCGGTGGCTCGGCGGAGCGACGGCCTATGAGTCCAGCCAGCCTTAACTCATCGTTGTTGGCGATGCCGACGAGGCTTCGGACGGTGGCCCTCCATTCATCGAGCTTCTCCGCGGTGGGAGGAAAATCGAGAGCGATTCTTGCAGCGTCACGAGGGCCTTATTTGGCGTGGGTGGCGGCGAAAGCTGGGTGGACAGCGATGCGCCTCGACTTCTAACCACGTTAGAAGGAGCTGCGTCACGGCCCCGCAGTCGTTCGCCACCTCCATCGGCACCTCGGCGCGCATGCTGGCCCTCTTCATCATGTGATGGGCGCGACGACTCTTCCTGTAGCGGCGCGCTAGGTCACCGACAGGGTGACGCTGCTCATCACGCACAACCTGGGAAGAGCGCACCGTGGGCGCCGGTGTTGGCGTCTTTGAGGTCGTCGTGCCGCCGTCAGGCGGGATAGCGGAGCCCCTGGAGGGCCCCGCGCCGCCTGCGGGGGCCCCGACTCCGTCTCTGGAGCCCGCGACTGGTGGCTCGTTGCCTGGCGCACGAACAACGCCGCTCGCCAGGCCCGGACCGCCAGGGCGATGTGGATGTTCGCGGGCCGCGCCACGGGTTCTCTCCGCGACTGGCCCACTACTAGTCCGCGCCGGGATTGGCAACCCGGTCCCAGACGAACCGATCACCGTGGTCGTCTTCTTCTTGGGAGCCATGGCGATGAAGAACAGTTAGGTCAACTGCTAGGCCAGATTCTCACAATTGCGCCCGCTACTGGCGTGCCAAAAGATGTCGGTGGGAAAGCGACACCTATGGGATCATGGAATCCCTTCTATGGTTGCGGTAGCGCGGGGATCGTGAGAAGAAGCGGGACTAGTAGACAACACAAAGGGATTTACCCAGGTTCGGGCCGCAAAGATGCGTAAAACCCTACGATCCTGGTTTGGTGGATGTATTTAGTGTTCTTGAGCTCTCGAACTAGCTCTAGGTGTTGTGAGGTTCGAAAGAGCCGAATCCATCTCCAGTGCACCATGGGCCTCCTTTTATAGGCAGGGGCTGCCACAGTGGCACACAGGAGGTGGAAAGTGCTACAGCGCTATGAGCTTATCGCTGTTATTACAGGACAAAGCGCATTTAATGCGAGGCTTAGGTGTCCCTTAACTTTATCGGGGGCAGAGGCGAGGCCCGTCCCGTCCGTCGCTCCTCCTTGCTCCGACGTGCCACAGACAGCGATGCATGCGGTGCCATTTAGCAGGCAGGCGGTGAGGTGGCGTGGTGGTGGAGCCTCCACGAAGGGCTGCATGTTGCAGCAGTGCACTGCCAGCTGGTTGTGTCGGCGGCTGCATGCGAACGGCGGCGATGAGCCTTGGTGGCGAACTGGCGATGGCACTGGCTGGCAACAGCAAGGGTCTTGCCGTAGCCTTGTGGCGTCCCGGGCAAGGATCTTGCCGGGGGTCTTGTGGGTTTCTTCGGTGAGGATGGTTGCCTTCCTATCCTCATTTGATCTTGACTATTCTTTGTCTTCACAAAGATCTGTATGCCACCACGGAGGTGCCTCCATAGCCATGTCCCAACGTGTTTGTTTAGCGTTGGTGGGCTCAAAGGTGGCTCACTCACTTTCGGTGGCGTGAGGCGAGCTGCCCGGCAAGGAATCTTCTTGCGGGCGGCCCCAGGCTGCCGGCAAGGGTCCTTGCCGGGGAAACCTGCCGATCCATCTGATCTTTGTGGCCTTGGTCCTTGTCGTTGCTTTGCTTGTCTTGTGCCTTGACTTATCTCAAGCTTCCCTTTCCTGCCCTGTTATGCGTGGCCGTGGCGGGAGGCTCTGACTGCCCATGCACAAGTAAAGGGGTCAAAAGGAGAGCCCCTACTTTTGTACACCGGCAGGGTATATCGACAACGACGACATATACATAGAAAAAATGTTATCGCGGAGGGGGTATATCGACCCCCCCTCATGTCGAAGTTATTGGGGAGGGGGTATATCGACAACGACGACATATACATAGAAAAAAAATGTTATCGGGGAGGGGGTATATCGACCCCCCCCCTCTCATGTCGAAGTTATCGGGGAGGGGGTATATCGACCCCCCCGCCCCTCACGTCGAAGTTATCGGGGAGGGGTTATATCGACAACGACGACATATACATAGAAAATAATGTTATCGGGGAGGGGGTATATCGACCCCCCCTCATGTCGAAGTTATCGGTACAACAAACCTAAAATGCACTAAATTGATCAACTAACCTAAAATTAGTGATAAAATGCACTAACCTAAAATCAATATCTACTAACAACTTAAATAAAAAATTAATACATATATGAAAAAAACATCATCATATCATCATCAACATATATAACAAAAATGCATATTGGAGGAGGCCGGCCGGACCTAGCGTGGGGCAGCGACGCGCTTGGGCAGAGGGTGGCGCGACACGCAAAGTGGGCGGGCGCGGATCAAGCGATGACGCCTAGCAAAGAACTAAGTGTTAAGAGGGATGTATGGCGGTATATGCCGCAAGCACGTGCTCAGAGGTTGTGCCGCGCATGGCGACTTTTGCGCGTGGTAGGGGCGCCACAGCGCCATTGGGGCAGAGTAGGACAGGGCGTGCATGTCATTGGGGCAGAGGGCGGCGCCAAGGTTGCGTGGGCAGCTGCATGTAGCATTGTCGGGCTGAAGAAGAACTGAAACGAAATCTGCACAAGTGTTGCTTATATACCCAGGGCATTGGTACCGGTTCGTGGCACCAACCGGTACCAATGCCCCCCTTTGGTACCAATTGGTGCCACCAACCTGTACCAAAGTTCTCTTTTCAGCAGCCCAAATGGCGGAAAGCAGGCCTTTAGTGCTTTGGTTGGTGGCACCCACTGCACCAAGGGGGGCATTAATCTGGGTTGGTGCCACAAACCGTACTAATGCCCCCTTTTCAGTTGGTGCCACTAACCGAGACCAAATGCCTCGTCTTGCCTGTATGGCGAAACTTTAGTCCCACCTCCCTAGTTGAGAGGCGCGCGGTGGTTTATAAGCCCCACCGCGCACCTCTCGAGCTCCTCTCCATTGCAGGCTTCTGAGCCTAATTGTCCACTGCTATGCACTGATGGGCCTCTTTGGGCCTTCAAGGCCGCATCTGGCCCATGGTAGGGTTTCTAGTTCTATTCAGGCCGTGGTGGCCCAGTAGGTGGCATTTTTTTATTTTTCCCAGTTTTTCTGTTTTTTGCATTATTTATTTTCTTTTGTTTTTTGCTTTATTTTTAGTTCTTTTTGCTTTTAGGTAATAAAAATTATAAACTTTCTGTTAGTGCCATTTGTTTTCCAATTTGAATAGTTTTAATTTGAACTTTTTGAAATTTGTGTGAATCACTAGTTTTTGAATAACTTTAATATAAAAATAAATTTTTGAGTGATTCTTTTTCCTGCTGTTTAATATTCTTGTGTTTTATCATTATATTCAAAAATAGATTTTTGTTATTTTAGTTTCTAACACAAAAATTCTTTATAATAATTCTTTTTGCTATTAAATTTTCTAACAAAAATTTTCTTTATGAACATTCTTTTTGCTTTTAATGTTACGAGCAGAAAATACTTTGATAATTTTGGTTGCATAAATTTTATATAATTTTAGTTTCAATAATACTGGAGGTTTATAAAAGTTTTGAGTTGATTTCTTTTGCTATTGGAGTTTTATAAAAGCTTTTTAGTTGATTCTTTTTGCTATTGAAGAATATTATAGTTTTGTTTTAGTTGATCATAACAGAATATTTTAATTGGTTATTTTTAGTTCATTCCTTTTGCTATTAGTTCATTATTTGAGCTAAATGACCCTGAAATTGAAAAGCACTACAAATGAACTCTGAAAAGGTTGAAAGTTGGCATGGTATCATCATTTCACCCACATAGCATGTGCTAAAAAGTTGAGAGGGTTACGGTAAAAACTGGATGCATTTCGTGTGCAAAATGGACAATCTATTTCAAAGTATTAGGGTTTTGGACGGAGACTCATGTGTTACAAAGGGATTCCATTTTTTTGAACTTATTAGAACTCCAGACTTTTTGTATGTTCAAAATGCACCATTCAAAGCCACATCATCAATTTTCAACCCTCTCTGACTTCATTTGGTATTTTTCATGCCTGTACTGATTTTGTTTTTGAGCTAAATGACCCTTAAATTGAAAAGCACTACAATTGAACTCTGAAAAGGTTGAAAGTTGGCATGGTATCGTCATTTCACCCACATAGCATGTGCTAAAAAGTTGAGAGGGTTACGACAAAAACTGGATGCACTTCGTGTACAAAAGCAGACAATCTCTTTGGAAGTATCGGGGTTTGAGACGAAAACTCATCATCCTCGTTACAAAGGGATTTCATTTGTTCACGATAATAGCTGATGATATTCTAGATCAAAGGCATCATCATAATAGTTCTTGATAGAAAGTCTTCACTTTTTCTTCGCTTGTGTCCTTTGCTTATTGCTTGCCGTAACCATGGGTAATCTTCATCGCTTAACAGGTGCTTGGGTCAGCCTTGACTTTGAAGGAGGAATTTCATGAAACTTTTGATAATCTTGAGACATGTCATCTTGCCCTCCAATCCCACAATGTCTCTTTTCCTGCAGGAACTATGTGGCGCTTTGGCTCATCATATGATGTATCCGCTTCCTTATCTTTTCTTTTTCTTGGTTTGGTAGACATGTCCTTCACATAGAAAACCTGCGCCACATCATTGGCTAGGACGAATGGTTCGTCTGTGTACCCCAGATTGTTCAGATCCACTGTTGTCATTCCGTACTGTGGGTCTACCTGTACCCCGCCTCCTGACAGATTGACCCATTTGCACTTAAACAAAGGGACCTTAATATCATATCCATAGTCAAGTTCCCATATGTCCACTATGTAACCATAATATGTGTCATTTCCCCTCTTGGTTGCTGCATCAAAGCGGACACCACTATTTTGGTTGGTGCTCTTTTGATCTTGGGCGATCGTGCAAAATGTATTCCCAATTATCTCATACCCTTTGTAAGTCATTACAGTCGAAGATGGTTCCCTCGCCAACGATTACAGGTCATCAGAAACAGTGTTGTCACACCTGAGACGTGTTTGGAACCAACTACCGAAACTCCCTGATGTGTTCACATGTAATCCGATCGTCCTGCTTGATGCAGGTGTTTTGGAAGCGCAGAATGTTCTGTGTTCATCGACATACGTGGTCACCAAGGTAAAATTCTATAGAAGCGTAGTGTGCTTGAGACCAAGAATGCCCGTCCCTACATATTATTGAGTCCCTCCTAGCATGCCTTTTCCACCCAGTCTCCCCTCGTACGCATGATTGAGGGAGACCTATCTTCTTAAGGTCGGGAATGAAGTCAACACAAAACCCAATGACATCCTATGTTTGATGGACCATGGAGATGCTTCCTTCCGCCCTAGCCCTGATTCTGGACATATTTCTTTAGGACTCCCATGAACCTCTCAAAGGGAACATATTGTGTAGAAATCTGAGGGCCCGAGCGACAATCTAAATCTGCCGACTAGATGAACTAGGGCGTGCGTCATGATATTGAAGAAGGATGGTGGGAACACCGGCTCAAAGCCCGACAAGACATTGCGCCACATCACTCCTTAACCTTGGTAGGATTTCTGGATCGATCACCTTCTGAGAGATTGCATTGAGGAATGAACATAGCTTCACAATGGCTAACCGAACGTTTTCTGGTAGAAGCCCCCTCACTGCAACCGGAAGCAGTTCTTCCTGCATTTGTCCAGGTATATACTTTTGGTGTCATCTAAACAAAGGCGTGCATCGTGGTATCCCTTGTTTATGCGTCACGAAAGGTTACCGAGAGCAGGCCAATCATTGATGGTGACAAACTGCAATGCATGCAGGTCAAATTCCTCCTGTTTGTACTCATCCCACACACGTGCACTGTTTCCAATCCACTGTTGTAAAAGTTCTTCAACTAATGGCCTTAGGTACACATCAATGCCATTGCCGGGTTGCTTAGGGCCTTGGATGAGAACTGGCATCATAATGAACTTCCGCTTCATGCACAGCCAAGGAGGAAGGTTATAGATACATAGAGTCACGGGCCAGGTGCTGTGATTGCTGCTCTGCTCCCCAAAAGGATTAATGCCATTCGCGCTTAAACCAAACCATACGTTCCTTGCCTCACCTGCAAACTCTTCCCAGTACTTTCTCTCAATTTTTCTCCACTGCGACCCGTCAGCGAGTGCTCTCAACTTCCCTCTTTCTTACGGTCCTCTCTGTGCCATCGCATCAACTTGGCATGCTCTTTATTTCTGAACAGGCGTTTCAACCATGGTATTATAGGAGCATACCACATCACCTTGGCAGGAACCCTCTTTGAGGCGCCGCCTTCAACATCACCGTGGTCATCTCGTCGATCTTATACCCCAATGCACCGCATATCGGGCATGCGTTCAAATCCTCGTGACGCACTACGTGATGCGATCATTAGGGCATGCATGTATCTTCCTGCACCTCCAATCCTAGAGGGCATACAACCTTCTTTGCTGCATACGTGCATCGTCAGGCAATTCGTTATCCTTTGGAAGCTTCTTCTTCAATATTTTCAGTAGCTTCTCAAATCCTTTATCAGGCACACCATTCTCCGCCTTTGTCAGGACCCCGACTCAATGCCACACCGATCTAGAATGTAACACCTCATATCACTTTGCGGCCTCATGCACGCTATTTCCACGGGTGTCGCCTTACAAGGCTCGGGACCGTTTTGGCGCGCGGGGAGCATCTACGAGGAGCTGGCGGAGGGGCGCATCCAGTGGTGGTGGCGGCTGGAGCTAGGGTGGCCTGCAGAGGCACCGGCGACGAGTTTTGCGGCGGCCGGAGCTCGGCATGTGCGGGCGCTGGGCTACGCTGCTCGGGCGAGTGAACGGAGTGGCTAGGCAGCACCTACTGAGGCAGCATGACGAGGTTGGAGCAACCGCTTTGGCCGGAGGGGCTCGGAAGCATGGAACTCACCGGCGATGGTGGATGACGGCGTCGGGTGTTCGCGGGGCGGTGGCTAGCGCGCAAGTTAGAGCGCGGGGAATGAGGGAAAGACGGAGGGGCTCACTGGGATTCCAACGGAGGACTCAGCGGGCTCGGGGAGGCACCATGGACGACGAACGGGCGCCGGCGATCTCTGGCGGCAGAGGAGGAAGAAGACGAGGTAGCCGGTGATGCGAGGCGTCCGGCGTCGCATGGCTCCTCGTAGATGATGAAGGCGACCATGCGGTTCTTCTGAGCGGGTCGGCGAGGTGAGGCAATGGCTCTGGGCACGGTGGCGGCGAACGGCGGCGACGGCTGCGCTCGGTGCGTGCGAGGGAGAGAGCCAGGGAAGGGGATAGGGTCGTGGGAGTGAGCGAGGGGGTTCCAGGGGGCTGCGTGGCGCCACCCGAAGAGGCCAAGGTGAAACGGCAAGCAGGAGGTGGTGAGCGTCGTCGACCCGCAGCTAAATCCTCCTCGCAAGGAGGAAGACAACAGGAGAGGGGGCCAGGTGGGCTGGGCCGGCCACTTGGGCCGCCAGGTGGCTGTACAGGTGAGTTGGCCCAGGTAAGCTCCTTTTCTTTTACTTTCTGTTTTCTATTACTTCTGTAACTTCAGGGCTTTTCTAAAAATACCTAGACCCTTTCAAAAATCACCAAACTGCACATGCCCACTTTATAGAAAATATCCAACATGGAACATTTCAGTTTAGGATTATTTGGACATTTGAAATATTTACTATCATTTAAATGCCCAAATTCAAATAACATATAATTTAATCCAGTGACCTAGAAATTTGTGCACCATTTTTGTCAGAGGTTCTAGACCAAGGCAAAGATGATGAACATTTTAGAAGGGCATTTTGGGTTCAGTGAAAATGATTTTAGTAAACCATAGTTTGTTTAAGGGGGTGCTGGGGGTTCTGTCATCCCCATTTCAACTTTCTGTAAAAGGTAAACATGATGCATCACCAAAGGCTAGCACTAGTGCATTGCTAGAAGCTAGGGGTGTGACAACTCACCCCCACTAAACAAGAATCTCGTCCCGACATTCAAGATGTGAGGTAAGAAGACAAAGGGGACACTAAGTATCACAAACTTCATGATCCAACTGTCTTCTCAAGGTTGTTGATTTGGTGACTCAAATTGATCTTGACGTCTTTGCTTTCGAGATCTTCATCCAATACGAGGACGAAAGAGCGAAACATGTCTACATGGATGGATCATCTTAATGATCACAAGATCAACTCACGGAATGAGACATAGAAACATCTCTCAAGCCGAGACACGGAGCGTACATCCAAAGGGATGGAGTGAAACAGATGACGAGGGTTCACTAGGTAGACAACAATTCCACACCTAAGAGGGTGGTGAACGGTTGTCAACGTAGCGAGAATTTGAGTTGCCATGATACCATAGCAAGACACCTCAGAGAGGGTGACTCATAGAAATATCCCCTTAAGTGGCAAAAAGAATTACCCTTGATTCAAAGATCATTGAAACTCTTTATACCAGCCTAAGGCAAATCACAATCGATCATTTGAAGGAGTTCGAAAGAATGACATACTCGGACCAGAATGGATGATGTGGACTACCTTGTTGAACACAACACAAGGGGTGATTTTGCTTATCACCGGAAATGGATGGGACCCAAGGTAGGATGGCACAATGACGGTGCAAGCTGGGAGAAAAATGCAAATGCTGGGAATGATTCCAATAACTGGGGTGAAACTCAACAGTAGAGAGTGAGTCCACTGTTTAAAAGTTATAGCATAACCGAGGAAACTGGGAGCAACCCCAGATAGTGCCGGTGATAACATCTAGTGCTTGTGCGTGCTCTCAAGGACTTAAGCATTTCCATATTCATCAAGGTTTTACCAATATCCGTGACAAGGATCCTGGCAGCACAACATACCACCATCATGGATATTGGTGGAGGATGCAGATGCAAAGAAAGATAACTCTTCTCATATTTCACCTTAGCAAAGCCAAGGGGACAAAATCTGGATGACCGACTGAGAGACATTTAACACTCCGCTTCTAATGTTCTCCTTGATGTACTAGCCTATCTCATTCATAGATATGGTTTGATATCTAGAACATCAAGTAAAAGGTCGGACTTCGGAAACACAAAATCCATAAGGGACAACTAGGGAGTAAATCCTACGAAATCCCTATGGGGAGGTGGTCAACTTCTTCAACCAAGATACTACAATAATAGGCCTTTCGGCTAGGTGTGTTGGCCACGACATCCATGTTACCGGGTTACAGAGAGACCAATATTATAATTCTTGGAACACATTCCAACCATCATATCTGCCTGAGATTCAGATCTGGTTGGTGTCAGGATATTCTAGACTCATCAAGTCTAGAAAGAAAAATGAAAGTTTGCAACACAAATCGACGAGACGGCGTTGCAAGATTCTCGAGGAATGAAATGCGATAGCAAGCTCCAAAACATGAGCTGGTTCTGCTACAAACATGTGAACATGTTGTCCCAGACAAACATGATCACATGGTAGTCTTACAACAAAACACTGCCGAGTTCAGGAGGGGAACCATCAACGAGGATAACAAAGTCCTAGCATTAGTCATGATTCTTAAGAAGGAGCTTCTCCTTGAACAAATCAATCAGAGGCTTGGTGTGCTATGGAATACATATGGAGTGGAGGTAATTAGTCTACCAAACCATAGTATACTTTGCACATGCATGACTGACTTGGGATTATTCCAAAGGAAACAAAAACAATCTTTCTCGGATCCACGACGGCAACTTACACCAAGTGCACGTGAATTAGAGGAAGTCACTTCTTTCGTTCAAACATATACCTCATGAACGAAACACGAAGACAATGCTTACACAAGTTTCCAGCACTAGCCTGATGTTCATCATGAATTATGGAGGAGATAAAATGCTGCTGATGGGTTCAACAACAACTCATCAGAATTTCCATATCACTGGAATTCCGCCATTATGTGAACAAGGTGATAGTATTGGTCAGACCAAAAGATGTAATGGTGTATGCTCGAGGGATCAACCACAAGTAAGACAACATTACGGACATCATTGGTGCTGATTTTGATTTGATGACAGCCCACACTCAAATCAAAGTTTTGATAAGACAATAGATCCAGCAATTGGTCACGGAGATCAATCGATGAGGATATCATCTTTCTTCAACACACATATACAAAGAAGATATCCCTTTGGAATGAGCTAAGTCGGAAAAAAGCTTTTATCTTCCAACTCTCCAAGTTGTCGTTCAGCTTAACCAACTAGCTCAGGGGTATCCAACACAGACTCTTGGAGAAGGGGTGGTTTACAGGGATAAACCAACTTGATCACGAACTCAACATAGCGGTCAGGTGACGACCTGGTGATACTTCCGAAAAGATATTCAGAAAATCACGAACCACCGATATGTTACTAAGCTCGAGAACAATCTTGCTTTTCAGGGCAAGACGATATGATCAAATGAGCGAGGGATTGACAAAATCCTAACTCACCGACCGAAGAGTGCACCGGAAATAAGGACTAGGTAGCACAATCAACCTTAGGGTGATGATTCAATAACCAACACGCTAGGAATGAGGTTATCGTCCATTTAACTACCAAGCAACGGAGTTGCTAGGAGTATAGATTTCACACATCACGATTCACTTGCCGGCATTCCGGTTGCGACAACACGATACCGAGGAATGAATAATGATGGCGAGAAGTATCACTACATCAGGAATTCACAAGAGAAGAAGCAATTCTCATGACATTCCTGACATAAAATGGTAATACTCCAAGATGGAATAGAACAAAACTGGATTGCATTTGATCTGCGAAGTACAACTGCTTTGACCCAGTCCTGGATATGGATGGGGTTCCGGAGTTTGTTTCTCCTAGTCATTCCGGAATAGAATGGCTTGAAGGACCACAGAGTAATAGGCATCGATAGATACGATTGCACAACTACTCCTTACTATTAATTGATAGACGAGGGCCAGAAAACAACTAAAGAGGGACAACTCAAAGGAACATACGATTTTCTGAGCTGTGGATGCATAGATTAGTATATCGAGCAAAGCTCAACATATTTCTTCCGGATAACCCATGCGGAGAGGGCAGGACTGGCAGAGTCACGATATAGAATGGAGAACTCATCGAGAGCACTCTTGTTGTGATCTCTTGGTTCAAGGAACTTCTGCCATAAGCGGTTCATAGTATTTGGAAGAAGGAAATACCATAGACCTCGAGGAATAATGTAAAAGTTACTAATAACCTGAAGGGACTAGCAAACACTATCAACATGAAGTAAGTAGTGTGAATCTCGGGTTCAGAAACCCAGGAGTAGAATGCCTACTAACTAAGTGGCATCACGGGATGCTTTTGAGAATAATGGCCAGAATCATCACACTGGGAACGCAAAACATGGTTAGCTTACTAGGTGGCACTCTAAGACACCTAGGGTCATAGTAATAGCTCCAACATATACGTCAAGGCAACAGAGTACTTCAACTCACCGATTAGTGTGGTTAATCCGCCCAAAGGGACATCGAAGCAGGAGGAAGGGATTTTGCAAATGCTTGGACTATTTAGAAACACAGGATGACTCGGACAAAGATAAGCTGCTGTAAATGCTCAAAAAGATTTGAGACATCCTGAAAATTGGTGGCATAACCACTTAACATCACAACATCAAGGTTCTGAGACCAGCTATGAACACACAAAGGTAGTAGAACTAGACTGGGGCTTAAATCCAACAATCTTATAAGTCTACGGATTAGTAACACGTGATCCTAATAGAAAGAAGAGATAGCCTAGTTCCTTAACCCCGTAGGAAAGATAAGATGACTCGGATCAGAAGGGCAAAGGGTAAAGGAGTAAAAAGAGCCTTACGTTCCCATCCACAATCAATTCACTTATATAACTAAAGAATTTCTAGACTCAACTTCGACCAGTTTGGCTTGGGAATCCTCTGATGCAATCGAGCTCGATACCAAAAGCTGTCAGGACCCCGACTCAATGCCACACCGATCTAGCATGTAACACCTCATATCACTTTGCGGCCTCACGCACGGTATTTCCACGGGTGTCGCCTTACCAGGCCCGGGACCGTTTTGGCGCGTGGGGAGCATATACGGGGAGCTGGCGGAGGGGTGCATCCAGTGGTGGTGGCGGCTGGAGCTGGGGTGTCCTGCAGAGGCACCGGCGACGAAGTTTTGGGCGGCCGGAGCTCGGCATGTGCGGGCGCTGGCTACTCTGCTGCTCGGGCGAGTGAACGGAGTGGCTAGGCAGCACCTACAGGGCAGCAGAAGCAGGTTGGAGCAACTGGCCTAAGCGTAGGGGCTCGGAAGCATGGAGCTCGCCGGCCATGGCGGACGACGGCGTAGGGTGTTCGCGGGGCGGTGGCTAGCGCGCAAGTTAGAGCGCGGGGAATGAGGGGAAAGACAAAGGGGCTCACTGGGATTCCAACTGAGGACTCAGCGGGCTCGGGGAGGCACCATGGACTGACCGAGCAGGCGCCCGGCGATCTCCGTGATGAAGGAGGAAGAAGACGAGGTAGCCAGTGATGCGGGGTGTCCGGCGTCGCGTGGCTCCTCGTAGATGATGAAGGCGACCATGCGGTTCTTCTGAGCGGGTTGGCGAGGCGAGGCAGTGGCTCTGGGCGCGGTGGCGGCGAACGGCGGCGACGGCTGCGCTCGGTGCGTGTGAGGGAGAGAGCCATGGAAGGGGATAGGGTCGTGGGAGTGAGCGAGGGGGTTCCAGGGGGCTGCATGGCGCCACACGAAGAGGCCAGGGCGAATCGGCAAGCAGGAGGTGGCCGGGCATGCGCCGGCGTGTGTCGGCCACGCGCTCGTCCTCCTGACAAGGAGGAAGACGACAGGAGAGGGGGCCAGGTGGGCTGGGCCGGCCACTTGGGCCGCCAGGTGGCTGCAAAGGTGAGTTGGCCCAGGTAAGTTCATTTTCTTTTACTTTCTGTTTTCTATTACTTCTGTAACTTCAGAGCTTTTCTAAAAATACCTAGACCCTTTCAAAAATCACCAAACTGCACATGCCCACTTTATAGAAAATATCCAACATGGAACATTTCAGTTTAGGATTATTTGGACATTTGAAATATTTACTAGCATTTAACTGCCCAAATTCAAATAACATATGATTTAATCTAGTGACCTTTGGATGACCTAGAAATTTGTGCACCATTTTTGTTAGTGGTTCTGTCAGAACCGGATTTTCGGGATATATTTTCCCAGAAATTGATCCTTGTACTCATCAGTCCCAGGATTACTGTTAGTTGATGAGGCACCAACTTGATACAGAAATTCCAAGCAATTTACACAATATGTAGTACAAGACCATTGTGGCCTATGAGTACAACAAATGGTTTCTAGTGGCTGATGGCGGAAGCGGTTTGTGGTTCATCTGCGTCTGTGGGTCTCCATTTCTCCACGAGGCTAGCGACCAGGATAATCCCTATCTTCGCGAGGCTGCTATCACCAGTGTGTAGGTTCCGGGGCTGTCAGCGCATCGCTCCTCTCCACGCAAGAAATCTGGCCAAGACAATAGCCAGGGACAAGCCAGTGAGTACTTTTGAATGTACTCGCAAACATTGTGAACACAGGTATAATGTAAAAATGATAATCCTGCTCTAAAATATTCTATGATCTGGCAACGTCAGGTCCACAAAATAAAGTCCATGTTGCATGTAAGCAAGTTATTCACATAAAACATGAATGATGCAATTAGAGAGTAGAAATAGGATGCCTCAGTCGGGCGTCTGAGCGACACCACAGAAAGGGCTTATAAGTGGAATAAATAACAAATATGCCACAGTCGGGCGTCTCAGCGACACCACATAAAGGGCTTATAAGTAAATTAAAAGACAAGCAGGCCACGATCGGGCGTGCAGGCGACACCACATAAAGGGCTTATAAAGTAAATAAATAACAAACATGCCACGATCGAGGCGTCTCGGCGACACCACATAAAGGGCTTATAAAGTAAATAAATAACTAGCATGCCACAGCCGGGCGTATCATCGACGCCACATAAAGGGCTTATAAGTAAAAGAAATGACATGCATGCCATAGTCGAGGCGTGCATGCGACACCACATACAGGCTTATAAAATAATCATAGTGAATATCCAGAGGTAGAACCGTCCCAGGGATACTCGATCATTCAGATAATATAATGGGTTAGTCCATAAATAAAATAAACATAATCCTCACAAGTCACAAGTCATGATCCAAGTTTTGGTTTAACAGTTTCTCCTCCAAAGACCGACACTTGACCCATCCCAGACTGTAGTCCTTAACCATGGACATGGCTATTCGAATAGATGTTTAATCTCTGCAGAGGGTGTACTCTTTACCCATGGGTAACGGATTCCTTTAGTCCATCGGGACTAATTCCGTCTGCGGTCTTTTAGTTGAAAACACACCTAACCGCACACACCAGCCTAACTTACCGGTGTCTGGAATCACCCACGACACCCGTTAAGAGAAACTCTAAGTGGGGAGGCTACAACCTCGACTTAGCATGGGATCACAAAATTTATCACGCGCGCAAACTAGGGGAGCTACCCCTTCGGCTCCAACCGAAAACACCCATGCCCCCGGACCAGGTGGCATGCCTACCGGATGCCTCCGGTATCTTCCACCGTGGCCTCTCTGTACGGTGTGTGCTAGGAAAGGGGTTGACAACTTACTGAACCGTACCCCACCTATGGCAGGGACAAGTGGTAGTACGAAACAAGTATGGGGGTTACCGGAACAAGACTCGATCTATGGTCGACTCAGGAGGTTTAAGTATTTCCTGCATGGTTAGCATAACAAATATGTTTCAACCAACAGAGCCACCACTCATCATACCTTACTATGCCATACCGGACATAACCGTCTCAACGAAGACCGGAGACAAGCTCGTGTCTACCCAAGACAGAGGCTCTCCCGACTTCCTCCCGGTAGGCATGAAAGGTATACGAGGGTGTCTACTATCACAATATATCGAATGCCAACAACCGCAGAATCATCATTATGCACACATGAGTATGATCATATTATCACATGAAATAACGGAAACTTCGTGGTCAAGGTGGTGTTATGATTGTATCAAACAACACACAACAATATTATGCCGGAGGTTCGGAATGCTTGCCTTCAAGTTGTGGAGAGGCAGGGTGCATTCCAAAACTTTTGAAAGTTTTCTTCTCTCTCCCAAAATCCTATTTGAGAAAATTCAAATTAACACCATAATTTTTTTTAAACAGTACAAAAAAGTTGTCTGAAATTTTTTCAAATAAATATGAAAATAAACTAGACAAGGTTTGAGGAAGGTAGGAAAAAGAATCAACTCATTTGGAGTTATATTTAAAAAGTAATAGCCAGTCAAAGTTTCAGTCAAATTCTGTTTTTAAAATAAAACTGAGAAAAAGAAAAACGTTTCGGAAAGAGTATACGTCGAAGACGTACTTTGCTTTTACGCCTTCACTTAAACCCACGTGGGATCGTGCGGGTCACCGACAAGTGGGTCCAGGGGCCCACCGGTCGGTTTGACCGGTCTCACCCACCTTCCCTCTCCTTTGGCGAGCAGGAGATGAGCTCCGGCGATCTTCGCCCGACGAGCAGCTGGCTCCTCGAGGGCATCCGAGGCGAGGATGGATCCGCCAGCCCAAGGTGGTCCTCCAGTGTAGTCGCTAGGTAGGTGGGGACGGGGAAGTCGCCGCGACGAAGCCAGCGGCGGCCGTGGCTTGAGAGCAAAAGGGGTTTGGGCTACGATGGCTCTGGAGTCGCGTTTGAGGGTTTGGGCAGCTCGCAAGGTCGAGGGGAAGGTGATGGTGGCCTTTGGATGGGCGGGGAGGATTACATTTGCGGCGCCTGCATCTTGGATCATGGCGTGACAGCCGAACCGGCCGGGAGGCGGGAAGAAAACTTTCTCTCTTGATTGATGGCTTAGGGGCACTAGGAGGATGGTATGATCTTTGCCGAGGGATCGGGCGCTCGGGGGCTCCTTATATAAGCGCAGCCATGTCGGTTCTTGCGGCGTGGATAGGATTGTCGGCGACCGCCATTACTGTAGCTGCAGGCGGCGTGGCGACGAAAGTGCTAGTGGGCGAAGCTTGGGGATAAGGACGGCCTGCTCACGAGGCGGTGGCGAAGTTGTGGCTCGGCGGCACCGTCCATGGCGAGCGCCTGATCGCCGGCGTGCCGCCAAGAGGGCTCGACTCGGCGGCGGTAGCACTAGTGCGAACCGGGCAATAGCACGGTTCATGAAAGTCACTAGTGCGGTTCCGTGCTTAGGCACTAAAGTCAATGAGCACTAAAGCCCCCCCTTTACCAGTTCGGCATGAACCGGTGCTAAAAAGGAAACCACGATAACGAGCGACTCGGGCAGGAGCCCTTTAGTACCGGTTGGTAACACCAACCGTACTAAAATGTTAATGAGTTTTGTTTTATTTTTTATTTTTCAATTAAATTTGTGTTATCAATTTAATTTAGGATTGTTTTACGTTATAATGAGTTGTAGTCGTCATCATCATCATCATCATCATCATCGCATATTAATAAATAAATAAACTTTAGCGCGCTAAAAATCATCGTAGTCGTCATTAATTACCACTATTTAATCATCATAGTCATTACCGCTAGCTATCTAATCATCACCAACACTGGCTAGCTTAAAGAAGAAACATTCACTTTGTAACAGAAGCAAAGATATCATCGAGTTCAACATAATCATCACCAATATCGAAGTTCAGGACAATACGGACATGCATGAGAGATGACAAATACTAATTAAGAGCATGAACTAGCTACTCCTGCTGCTCCCTCTCAGGTAGAATAGCATAGAACATGTATAGCTCTCTGATTCATCATCTTTGGAGCATGCAGATGAATCTGTCTCCTAATCTTGGGTTGCGCTTCTCCTTGCTGCCCCTAGTACTTCTCTGCGATCGTTAACAATTTTGCTCCAATCTTTCACTATTAAGCATTCTTAAGCTTTCGAGAGAAAACCTGAATGCACTCATGTGCAATGTAGGAAATCTTGGTCGTAAGCTAACCATTGACATGCGACCTTTTGTCTCGATCCACTAAGGCACAACTGTCATCGGAAGTCCCTGTTGAAGAACATCGTATAGTAATTAATATACTAAGCAATGAAAGTTTAGCTTCAAAAATAATGTATGCAAAAGATGCACTAATTAAGGACAAATAGTTAAAATCTTACCATCTTTAGATTATAGATGTGACCGTAGTTCAATACAATCACCATTGGTCGCATACGTTTGAGTACTAACATTTCTAAGTTCAGGAAAAAATTTGTCTTGACAGTATTAAGATCCTCAAGCCATGAAACATAATGACTTATCTCCTCGCGGTTTAGTTGAGCCCAGGGCAGTAGTAGGTCCCTGTCTACCAAGCGCGGACATGTTTGCTTGAACCAAAATAAGCTGACAATACAAATTAGTTGTCAACTATTTTTGAATAAACTGTATCAAAGACATAAACATATGCATGCATGGTTGAGAAAAACTCACATAATGGTAGAACTGGAGGCGTTTGCAGATCCACCCAGATGTCTATATTACCTTCAATATCATCTTCCGGACGAATATCAAAGGTGATAACCATATCAGGCTCAAATGCATAAGCCTTGCATAGTGCTTGCCAAGTTTTGCATTCAAAATGGGTGTATGTGTCTCCATTATATAATTTGACGTTGAAAGTATACCCATGCTCCGTCTTCAAGTAAACTCTCTTTACCTCCATATCATCTATAGCACTAAAACCTATCTTATCCAAGACAAAAATTCTTGCATGGCAGGGGTATGCGATAGTAGAATAGTGAAAATTTAAAATTATAAGTTGAAGCAAATGAAGCATAAGTCATGCTTTAAAATTATAAGTTGAAGCAAATGAAGCATAAGTTTTGCATTCAAATAATAATTGCCGTTGTGACTTACTGTATCCACTTCGAATGTCTCATTCAGCTTGATCTTTGAGCGCCTACCATCAACAAGGAAATTTACGCATACGAATACCACGCTGGTCTTCACAGTGTTACTACATAATGAAATCTTTTTAGGTAAATCAGATGACATTTCCTATATGTTCATATAGGTGAAACATTAAACACTTATTACTATCTAACATTAATTAATATCTAGCCAATTCAAATATATATCTAACTATATTCATCTAACATTCGACATTAATCTAACATTTATATAAACTCAAAATATATAAATAAACTAGTTAAAAATAAACAAGTTATATTAATTAATCCATCCTTCCGGAAATACACGTCGAAGGAATGGATGTATCTAGATGTATTTTAGTTCTAGATGCATTCATTTTATGCATTTCTCCGACAAGTATTTCCGGATGGAGGAGTATTCAACTAATATTAGATTAAAAATAAACTAGTTATATAAACTCAAAACATTAAATAAACAGAAAAACTCATTAACAAATAATATTTTAATTAGATCATCAAATCTCAGATAATCGACAATTTTCTTACTAAAAATAAACTAGTTATATTAATTATTCAACTAGTTCAAATCTCAAATACCTAAATAAACTAGTTCGACAATTTTCTTACTAAAAATAAACTAGTTATATTAATTATTCAACTAGTTCAAATCTCAAATACCTAAATAAACTAGTTAGACAATTTTCTTACTAAAAATAAACTAGTTATATTAATTATTCAACTAGTTCAAATCTCACATACCTAGCTAATTAATATCTAATTAAATTTTCTAAAAACAGAAAACAGAAAATAATTATGTGTGTGTGTATGTGTGTGTGTATGTGTGTGTGTATGTGTGTGTGTATATGTGTGTGTATGTGTGTATATATGTGTGTGTCTGTATGCGATATCGTACACTGCAGTCTGTGACCTCGTCTGCCGCCGCCCGTCTTGTGAAAGTGGGGGCGCCGGTCTCACGGGCGGGGGCGGCGTACATATGGGCCGGGTGCCAGCAGCGCTGGTATACGCGTGAGCGAGAGAGTACATATCTGGACGGCGGCTACAGGCGGCGACGGGAGGCGGGCGACAGGGCGACGGCAGGACGATCAAGTGACGGCGACGGCGGCGCCGGCGGCAACGGGATTCCGGTGAGCGCGCCTTGAGAGGTTGGAGACGCCAAGAAGTGGGAGATGTAACTGAAATTTTCGTAAGTGTTGTATATATAGGAGGCCTTTAGTACCGGTTGGAGCCACCAACCGGTACTAAAAACCAACTAACTTTGGCCAAGAGGCGGGAAGAAGCAGGCCTTTAGTACCGGTTGGTGGTTCCAACGGTACTAAAAGGTGATCTTTAATCTTAGGTTGGAGCCACCAACGGTACTAAAGGTGATCTTTAGTACCAGTTGGAGCCACCAACCGGTCTTAAAGGCCTCAAGGCAGCCAACCCAAAGTTTAGTCCCACCTCGCAGGCGAAGGGCAGCCGCCTTGGTTTATAAACCCAGCAGCGCTACCTCTTTGAACTCCTCTATATAGCAGGCTTGTGGGCCTAAATTCTGCGCTGCCACAGCCTTGAGTCTTTGGGCCTTTAAGGCTGTGAATCGCCTGCCTCATGAGCCTAGCAGGCCACAGGGCCTTCAATTTTTTTATAGTTTTTTCTTTTCTGCTTTTATTTTCTTCTATTTATTTCTGCGTAGTTTTTGTATAGTTTTTCTTTTCTGTTATATTTATTTTCTTCTATTTATTTGTGAGTAGTTTTTCATCTAGTTTGCCAAAATTCAACATTTTCAGAGTTCATTTTGTAGTGATTTTCAATTTCACGGTCATTTTGTAAATGATTGAAAAATAGCAAATATAATTTTTTTCTTTTCTGCTTTATTTTTTTCTTCTATTTGTTTCTGAGTAGTTTTTTCTTTTTCTGCTATATTTATTTTCTTGTATTTATTTTTGAGTAGTTTTTTATATAGTTTTTTCTTTTTAGCTATAGTTTTTCTTCTTTTACGCTATTTTTCTTTTACGCTATTCTTTCTTTTACGCAAAACTAGATGGTCAAAGTCTGGAGTTATAACCAAAGTTTAAAAAAGAAATGCCGACGTGCAATTAGTTTTTGCCATAATGTAAGAAGTCCGGAGTTGTAATAAGTTATTACAAATAAAAGAGGTGCAATGCTAGTTAATTTGCTTCAAGCCTTTGAATAGTGTAAACTGCACTGCGCATAGCTCCGCGAGTCTACCATATTCACGAAGGCTTGAAGCTAAGCAACGTGAGCATTGAGCCTCTTCATCGCCTCTCTTTTCAGGGCTTATAAACCGCTCCTAGTCCCTCTCTCTTCGCGAGGTGGGACTAAAAACAGCTTGCCATAACCTCATTAATCTGCGGTTAGGTAGTGCAGGCCCGGCACTAAATGGTGATGGTGGGGCCATAACGACCACAGTCGACCTGACCTCTTTAGTACCGGTTCGTGGCATGAACCGGTACTAAAGGTTCACCACGAACCGGTGCTATTGATCGCCGCCACGAACCGGCAGTAATGTACACATTAGTGCCGGCTGAAATTCAAACCGGCACTATGTGCTTCACATTTGACCCTTTTTCTACTAGTGTAGGGCTACAGGGACTGGCTTGGAGGGTTCCAACGTGTGGACGAGGGCGGGCGCGGCTCTGCGCAGTGAGCAAGGGCCAGGTCTGCTGGCGTGCTCGAGAACGCGCCGTGCAAACGACGCCTGCGCTCTGGTAGCGTCCAAGCGCCACTTGTGACATGCTCGACAGAATGCCTGAGCGCTCTAGAGGTTTTGGGTGAGGCTGGGGTTTAACAGGTCTAGGTTAGAGTCCCCTAGGAGCTTAGTGGACATGCTAGTTTGTCCAGGGGTGCAAGGTCATAGCGTAAAGACAAAAATCATGTCAAAACTGTCCATGCACTCAAGGTGTTTGACAGAATGCCAAGAGCATCTAGGAAACTCTTGGAGGGGCCAAAATCTCCAGATCAGGGTCTCTTTAGATGCAAGTGAGGATGGCAAGGTTAGTTGGCCAAATCTAGAAACTTGTTAGTGCAAATATTTGAGAAAACCAAATCTGGTCAGAAAGAAAAGGATATGGTTTCATGGACCAAAACTACTCCAATGGGTCCATCCTCCTGGACTTAGGGGTTTTGCAGGATGGACTATAAGCAGGAAAAAGAATCATGAGTAACAGAGCAAAATAAAATGTGGTTGCAGTACAAATCACCAAGCTGGTCCAGAATGAAGATGAGGATGGTTCACTCAATTTATACAAAGAACACCAGTGGGTCATTGTTTAAAGTTGAATTATATGCTACAACTAACATCCCCTAATTTTGGTGGGAGTTTTAAAGGAGTATTTAAATAGGTTGTAGTGCAAAATTGCCCACTGGACCAGATTTGAAAATTTGGTGTAGAGCTCAAAATATCCAATGAATGAAAGATATTTTTGCATAAAAGTGATTTAAAAACATCACATGACCTCCCCAAATTTTGGTTGGAATTTTAAATAAACTTATCAAAGGGTTGTAGTTCAAATGGGACCCCAAAACCATGGGAAACCATTTTTTTGAGAAATATAGATCAGGAAAATAATTATATAATTAATTCCTACTGATAAAAAAGAAAAGTTTTTCTTGAGAGGGTATACAAGTCCAACGAAGCATTAGGAAAGTTTCCACTTGGGTAAGAACTCCATAAAAATCAAAGAAAGGAGTGGTTCTGAAATCAAAGAGAAACCAAAATTTTTAATTACTTGGCAAACTTTTTAGTAAACAAATCCTGTCCAAATTTTGGGGTGTCACAGGTTCTAGACCAAGGCAAAGATGATGAACATTTTAGAAGGGCATTTTGGGTTTAGTGAAAATGATTTTAGTAAACCCTAGTTGGTTTAAGGGGGTGCTGGGGGTTCTGACATCCCCATTTCAACTTTCTGTAAAAGGTAAACATGATGCATCACCAAAGGCTAGCACTAGTGCATTGCCAGAAGCTAGGGGTATGACAGCCTTCCACTGCAGCAATTCCAGTACGATACCGAGCTTTGTGTTGCCATCTTCGCAATTGGGGTACATACCCCTTTTGTGATCCTCTAACATGCGATCGAACTTCAGCTTCTCGTTTTGACTTTCGCCTTTGTCTCCTTGCATCAACAATGACCCGCGGAGATCGTCATCGGGCACATCGTCTGTTCCTCTTGATCTTCAACAGCTTCCCCGTTGCAGCATCACCATATTCGGGGGGCACATAGTTGTCATCGTCCTCTTCTTCTTGTTGTCTTCCATCATAACCCCTATTTCTCCGTGCTTGGTCCAAACATTATAGTGTGGCATGAAACCCTTATAAAGAAGGTGGGTGTGAATGGTTTTCGAGTCAGAGTAAGACTTCCTATTCCCACATATAGGGCATGGACTACACATAAAACCATTCTGCTTGTTTGCCTCAGCCACTTTGAGAGAATTATGCACGCCCTTAATGTACTCGGAGGTGTGTCTGCCACCAGTACATCCATTGCGGTTCATCTGCGTGCATTATATATAATTAAGTGTGTCAAAAACCATTACAGAACATCATGAATAGATAATTAGGTGACCAAATAGAAGTTAATCATCACATTAAAACCAAAGTACATATATAGTTCTCTCATTGAACAACATATAGCTCTCCAGAGCATCTAATTAATTAAACCATACATTGAAACTATGTAAAACATTCCAGTGCGAAAACAAATGTGATCATAATCGCAACCAAGGTAACAATTGATCCAACGGCATAATGATACCAAGCCTCGGTATGAATGGCATATTTTCTAATCTTTCTAATCTTCAAGCGCATTGCATCCATCTTGATCTTTTGATCATCGATTTACATCCGCAACATGCAACTTCAATATCATCTTCTCCTCCTCAATTTTTTTTATTTTTTCCTTCAAGAAATTGTTTTCTTCTTCAACTAAATTTAACCTCTCGACAATAGGGTCGGTTGGAATTTTCGGTTCACATACCTCCTAGATAATAAAATCTATGTCACATTGGTCGGCATAATAGTCATAAACAATAAATGAACCAAATAGTTATAAAAGATAATATATACCACATCCGAATCATAGACAGGACGAGGGCCGACACGGGCGGATACCAAAACCATCGCACTATATAATAAGAAGCAATAATAAAAGTAAGAAAATTATACAAGTATCTATCTAAACATACAAGTAAGAATCTTTTCCTTTCAGAAAGAAGATAAGAATAAGAGGCTCACCACGGTGGTGCCGGCGATGAGATCGGCGTGGGTGATCAACAGCGGTGAAGACGGGGACGGGACGGGACGGACTGCTAAACCTAGACAAATATTGAGGAAAATGGAGCTTGGAGAGGAGAAAGCTTAAGTAGTGTGGCTCGGGCATTCCATCGAACACCTCATGTGCATAGGAGGTGAGCTAGAGCACCACAAAGCCCTCCCCTCGCCGTCCAGAAAAAACAGAGCAGTGTGGAGTGCTCTGCTCGCCGGCGAGGGGATTCATGGCTTGAACCGGGACTAAAAGACACCCTTTGGTCCCGGTTCAAGACACCAACCGGGACCAATGGTGGCGGGCCAGGAGCGAGGCCCATTGGTCCCGGTTCGTCCCACCAACCGAGACCAAAGGGGCCAAACGAACCGGGACCAATGCCCCCACGAGGCCCGGCAGGCCCCCTGGCCTCACAAACCGGGACCAATGCCCCCATGGGGTCCTGGTTCGTGACAGAACCGGGACTAATGGGCTTATCTAGCCTGAACGAAAGGCCCTGTTTTCTACTAGTGGTTGGTTGATATGTGTCATATGGTGTTAATTTTAGTACAAACTCTTGATTAGATCGATCGAAAAGAATAGCTTGCTGTTATTTTAGTACGAACTCTAGGATAGATCGATCGGAAAGAATAGCTTTGAGGTGGTTTCGTACCCTACAAACAATTTTTATCTTTTGTTCTCCGCTAATAGGAACTCGGGAGTGATTCTTTGTTGCACTTTGAGGGATAGTCATATGATCCAACTATGTTAGCATTGTTGAGAGATTGCACTAGTGAATGTATGCACCCTAGGCCTCATTTTACATCATTGCAATACCGTTTGTGCTTTGTTTTACCATTTACTAACTTGCTGTTTTTTTATTGTTCGCATTACCAAAACTCATATCTACTATCCATACTACACTTTTATCATCATCTCTTCACCGAACTAGAGCACCTATATAATTTGCCATTGTATTGGGTGTGTTGGGGACACAAGAGATTTCTTGTATTTGATTGCAGGGTTGCTTGAGAGAGACTATCTTCATCCTACGCCTCCCACGGATTGATAAACCTTAGGTCATCCACTTGAGAAAAAGTTGCTATGTCCTACAAAACTCTGTGCTTGGAGGCCCAACACGTGTCTACAAGAATAAAGTTGCGTAGTAGACATCAATGGTTTGCTTATTGTCGTTATTCTTGCGGGGTGACAAAGAAAGCTAACGCGGATAAGTGGGTTATGGCGTATGGGAGTAAAGAGGACTTGATACTTAATGTTATGGTTGAGTTTCACGACCTTAATGATCTTTAGTAGTTGCGGATGCTTGCTAGGGGTCCAATCATAGGTGCATATATATGATCCAAGTAGAGAAAGTATGTTAGCTCATGCCTCTCCCTCATATAAAATTGCAAGAATGATTATCGGTACTTGTTATCGATTGCCTAGGGATAAATGATTTTCTTATTGACAAAAGTTATCCACTTTTATTACCTTGCAATTTATTCATAGTTTTATTCTCACAAAGTACTCGTAGTTTTATTCTCGCAAAATAGTTTCATACTTGTTCTAGGTAAAGCAAACGATAAGTGTACGTAGAGATGTATCAGTGGTCGATAGAACTGGAGGGAATATTTGTTCTACCTTTAGCTCCTCGTTGGGTTCGACACTCTTATTTATCGAAGAAGGCTACAAACGATCCCCTATACTTGTGGGTTGTCAATTATGTAGATTAAGAAGCCAATTCAGCTTCTAATCCACTCTACCTTCGAGTGTTGCCCTCTTTCATGTTAAGAATGTCATGGGAATTGCACAACCTCTTATGAGTTCTTGATGTAGTGATACTTCTTGCCATCATCATTCATTTCTTGGTCTCCGTGTTGGTTGTAACCGGAATGCCGACAAGTGAACCGTGATGTGTGAAATCAATACTCGTAGCAACCCCATTGCTTGGTAGTTAATGGACGATAATTTCATTCTTAGCGTGTTGGTTATAGAATCACCACTCTAAGGTTGATTGTGTGATGACCCACAAGTATAGGGGATCAATCGTAGTCCTTTCGATAAGTAAGAGTGTCGAACGCAACGAGGAGCAGAAGGAAATGACAAGTGGTTTTCAGCAAGGTAATGTATGCAAGCACTGAAATTGTCGGTAACAAGTTGTTTGATAGCAAGATAATTTGTAACGGACAAGTAATGATAACGGTAAATAAAGTGCAGCAAGTTAGCCCATCCTTTTGTGTAAAAGGACGGTCCAAAATAGTCAATTATGATAAGAAAAGCATTCTTGAGGGTACACGGGAATTTCACCATGTCACTTTCATCATGTTGGTTTGATTTGTGTTCACTACTTTGATAATTTGATATGTGGGTGGACCGGTGCTTAGGTGTTGTTCTTACTTGAACAAACCTTCTACTTGTGATTAACCCCCTCGCAAGCATCCATAACTATGAGAAAAGTATTAAGATAAAATCTAACCATAGCATTAAACTTTTGGATCCAAATCGTTCCTTCACGAAGTAGCACATAAACTAGGTTTTAAATTTCTGTCACTCTAGCAACCCATCATCTAATAACTACTCCACAATGCATTCCCTTAGGCACAAATATGGTGAAGTGTCATATAGTCGACGTTCACAAAAAAATGTACAAACTGCCATGTAATTTTTTAGTAAAATTTCCATGTACAAAAAATTGTAAAAACTGCCATGTACAAAAAATTGTAAAAACTGTAATGTTAATTTTTAGTAAAATTTCCATGTACTTAAGTTAAAAAACATCCTCTTAATAAAAAAAATATCATGCACAAAACATTATAAATTTGCCATGTTAATTGATAAACAGTAAAATAGGGTGACCTAGAAGCCTCCACGGTGCATTGCCGTTGCTGGCCGCCAATTCCATTGATTTCAAAATGAAAAGAAAAACATCCTCTTATAAATAAATCGACATCCTCTAATAACAAAATGTCATCCTCTTATAAACAAAACTACCATTCTCTAGTAACAAAAATGCCATCTTCTTTATAATAGAATTGCCTTCTTACTAATAATAAAAATTCCATCATCTTAGGATGAAAACAGTACAAAAAAATTATAATAATTGACATGTTAATTTTATTAGTAAAATTGCCATGTACCTATGTGAAAAAGCACTCGCTTCACTATAAAAACCTCCATGTACAAAAAATATATATAACTACCTTATTATTTTTATCTCTGAAACGTTAGCTAAGAGGGAACCTCCAACAAACGTTTTCGTTCGCCAGGAGAGAGGTCCTCCAACGAACGTTTCTCCCATTCACTAGCGACAAGGGCCATGGCGACCCCCAATTGGCCCAAAGGCCATTGAAATTTTTTATGAGAAAATGCCATGAACAAAATAATCTGAAAATGTGGCAGTAATAAAAAAATGCCATCCTCTAGATTTAAAAATGGCACCCTTGAAGTAATAAAAATCCCACCTCTCAAATTAAAAATGCCACCTCTGAAAATAAAAAATGCCATCCTGTTAAAAATGACATCATCACTATAATAAAAATACCATGCTATTATAAAAAAATGAAGAATGCAATGCTTTTATAAATAAAACTGTCACCCTGTAATAATAAAATTCCACCCTCTTATAAACAAAATTGTGATCCTCCAATAATAAAAATGACATCCTCTTATAATGAAAGTTCCATGCATTATTACTAAAAATGTCACCCTCTTACAAGAAAAACTGCCATGTACAAACAATTGCAAAAATTGCCATGTTATTCTTTAGTAAAATGTCCATGTACTTAAGTTAAAAAGCATCCTCTTAACAATAAAAACTGCCAACTACAAAAAATTATAAAACTACCATGTTAATTGAGAAATAGTAAAACAGGGTGACCTACAAACCCACACTGTGTGTTACCATTGCTGGTCGTCGATTCCGTTGATCTAATGTTGTGTTAGCGTCCTCGATTGTCTCTTGGACTGCTGCTCCACAAAACTATTTGGGCCTCTTGTGGTTGATCGAGCCGGTACACAGGCTTCTCTCTCAACCGAACTATAAAACATGAGCATATGCCAGAAAATGTAAAAGGCTCGTCTTGTCTTTTTCCATACAAGATCTCACCAAGTCAGCCATGATTCCTATTTTAAAAGCATACTTACACACTTGTGAGTGTTTGTTTTCATCACGAGCTGGCAACCGGAGGAAATATTGCTTTAGGAGATCATGCATTCTTAGAGGCTCTATGGCCTAAATGAGGCCACGTTATTGTGCTTGGTCAAAACTACAGCTTAAAATTGAACCATGACACTTAAGCAATCTGCACGGTTTTTCATTGTAATTTTATGCTTACATCCAGGTAATATAATGTATTTACTCACTCTGTAAAGAAATAAGTAGTGATCTAAACGCTCTTATATTTCTTAATGAATGGAGTATTTACTAAAAATGGCTATATATCTACACGTATCTTGAGACAACCTTTCCATTATGAAGATCTAATTGGGAAATGCCGCCTGAAGTTGGATATGAAGTTCATGTTAATTTTCTTTCAGTAATTCTTGAATTATTAGGTACGATTTGGGTAATCTTTCATTAATCACTTCCCATGTCATACTTTATTCGAAGTTCTTCAGATGTGATTTCAAAAGATTGCTTCAAATTTTCTAACATTTCATTTGATAATATTTCTCTAATCCATACAGATAAAAGCCATGCTAGGTACAATTATTACAACAATGCCATCATAACTATAATAAATATGCCATCCTATTATGTAAATGAAAAATGTGATGCTCTTATAAATAAAACAACCATCCTCAAATAATAAAAATTGCATCCTCTTATAAACAAAACCGCCATCCTCAAGTATTAAAATGACATCCTTGTATCATAAAAATGTTATGTTATTAATAATAGAAGTATCATCCTCCTACAATAAAAACTGCCATGGACAAAAGATTATGAGAACTGCAATGCTAATTTTCTAGTAAAATTGTCATGTACCTAAGTGAAAAATCATCCTCTTAACAATAAAAACTTATATGTAAAAGACATTATAAAACTCTTGTGTTAATTTTTATCATGAAGACGTCACGTGAGAGGGAACCTTCAATGAACGTTTTGTTTGGCACGGGAGAGTCCTCCAGGAAGCATTTCTCCCATACGCCATCGGGGAGGGCCATGGCGAGCCCCAATTAGCCCAAAGCCCACTATTTTTTTATGAGAAAATGCCATGAAACAAAAAACTCAAAAAAGTAGTAGTAATAAAAAATGACATCCACTCAAATTAAAAATGCCACCATCTTTAAAATAATAATAGTACCACCTCCCAAATTTAAAATGCCACCTTTCAAAATAAAAAATGTCATCTTGTCAAAAAATGCAATCATCACTATAATAAAAATGCCATCTTCCTACAAAAATACCATCCTCTAATAATAAAAATGCCACCCACTTATAAACAAAACTACCATCCTCCAGTAACAAAAATGCCTTCTTACTAATAATAAAAATTCCATCCTCTTAACAAAAAAAACGCCATGTAAAAAATATAATAATTAACATGTTAATTTTTTAGTAAAATTGCAATGCACCTAAGTGAAAAAACACCCTCTTAACAATAAAAAACGCCATGTACAAAAAAATATACAACTTTCATATTATTTTTTATCTGTGAGATGTCAGCTAAGAGGGAACCTCCAGCGAACGTTTTCGTTCGCCAGTGGAGAGGTCCTCCAGTGAACGTTTCTCTCATTCCGCAACGAGGAGGGCCATGACGACCCTCAGTTGCCCCAAAGCCCATTGAATATGAGAAAATGCCATAAATAAATAATCTAATTAAGTGGCAGTAATAAAAAATGCAATCCTCTAAAATAAAAAATGGCACCATCTTAAAAATAATAAAAATCCCATATATCAAATTAACAATGCCGCCTCTCAAAATAAAAATATGCAATCCTCTTAAAAAATGCCATCATATCTATAATAAAAATACCATCCTATTATAATAAATGAAGAATACCATGCTCTAATAAATAAAACTACCGTCCTGTAATAATAAAATGCCATCCTCTTATAAACAAAACTGTCATCCTCGAGTAATAAAAATGCCATCCTCTTATAATGAAAGTGCCATGTATTATTACTAAAAATGTCATCCTCTTACAATAAAAACTGCAATGTACAAAAAAATGTAAAAACTGTCGTGTTATTTTTTTAGTAAAATTTCCATGTACTTTAGTTAAAAAAACATCCTCTTAACAATAAAAATTAACATATCAAAAATTATTAAATTGCCAACTTAATTAAGAAACAGTAAAACGGGGTGACCTAGAAGCCGCCACAGTGCGTTGCCTTTGCTGGCCGCCGATTGCATTGATCTAACATTGTGTTAGCGTCCTCGGTTGTCTCTTGGATTCCTGCTCCAGGGAACTATTTGGGTGATCGGGCCGGAATTGCGCATTGGGCCGGTACATAGACTTCTCTCTCAGTTGAACTATAAAGCACAAGCATATGCTAGAAAAAGTAAAAGGCTCGTCTTGTTTTTTGCCATACAGGAGCTCACCAAGTCAGCCATTATTCCTATTTGAAAAGCATAGTTACTTGTGAGTGTTTGTTTTCATCACGAGTAGGTAACTGGAGGAAATATTTATTAAGGAGATCATATATTTTTAGAGGCTCTATGGCCTAAATGAGGTCGTGTTATTGTGCTTGGTCAAAACTACAGTTTAGAATTTACCCATAATACTTGAGCAATCTGCATAGTTTTTCATTGTAATTTATGCTTACGTACACGTAATATAATGTACGCACTCCCTCTATGAAGAAATAAATAGTCATCCACACGCTCTTATATTTATTTACGAAGGGAGTATTTACTAAAAATGGGTATACTACATGTATCTTGAGACAACCTTTCCATTATCAAGAGCTAATTGGGAAATGCTACATGAAGTTGAATATGACGTTTATGTTAATTTTGTATCCTTAATTCTTAAATTATTAGGTCTGATTTGGGTAATCTTTCATTAATCACTTCCCATGTCATACTTTATTCGAAGTTCTTCAGATGTGATTTCTTAAGATTGCTTCTAATTTTCTGCCATTTGATTTTATAATATTTCTCTAGTCAATACAGATAAAAGCCATGCTAGGTATAATTATAACAACAATGCCATCATAACTATAATAAAAATGCCATCCTATTATGTAAAAAATGTGATGCTCTTATAAATAAAACTACCATCCTCTAATAATAAAAATTGCATTATCTTATAAACAAAACCCCATCCTCCAGTATTAAAACTGACATCCTCTTATCATAAAAATGTCATGTTATTAATAATAATAAAATCATCCTCTAACAATAAAAACTGCTATGGAATAAAAATTATGAAAACTACGATGCTAATTTTGTTAGTAAACTTTTCATGTACCTAAGTGAAAAATCATCTTCTTAGCAATTAAAATTGTAATGTACAAAAAATTATAAAGTTGTCATGTTAAATTTTTATCATGGAGATGCCACGTGAGAGGGAACCTCCAGCAAACGTTTTAGATTGCCACTGAAGAGGTCCTCCAGCAAACGTTTCTCCCATTAGCGCCATTGAGGAGGGTCATGGCAAGCCCCAATTAGCCCAAAGCCCACTAATTTTTTTTATGAGAAAATGCCATGAACAAGAAAATATCAAAAATGTGGCAACAATAAAAATGCCATCCTCTCAAATTAAAAATCCACCATCTTAAAAATCCACCTCTCAAATTAAAATGCCCCCTTTCAAAAAAAATGTCATCCTGTCTAAAAAGTGCCATCATTACTAATTTACTATAATAAAAATACCATCATATTATAAAAATGAAAAAAATGCTCTAATAAATAAATCTTTCATCCTCTAATAATAAAAATGTCATCCTCTTATAAACAAAACTATCATCCTCTAGTAACAAAACTACCATCCTCTTTATAATAAAATGTCTTCTTACTAATAATAAAAATTCCATCTTCTTTACAATAAGAACTGCCATGTGCAAAAAAAATATAATAATTGACATGTTAATTTTGTTAGTAAAATTTCCATATACCTAAGTGAAAAAACACCATCTTAACAATAAAAACCTCCATGTACAAAAAATATAAAACTGCCATATTGATTTTTATCTGTGAGACGTCAACTAAGAGGGAACCTCTAGCGAACGTTTTTGTTCGCCAGGGGAGAGGTGCTCCAGCGAATGTTTCTCCAATTCACCAGCTAGGAGGGCCATGGCGACCCCCAATTGGCCCAAAGCCCATTGAATTTCTTTTTTATGACAAAATACCATGAACAAAATAAGCTGAAAAGGTGGGAGTAATAAAAAATGCCATACTCTCAAATTAAAAATGGCACCTTATTAAAAATAATAAAAATCCCACCTCTCAAATTAAAAATGCCATCCTCTTAAAAATGTCATCATCACTATAATCAAAATACCATCCTATTATAAAAAATGAAGAATGCCATGCTCCTATAAATAAAAATGCCATCCTGTAATAATAAAATGCCATCCTCTTATAAACAAAATTTTCATCCTCGAGTAATAAAAATGCCATCCTCTTATAATGAAGTTGTCATGTATTATTACTAAAAATATCATCCTCTTACAATAAAAACTGCCATGAACAAAGAATTATAAAAACGGTTATGTTATTTTAGTACAATTTCCATGTACTTAAGTTAAAAAAAACGTCCTCTTAACAATAAAATCTGCCATGTACAAAAAATTATAAAAGTTCCATGTTAATTGGGAAACAGTAAAACAGGATGACCTACAAGCCACCACAATTTGTTGCCTTTGTTGGCCGCCGATTGCATTGATCTAACGTTGTGTTAGCGTTCTCGATTATCTCTTGGATTACTGCTCCAGAGAACTATTTGGGCCTCTTATGGTTGATCGGGCCGGAATTGCGCATTGGGCCGGTACACAAGCTTCTCTCTCAACCGAACTATAAAAACGAGCATATGCCAGAAAAGGTAAAAGGATCGTCTTGTTTTTCCCATACAGGATCTAACCGAGTCATCCATGATTCCTATTTTAAAAGCATAGTTACACACTTGTGAGTGTTTATTTTCATCACGAGTAGGTAACCGGAGGAAATATTGCTTGAGGAGATCATGTATTTTTAGAGGGTCTGTGGCCTAAATGAGGCCGCGTTATTGTGCTTGGTCAAAACTACAGCTTAGAATTAAACCACGACACTTGAGCAATCTGCACAGTTTTTCATTGTAATTTATGCCTACATCCAAGTAGTATAATGTATGTACTCCCTCTGTAAAGAAATAAGTAGTGATCCACACTCTTATATTTCTTTGGAGAGACTATTTGCTAAAAAGGGATATACTACACGTATCTTGAGACAACCTTTCCGTTATCAAGAGCTTACTGGGAAATGCTACATGCAGTTGAATATGATGTTCATGTTAATTTTGTTTCCTTAATTCTTGAATTATTAGGTCCGATTTGGGTAATCTTTCATTAATCACTTCCCATGTCATTCTTCATTAGAAGTTCTTCAGATGTGATTTCAAAAGATTGCTCCTAATTTTCTGGCATTTGATTTGATAATATGGCTCTAGTCAATACAGATAAAAGCCATGCTTGGTACAATTATTACAACAATAGTTTCAAAACTGCAAAGAGTTTACCTTCCGAAAGCTTGGTCGGCATGCGTCCAATAACTACATCGGATATTTGTATGCTATGCTAAATAATGTTGTTAAAAATCTTAGTCAATTTTCCCATGCACATATTTCTGTAGCTTATGTGAATCTTTACCTGGAGTTTTGAACAACTCTCGCCCACATGTAATCCAAATTTTCTCAATTATTTTCAGCGTTCAGGTTTTGACGAAATTTCTATCATCCATTCATCAAGTTAAACGGACGCAGCAACACGCGCTTTAATCTTCTAGTCTTTTTAGTAAAATTGCCATGTACTCCATCTTTTTTCTTTATGTAAGCTGTATTTTTTTTTGTCACGGTATCAAGGCGCATAATTGAGGAGAATTTTGGATGAAAATACCCTAAACTAATTAAGTAGTTAATTGCTTAATTAGCGATAACTAAATAATAAAAAATCTAATAAAAGTAAACTGATTCTCGCTGCACCTAAAATCAATTTGTGGGGTGGAGAGAGATTCGGTTTTTACTACCTTCCTATTTGGGACTACGTGTTACTCCTTCCGTTTCTAGTGTGCATATAAGATTTGGTCAAAGTCAAACTTTACAATGTTTGACTAACTTTATAGAAAAATATACCAACATCTACAATACTAAAGTTATATGTTATAAAAATTAATTTCATCATGCACTAAATAACATTGATTTCATAATGTGAATGTTGATATCTTTTACTACAAAGCTAGTCAAACTTTGTACATGCAAAGTAAAAAGAAACCGAGTGAATACTTTTTATCTAAAGCATGTATTGGGTGGTGGAAGGACACGCATGAAAAACTGAGAGAAAAAATACACCTTACATTGAATTTTTTTGGGAAAAACAAATACACCTCATACATCCTCTTAAAAAAATAAAAAATTCACTCGATCACGCGAAGACGCGAATGCCTAGCCTGCCGCCGTCTTCGTCAAAAGGTAGGGTTCCACTGCCTCCTGCCGGCGCCGGCGCCGGTCCACCCCGTCTCCGGTGGCCTTAGGGCCATAGGGGCGGAGTGGATCCCGGCCCTTGCCGGTGGGAGGGCTTCGTTTTTAGATCTTTTTTCGAGTTTTGTTAGGGTTTGTGTCCTACTCAGGAAGGCGAGACGGCGGCGGCTCCCTGAAGATGCAATAAAGGTCTCCCCGCCTAGTCCCCGTTCCGATGATGCGTCTAGCATCATTGATGGGCGTGTGGAGGTGTGTCTCCGGCGGATCTGTCTTTGCTGGATTTGCTCGGATCTGGTCGGCGTTCGTCTATGTTCTTGTGTCTTCAGGTTGGATCCTTCTGATTTACACTCTTCATCTGCTGCGGTTGTTGTTCTGGTGCGTTGGTTCTTTGGGGCCTTAGCACGACGACTTCCTGGCTGTCTACTACAACAAGGTTTGCCCGGATCCGGCAAGGGAGGGGCGATGACAGCGGCGCGCCTTTGGCTCGCTTCAGTGCTTCTAGGTATCGCTAGGTGGTCTACGAATCTGGATGTAATTTTTATTATTTTTAGTGTTCATTGTACTATCATTATTAAAGATGAATAGATCGAAAGTTTTCTCCCGCAAAAAAAAATTCCATGTTAATTTTTAGTAAAAATGCCATGTTAAAAACTGAAAAAAAAAATGCCCTCTTAACAAAATAAAAACCGCCATGTTAATTTGAAAAAGGGGCAGCTGGGATTCGATCCCATGTCCCCGAATGTAGGCTCACGAACATAAACAATTAGTTTGGTGGTGCGGTTTTCGAGAGGCCATGGTTCGCTAGCTTTTTGCCACAACGAACTCTTTAGAAAGTCTGGCATGTCTTCCCTCGCGTGCCAAGATTCGTGCAACAAAATCCGATGGCAGAAAGAGGGTCCGCCAGCTAATATTTTCCAACTTTTAAATAATTAATGGGAAGGGGTTTTGATTTATTTATTTTGAAAGTGTAAGGCCAACTCCAGCACATGACCTCAAATGGACGTCTGTTTTACCCGGATTCTGTCTGTTTGGGTAGGGCAATAGGGTCGTGTCCGGACCTGTCATGGGATGCGGTGGTCGTGTGCCCAGCGTGCGGACGCATCCTTTGACCCCATCCTGTCTGCCATGGCCAAAAATGTCCATATATTCATATTTCAATATTGAAAACAAGTTTGCACGTCCAAATATTAATTGTCTAAAAATAAAAATCATTTTACAACCTAATCGAAATTGTCTCTAATAATATAGTTTTACAACCATATCGAAATTGTCTTGAATGAACCAATACATTTATTGGTTGCCAATGTGAGTCCACACGTGCTCAACCAAATCATTTTGAAGATCCAAATAAGTGTGCCAATCACGCATTTCACGATGAAGTTGGGCAAACTGTTCAAACGTGGCCGGTTCTTGGTGCAGGAGCTCAACATTTTCACCTTGAAAATCAAATCCTTGGCCGAAGATGTTGTACCATCACGCTCGTCCTCGATGATCATGTTGTGCATGATCACACAAGCAGTCATCACCTCCCAAAGCTTCCCTTCATCCCATATCAGCGCAGGGTTTCGAACGATACCCCATCGGGATTGAAGCACGCCAAAAGCACGTTCCACATCCTTTCTAGCAATCTCTTGCATTTGGGCAAATCTCTTTCTCTTCTCACCTTGGGGGTTTGAGATTGTCTTCATAAAAGTTGACCACTAAGGATATATACCATCAGCTAGGTAGTATCCCTTGTTGTACTGGTGGCCGTTGATCTCAAAATTGACAAAGGGAGTGGCCTTCGCAAGCCTTGCGAAGACCGGAGAACGTTGCGACATGTTGATATCATTGTGAGAACTCGCCATGCCAAAAAAAAAGAATGACATATCCAAAGATCCTGCTGAAGCCACCGCTTCTAATATGACGGCACGCTTTAACATGCCCCTTGTACCGCCCCGCCAAGCAAATGGACAGTTCTTCCACTCCCGGTGCATACAATCTATGCCGCCAAGCATGCCCGGAAAGCTCTAGTCGTGTTGGTCGCCAACAATATCTATGTATCGGTGACATTTGGCTGCCTCAAGTACTCAGGGCAAAACACTACCACCACGGTCTTGCAAAAGTTGTACAGTGACAGCAGACATGTGGCTCACTCATACGCACATACTCATCCACCAGATCGCCTGGAATTCCATATGTAAGCATGCGGATGGCCACGGTGCATTTCTGGTAAAAGGAGAATCCAAGCTTGCAAGGGCATCCGTATTGCACTCGAAGTATGGGTATGAGCAACCACTCCCTCTCGGATACGATTGAACACATGTCTTGCCATACGAAAACGGCGACGAAATTTATCCGGTTCGAAGAGCGGGGTGTTCGCAAAGTAATCGACATAGAGCAGGGCGTAGCCTCTCTCCCTGTTGTGGTTCAGGTTGGGAGCACGGCCAGGGAGTGATGCCCTGTACCGAGGAAGCTGCCGTTCAATGTGGTCGTGAACGACCAGTGCAGCCACCACAAGATCTTCATCGTCCAAGGATGAATCGTCCGATGAATAAATGAAGTGGTGGAAGAAAAATTCATCTCCTATCCATATCTTTATGGGCAAAGTGTCAAACACCTTGCAGTCCTGGTGGCAAAGAGGTCGCGATGATCACCTCGATGCAGCAGGGGTGGTTGGCGGCCGGCTATTAGCCGCTTTGGAGCACTCATCGGGAGCTGCCGTGGCCGCCGTGCTCCATAAACGTCGCCGGCGGTCGTATCCCCTCTGCCACCGGCTACGACGGCGACGGCCAAATCTCCTCCAAGTGACGACCAAAACTCCTACGAAAGCGCGGGCGTGGTGGCGGCCATGTTGAGACGTGCTCTGGTATGGACGGCCAGGAGGTGAGCAGTGAGGAGGCGGCCGGAGAAAGTGCCGGCGCCGGCGACAGGGGAGAGCGGGTGGAGGTGTTGGAAGCGAATGGACTGCTAGTGACCCCGACAGGCGGGCCACGGGGGAACAAGGGCGTGCGTCGAGCCCGTCCGCACGATGTCCTTTTCACCCCAAACTCGGCACAAGTTTGGGTCGAGAATGGGTCGAAAACAGACGAAATCCGGACATTTGTGTGTTTGGGGCTGTGTGTTGGGGCCGCGCTATTCGTCCGTTCTACCATAAACGGAGCACCCAGACAGGATGGGGTCGCGCGCTGGAGTTGCCTAAGAATGGATCGGCCAGTTCGCTGGCCACGTGGACGATGAGCCGATGACGTGTGCGGCGCGTGGCCACTGGGTCTCCTCTCGCACACTTTTGCCGCCGTGCCCACCACCATCACTCCCCCCTCCCTGCTCCTCCCGGAATCCGGAGCGGATGCGATGTCGCCGCTGGTGCGGCCCGCCGTGCTGCCCGTGTGCGCCGCGACGACCGGCGGCGGAGGGGGCAACAGCGACAAGTGGGCGCCGCGGCAGCAGCGGTCGTGGTGGGGGAGGAGCAAGCGGAGCCTGCCGCACCAGCCGGGCGGGAGCGGGGGGCGAGGAGGCGGCGGGGCCCTGGACCTGGTGCTCGGCGTGCTCCGCCGCGACGGCGAGTTCCTCCAAGCCGCGGCCGGCGCCCCGCTCCGCGACGCCCTCTGGCTCCGCTTCCTCGAGAAGAAGCAGCAGCAGCGGAAGCGGCCGAGACCTAAGCCGGCGGAGCAGCAGCAGGAGGAGGAGGCGGCGCCACCACATCCCCAAGCCCCGGCGTTCCCAGCCTACCCTCCAGGTTCCTCACCGCCGGCAAGAGCGCATGCCAAGCTAAGCTCAAATCACATTGCCTTGTTTCTGACGGCATTTCCCCCAAATTTTCGGCAGGGTTGTCTTGCGTGGAGCTGGTGATGGCCGATCTGCAAGCCCTCAAGGTGTACGCCGATTCCTCGAAGCAGGAGTTCGTGCATCGGTTCCTCGGAACCAAGCAGCAACCTCAATCCCAGCAGCAATCTACTGAGCCCAAACCAGTTTTCAAGAAACAACCTAAACCCAAACCCAATGGCCAGCCGGAAGAGCAGCAGCAGCAGCAGGCGCTTCAGCCCCCGGCCTTCCCTCCTCATCCCCACCCACCAGGTTCCTCGGTGTACACAAGCAAGACTAGACATCAATTAAGCTTCACTGGTCACACTGTTAACCTTTTCTCTCCATGGATTTGGCAGGTCTGTCTTGTATGGAGCTGATGATGGCCGACCTTGATGCCCTCAACTTGTATGTCAACTACTTCTTGGCCATTCTCAGCACTCCTCTGCCCCAGCATTACGATCCCGGTCTGCTCGCACAGTACTTCGTCTCACGGCCTCATATCCTTGTATTTCGTACGGTTCAAGTAAGCTACAAGTGGCCACCATCTTTGCCTTTACCTAGATTTTTACTTGCTTCAGCTGATCTGTATAATGGTTTGATGCGATACGCATATCTACCCTGTAGATACTATTCGCATTCCTCGTGGGTGCGGTAAAGGTGCAGATGTTTAAAAAGGCCGGTCTGACCACAGAAACCACCCACAGCAGTAGTTTCACCAACGAAGGTTTCGATGCTGAACAATAAATGGTTGGACAACTTCTCAAGGATACATTTCTTGACCTTGGGCCTACTTTCATAAAAGGTCTGGTATTCATGTTTGATAGTGTAAAGACATGGTTGTGCTCATCCGCTTCGAATTACGCCTAATACGCCTATCATATCCTATGTATGCAGTTGGACAATCCCTCTCAACAAGACCTGATATCTTAGGCTCGGAGATTTCTGAGGTTAGGTAAAACTACTCCAGGATACTACCAAATTTTACATTCATATTGCTTCATCTTCTTAACAAGCATTTGCTTCACACTTCCACAGTTAAGTAGTGCTCATATTATTTCACTAGAAATTAAACTGGCCTTAGCACCTCAATTTCAGGCACTTGCCGAGTTGCATGAGAGAGTTCCTCCTTTCCCAAGAAAGGATGCAATGAAGATCATTGAGGGAGAATTTGAGCGCCCTGTTTCGCAGGTTTTCAGTTACATTTCTGATGAGCCTGTTGCATCAGCTTCCTTTGGACAGGTAATTTTTTATCCAAGATCTTTGCCCTCTGCTTCTAATGTGTTAGAGAAAGATTGTTTGGAGTTGCTGATATATTCTTATTCATATTATTGTACCATCTCCATCAGGTTTATCAGGGGCGTACATTTGATGGTGCTCTTGTGGCCATAAAGGTTCAGCGGCCGAACCTTCTTCCTTCTGTATTGAGGGACATCTATATACTACGCCTTGGGGTCTGTATTTTTCCTACGCTTCTCTCAACTTGCTATGTGCAATTTATTATTTGTATTGGCCTGTCAATAGTAGTCACTTTTTCAGGACAAGTTTTACCTTTCTATCCTCCAAATATTTTGCTCTACAGTGATAGTGTAACTTTGGAACCTGGCTGGACACGAGAAGTACCACATAAATTATTTCTTCCTATATCATGTTTAGCTTTCCTGTTCTTTCCATGTCCTTTAGCTCTTTGTTTTGACTGTACAATTGCAGCATTTTCTATCATTGTAGTCTCATTTGTGTGATGCCTTGTTTATTCAGTTGTTTACTATCTACTATTTGTTGCAGCTTTCTTTTGTGAGGAAAGTTGCAAAGCGAAGAAGTAACATTTCCCTATATGCTGATGAGTTGGGTAGAGGATTTGTTGATGAGTTGGACTACAATATTGAAGCTGATAATGCTACTAAATTCCTGGTGCTTCTTTGGTCTTGTCCCCCACCCATGCTTTGCTAATGTATGCCTTCTCTGGGTTTAGTTTTAGCTAATGATTTCCACTCCTCTTGCAGGACACTCACTCCAAATATTCATTTGTCATGGTTCCGAAGGTTCTCAAACAACTTACTAGGAAGAGGGTTTTGACTATGGAGTGGGTGGCTGGTGAAAACCCCAGGGAATTGCTTTCTCTGGCTAAAGGAATTTCTGGTAGCATTGCTCAGTTGTCAGAGAAGCAGAAGTTGGATGCAAAAGCCCGCCTTCTTGACCTGGTATTTAGTACTAGTAGTAGTTTGTTCAGAAAAATTCCTTAGTTATTGTCCGATTTGACATAAGACGAGCGCCATAAATAAGTTCGTTACCAACCAAGCAGAGTAGTTCTTGGTAGCAAATATTTGGAAATGATGTTATGTTCATTCATAACTTAGTGAGTGCTTCTTTATCAATTAAAGGTTGCAATTCAAGACTTGGGTAGTTTTTTACCAACTTGTGCTTGTCTGAGAATAACGCAAATTAAAAATAGATATCTTGAAACCTGAAGGATATTCTGTAGTATATATATGGTTTACCAACAATTTGCACATTTCATGACCCGGTTTGAGCTTACTGGTCATGATTTTAACATTTTGTTATTTACTTCGATAACAAGGTCAATAAAGGTGTCGAGGCATCATTAGTGCAGCTCCTTGAAACTGGCTTGCTGCATGCTGATCCTCATCCTGGGAATTTGCGTTATACACCTGATGGTCGTGTTGGGTAAGTCCAGTTTATTTCTGATGCATGCTACAAAGTAAATGACCTGCTACAGTAATGATTAGACCAATATTCCCCCTCTTTTGCTCAAAAAAAAATGAGTAGACCAATATATTCATATGGCACAAACTTTTTTTGCGAAAAGGAGGTTGTACCCCCTGCCTCTGCATCGATTGATGCACACAGCCATTTTATTGTGTAGTTTATCACATATGGTACAAACTATAAAGGCTCACAGTTTAGTTCGCTCTGTGGAATTATATTTCAAATGTTTTCCCGGTGAATTATTCGTTGAGCTGTGGTAACATCTTCTTAAACATGTTAGGTTTCTGGATTTTGGTTTGCTTTGCGAGATGGAGAAGAAACATAGCCGAGCTATGCTTTCGAGCATTGTGCACATAGTAAATGGAGATTGGGCTTCCCTTGTTTACGATCTGATTGAAATGGATGTTGTTCCACTAAGAACTAATCTACGGCGAGTGACCATGGTAATATGTTTGAGAAGAATATGTTTTTTGTGTACCAGTGGGCTCAACTAATTTTATATGTATACGATTTCCCACCAAAATATTTGTCAGATTCGTTGTCCACACAATTATCTACTTGCCTCTGCCATTACCCACTTGGATAAAGAGAAGGGGTTATGAACTCATAATACATTTACATGCTGTGATTTACTGCCCCATTAGATTATTTTCTTTATTTATAATTATTTCTTACAATATTGTCTTTGCCGTTTTAGGACTTAGAGGATACATTGGGCGAGGTAACCTATGAAGGTGGAATTCCAGACATCAAGTTTAGCAGGGTGAGTAGCCTTTTCTCTCTGTAGATTCAGTTCCTTATACAGTTGGTCTGATATCTCCATTTCTGTATTATATCTTAAACCAAGTACTTTTCTTAATGACATTCATTTCACATTGTTGCTGTGGTTCTTGAACCGCTGCAAACATCTTTTAGGTACTTGGAAAAATTTGGTCCATAGCACTTAAATATCACTTTCGTATGCCACCATATTTTACGCTGGTCCTGCGTTCAATTGCCTCTTTGGAAGGTTAGCTTGTTCATCAGTTGTTAAGATAATGAACTGGTTAGATAAATATATGTATAAATGAGTTGTTTACTCCAGATTAGTTTGTTTTGATTGCAATTTGTTTCTTCAGAGGTTTGTTTATACCCTTCTTTTGTAATTGATAGGACTTGCCATGGCACAAGACAGAACTTTTAAAACATTTCAGGCAGCATATCCATATGTTGTTAGGAAGCTTCTGTCTGATAATTCACTTGATACTAGGAAGGTCCTGCATCAGGTACCTCTTTTTAATTATCTCAGTTAATTTCCAGAATGGCATGCGTGATTAAGTTTAGCTAATTGATAGCTTCACTGTTCTGATGTCTTGGCTAAAGTTAGTCTTTGAAACACATATCATCATCCGGTTCCTCTTTTATAACATGACTAGTTGCCAGCTAACAGGCACCACCCAGCAATATACTTTCATATTTGTGATCTTTTCCCTTTTTTTCTATTCTAAAAAGATTGACAGAAAATCTTTGCCTCAACTACTTTCGACTAGCAACGTAACCCACATTTAAGCAGCAGCATTTGCTAGGGCCGAGGCTTATTATCTCCAGCCCTGGGCTCCCTAATTCCTCTTAAATCTGTCAGCAATATGTAAGACTAGTCCAGTTTCAGTGTTCTGCGGCGCACGCTTCTTCATAATAAAAAATATCTGTCATATTATTGACACCATTCATATGCGACACAGGTGATTTTCAACAGAAGGAAAGAGTTCCAGTGGCAAAAGATTGCAGTGTTTCTAAAGCTAGCATCAGCAAGGTAGATTTCCAGTTCTGGATTTTATTTCTCAAAAAACCAAGCAAGCATAATTGCTTTTCTGAATGGTCTGAAGCCTCCTATTAGGATGCTTAGTTTTCGGTCGAGGGAAGATGCGATGTGCCTGCTAACATTCTCCACATATGTGCAGGGGTAACTTCAGGCAAAACACTGGCGCTCTGCCCGAGAGAAAGGGCCTGGACGTCTCAAACCTTGCAGAGATCAGTGACGCATCTTCCCTCGACCGCGCCACACCAGAAAGGGCGATGCACACTGCAAACCTTTGCCTGAGGCTCTTGTTATCAAATGATAGCATTGTGATAAGGAGGCTTATAATGACCGCAGTACGTAACGTAACGACCCTTCGCTATTTTCGGGCACTTCTTGGTCTGAATCAGCTAGCTCTCCTGACTGTTCTTTCCTGAACTAAACTGAACTGAGTCTTGAGCTCACTTTGTGTTCGGTTGTGCAGAACCACAAGTCTCGCCCGGGACCTGATCTCCAAAGACGCGGCGATTTTCCGGGCCCTCCTGAGCCGGGCTCTCGCCGACATCGTCTGCCAGTGGATGGTGAAGGTGGCCGGACTGAAACGATCCAGCAGGGATAGCATGGGTGACGACCTGGGCATGTCCCTGTCCAAAGAAGCACCGATTTCACCCGTGGTGTCATCACTACAGGAGGTCGTGAGGGACCGAAGGCTGAAGGTCATATTCTCAAAGTTTGTCAAGGATCTAAGGGAGGAGCCATTGCTGATGGTCAGGGTGGGCTGGAGCGCGCTCGTCGTCTCGGCCGTGTCCGCCGCCATCGGCGCACACCGCTTCGCCGTCCTCCTCTCGGAGGAGTATCTGCCGACGCTGTGGACGCCCGCGCCTCCGCCGCCGCAGTTAGCTCGTAGCTAAGAGTTTGTAAATGAGCACGCCACACTTTTATGTAGTACAGTATAATCATGTAGAGTATTAGTATTATGGTATGGGTCGTGAGTTTTTGAGAATATATGCGCATCCATATTTGGTGCAACGTGCAACACTACTAGTAGTACCGTATATGTTAAGGGTTGAAGGCTAGGACTTCAGTTTTGGGCCCCCTCACAGCTCCGTAGAGGAGCCTGGGCAGGATGCTCCTGTACCTGTCCTCCTCCCTCTTCTCCAGCAGGTAGGCGATGATTTCCTCCACCTCCGACTTAACATCGAAGTAGAGCTCGGTCGCGGCCCGCCGGTCGGTGAGCACGGCCTGCCGCCCCCTCGTCGGGATCGGCTTCCCGAACCGGTAGTAGAACCGGCCGGGGATCTTCGGGACTGCGCCGGGGAAGATCACCTCCTGAGTGTCCCTGCAGCAGAAACACAACCAACCTTAGCCTCGGTTCATGGAGAGAAGAGAACGAATGTTCCTGGCTGGTTATAAACCTTAGCTTCAGATGGTTGCTGTAGCCCCGCAGCAGCTTCCTGCCCAAGGGCACGCTCCTGATATCGTCGAATGTCCAGAGCAGCTGCAGATTCAGAAGGGGTGCAAACGTCGGTTAGAGAATGCATGATTGTGGTCGCATTCTTGAATCTCTTAACGGTTTTAGGATACGTTCATCAGCTTGATAGTTGATACATAACCCAAGAATAGAAATGTTTACATGCAAGTGTTGGAATGAAATGTGCCATTGGTCCGTTAACTCAAAAAAAAATACGGATCCGTTAACTCAAATTAATTTCACACTTTAGGCCAATACTTTGGGAAGTGATCGGGTTTAGTCCATAAACTCGTTTTCTCGATCAAATACGGCCAAAAACGAGTGGGGAGAGGAAAAAACCATCCATGTGGCTGCCACGTTGGCGTAGCGTACCTCAAATCACTTGAAAACTTAAAAAAGAAAAACAGTCAATGGCTTACGTTCACAAGGTCATCCTCTCCGACGACTCCAAACGGCACAATTGTGGCGTCGAACTGCGCCGCCATCCTGACGAACTCGGCCTGGTCCGGCCAGAAAAGCCTGTGCTCTTCACCCTACAATCCACATTCCACAAGTTCGAACGTATCCAAGTTCACAATCAAAATAGCATCTACGTACTCAGTTTCCGGAGTAGAACAAATTAACAACAAATTCTGTTGTGCACCCTGCTCCCACCTTGCAGTGGAGCGCCTCCCGGTAGCCACCGGGGTAGAGCAGCACGAACTCGCCGGCGGCCAGCAGCTCGTACATGCACCGGTAGGTCATGGGCACGCCGCCCCACAGGTTGAGGAAGTCGAAGAGGTCGTGCCCCTGCGACCGCGTCCGCGCCTTCCTCGGGAACAGCAGCGGGTGGGCGACGCCGCGGACGACCACCTTCCTCCGCCGCATCAGCTCCGCGCCGAGCGGGATGATCTCCGTGCCCATCAGCATGTGGTTGCCCACCAGCAGCACCGGCCCCTCCTCCGGCAGCCCCGCCAGGCCCCGCACCACCGCGCCGTCCTCCATCGTCGAGTACATCGCCGGGCACGTCTTGAGCATCGTGCCCCTGTTATTATTATTATTATTTACAGTGTGTAAGTGGTACGTAGTAGTACATTCATGATTAATTATTCGGCACGTATGAATGAAGGATGTAAGAATTTGCCGCTGGGTGTGGTGATCTTGGTCACCACCTGCTGATCTTGTCGGCCTCCCTCATGTCGGTTGCCGACGGCGGTATGTAGTCGCGAACCCGGTGGTAGCGCCTCGAGTGGCGGTAGAGGGAAGAGCACTTGATGATGGATGACACATGGACACCATGCTCCTGAAATTTTCACCAGCATTGTCCTTTGACATGTTCCTTTCAGTGCATAAGATATACTGCAATCTGATGAAGTCTGCTTAAAAAAACTCACCAGCAGCAAGCTGTGGCCATGCTTCTCAAAGAAGAAGACTCTGCATTTGGGTAACTTCTTCTGTAGCCTGTTAGCTTCAGATTTGCTCGGAAGTAACCTGTCGGCGCAGCTGAGTGCAAGCATACAAAAGAACTTGAGTCATGATAATCCAATCGTTCGAAATCCGACAAAAAATACGCATGCAAACCAGAAACACTGCTAAATCATGCAGTAGCTTGAATTTATCATTTGACAAAAATCTGCAGCTAAGGATGAAAATGGAAGTAGAGAACCGAGTGCCTAATAAGGCCACAAACCTGGCTAGCAGTAGCACCTCGGATGTAACTGATTGTATATGGCTATTAGCGTATGATGCAGCCTGTTTGATCAGTTTAATCTTCCATTTTAGTGTGTCTTTTGGTAGTTTGTCCAGCATTTTCTGCAATTAAAGGCACAAATATATTCCTTCAAAAATGAATAAATTTGAAGGCACATATTTTGTGCACACGTTAATCTTACAGACCAAAAGAAACACGAGAAAAAAAGTTAGCAGGAAACTGAATTTATTTTCAGACCATTTTCTCCCTTAATTTGAATTTTTTTCCCCGAAAGGTAGCATAACCTTTGGCCTCTACATCAATTGATGCACCCAACTATTTACTGACATATTTTATTCCTTAATTTGTATTGTCTTGATAAAACTAGATACACAGAAACAAGACGCAGAGAGGTCGATGGTACACACCGAATGCTTCAGGGAAGATGACATGTTACTTGTCAATCTGCTGAGTGCTTCAAAAGGATGCCTCCCACTTTTCATTATACTCAGTGCCATGTTCACCTCATTGTCTGGTCTCAATGAACAGGAAGAATAGAAGAAGCAAGTGCAAAAAACTTAGAGAACAAATGTAAACTTATGACATAACGGTATATATCAGGCAAGTTTCAGTCCAATAAATGCATCAATGTTTTTGCTTAATTCCTAGCCTATTCCTACACTTGTTCCTTTTTCAAATTTTCTATGTTGGACCCGACAAGATACTTACGGATGTTGTAATTCAGTAGAGCTGCAGCTGCAATACAGGCGCGGTCCGACAACGGGCTGAAAACCGACAGAAGTGTTTTTATGCGTGATCTCTCAAATGATGTAGCTTCCCCAGAAGAAAAGAGAGAAGAAATAAAAAAAATGTATATCAGAAATTTTTCATAAATAGGCAGGTTCACTGGCACACCATCAGAAATTTCTTGCATACCTGGATTAACTAGTACCAGTACCAAATCAGTGCCAGGATTGCGAGCGGCGACTGCAAGAGCTATGCATCCTCCAAATGAATTCCCCAATATGTAGATGGGCTTAGTAGGAGAAGCAGAATGCTCTGCTCTCACAACATCTTCTACCATTGTGACAAGTTCTGAAATATAAAAGGAGCTAGAACCATACAGTTAATCTTTAGAACTTAATAACTGGACGTGCGGCGTCGGCTCTGCTTAATGTGTTTTGGGGATCTTTTGTTTCTGCCACAAGTCAACCTGAGGGCATGTCTCTAAAAAATGACTTTGCGTGTTGTGTGCATCTTCATGATACAGACGTCGAGAGAAATGAAAAATTCCGTTTCCAACAAAAAGGATGTGTTTCACTCTGAATCTTAAAATAAGCTCAGAGTTTCACTTGAGATGGAAAATGCTCGGGAGAGAAACTAACAAACTAAATACACAGATATCCGATACCTTCGAACGGCGTGCGGTCGCGAAGAGGAATGTGCATGCATCTAAGTTCAAATATCCTGCAAATGAAGGAACAAATGCATAATGTATCCGAAGTAGTATCACGATCACACTACTCCGGGTTTCCCATATATTTTTTCCAAGTAAACTGATCGTGGCATCTCACGTTCCAAGAGCCTTGTGGTGCATGCAGAGCCCCATCCCCATTCCATCTATCCCTGCAAAGATTAATATGTATGTATGTGAGTATGTATGTAACCCCAAATCAACACCTGAAATTAGCATTCCGTACGTCGAAGGCACAACATTTCGGCACATGAACACACGTTCACCTGGCAAATACAGCATGACTGGGGCATCCTCGACGGCCGGTTCGCAGGCGTCGACGGGGCAAAGCCAGCGGGGCGGCCCGCCGTCGTGCTCCACGAGCTCCCCAATCGCCTTATAATAGTGGCCCAGGTCCTTGACCGTCCCGTAGCCATCATCGTACAGCGGCTCAAGACCCCTGTAGCTCGCCTGCACCCTCCGGCCGGCGGCGTGTGCGTGCCTGGACGACTGGCGGCTGAACGAGCCATGCAGCCGTCGCCGCCGCAGCCCCGCTTGTCGCCAGAGGGGGAGGGCCTGGGGGTGTGCCAGAGGCAGGGAGAGAGAAAGAGTCGCCATTGCCGCGAAGCTTCTTGGAGTGTCCCAGCCATGGCTTGGAGGGAGGCTTATGAAGCACTGTACTCATGCATGAGGTGCGCAACAGACATAACTGAATTTCAACGAGGCGCGGAGAGCGTGAGGGATTTTCATTCATCCGGCGCCGGGCTCGAAATGGTTCGGCCCAGTGGGCCGAGGTGGGCGTCTTGGGCCGTACGGAGGAGAGGCCGGCGCGAGTAAACCGGAGGCTGCCTGAAGTGGGAGGAAGGGCAGATCGGCGGAGGGAGGGAGGAAGGAGGAAGATGATGGGGGGAAGAGGGGGAGTAGCAAGCGGAGGAGGAGGGGGGCGGCGGCAGGAGCGGCAGGCGCTGATGCTGGCGTTCGCGGTGGCGCTGCTGATGGGCACCGCCGTCTACTTCCGCATCTGGGCGCGCCAGTCCGACGACCCCTCCTTCACCGCCGACGACCGTGAGGAGCTCCGGTTCGCCCTCTCCCTCTTCCCCCACCTTCATTCTGCTGCTGACGGATCCTGCGGCCTGTTCGACGGGTGGATCATGGCTAGGAGGAGCAGACCCTCGAATTCGGGGCGCCTCGCTTCTGTAGAGTGGATTCCTAGGGGCAAATCTTAGTGACAGTTTGGATCCAGACTTACATGCCATTACATGCTCACTTTTTCTAGTAGTTCTTTTTTACTACCTGCTGTGAGTCCAGACGGTCTGAGAATCAGCTGCCCGATCAAGGATTCATTGCAAGCCGGGTTTGATGGAATTGGGACATAATTTCCATGTTTCCACTGAACATATGTGTTCGCCACTGTCAGTATCAAGTGCATGCTTTTCAGCAAGATTTTCACTGCCAATGTCAAGCTATTTGCCTCAGAACATTGTTGGTTTTAATTTTTCACAAAGTGGTTGTTTCTTTCTGGTGAAATTTTAAGCTAGGTCCATACAATTTCATCTACATGTGTTCGCGTTCGTGTTATCTTGATGTTTCGTCGGAGGCATGGCTAAGCGGTTTATTGGTATTCTTTCGCTGGGTCATCTTTTGCAGGAGGCAGTTCGAACATGCTAACCTGGAGGCAATGGATGAATCCGCTGAATGGAGAATGAAATACGACACGGAGTTGGCGAAAAACAGGGACCTGCAAGATGAACTTTTGAAGGTTGGTTCCATTTTCAGTACATGTACTTCACTCTCTTATATTCGTCCATGATTTACGTCTGTGATGCTGATGGGATAATCTTTCTTTGTAGGTTAAGACCTCACTGTCTGATTCAACCAAGAGATTTGAAGAGTTGCAAAAGGTAGTTTTGGGGCAAATTTCAGTGCATTTTCTTGTTGTATCAGAATCTTAGTTCTGTGTATCCTGTTCCATTTGACCGTGTGCTCCCTCTCCATTTATTTTCACTCTCTCCTATGTACATGCGTTGCTTAAGCTGATCTCCATCGCTGCAGGATAATGAGATGTTGAAGAGGCAGACTGAATCCATGAAACTGGAGTGCAATTGCACCGTTCCATTGAATATTACTCAGGAATAAGGACATTTCACTGGCAGATTAGCACTAGTTTTCCTTTTCATTTTCCTTATTATTGGAGTGAGGACAGATAGAATGAGCAGCTTTGTAATACTCCCTCCGTCCCAAAATAAGTGTCTCAACTTTGTACTAACTTTAGTACAAAGTTGTACTAAGCTTGAGACAGTTATTTTGGGACGGAGGGAGTAGTAGATATGGCGACTGCAGCAAAGAAACTTGTGTTTGCAATTGTTAATGACCTATACACCCGGGCACAATTTTGGGAGTAATCACTTGTGAGTAGCAATGCATAAGTGTGTTTTTGGTATTAAGTTTTATGCTGGATTTGGGAAAATCGCTTGGCACCTGTACATATGCAGTGTAATGATGGTTATCTCCAATTCCTTTGCTGTATGTTTTCAAAAGTAAAAATCTTGGCTGTAGACATCCCTTTTCTTCTTGAACCTGCCAATCCACCTTATTAAAAAGGGTGGGCCTAAAAGGCGGCATATTAAGATTTGTAGACCACTATATGTTTTCATTCTCTTCTGAGGGAATCAAACAGAGGAACCACTTGGCATGAGCTGTATCTTGATGAGGCCCTATCAGTTGAGGGGTGTGTGGGGTATCATGTGTGTGCCGCTCGGCAGTTTGTGACGGTTTAGCCCGGTTTTCCCATTGACTAACTGGGCAACTCTCTTCTGCTTAATTAATGGATGAGGCAAATCTTTTGCCTCCATTTCGATTTTTTTATCAAAAAAAAAACAGAGGCCTGTCTTGTTCTTTTTGTCTCTGACCAGTAATCACTTGCTGTGAAATTCTGTTCAAGTCATCTGGTTACATAAACCTTTTCAGGTTATAATACAGTGCAAATATACGGTTGTCATAAACCTATTCAGGTTATAATACAGTTCAAATATACAGTTGTCCTAAACCTATTCAGTTCTGTTTATGCAACATTTCCCAATCCAAAATATGCAGTTGTCATTATTCATTTCTGTTTATGCAACAGTTGCCCAATCCAAAATATACGGGTGCTAATCCTCCATCAACCTACTCAGGTGCCTGGATTAATTCCACTGAGCAAAGTAATGCATCATGGTTGTCACCGTTCAATGCTAATCCTGCTCAGTAGGATCTGAACTAGGAGCATCATCATCAAGAACACTATGCCAGGCGCCTCAACCAAGCGACTTTTTTCAAACCCAAATCTAGTGACTTCGAAGTTCCAACACTTATTATAACTGGTTTCAATATATAAATCCACTTTCATCAGCACTTCAAGAGCCAACTTACAAGATAGGATAGCACATCAATGCATGGTTGCACACTGCTCAAAGCTGAAGGATACCATACCCAGTCATGGAATCAGTAGTATCTTGCCAATGTGGGAGCTTGACTCCATCAGCTTGTGAGCTTCGGCTGCCTCAGATAGAGGGAGTGTCCTGTAAACCACCGGCTTCACCTTGCCCGATGCAATGGCTGGCCATACATTTTTCTTCACCTCGCTGACGATCTGAGCTTTATTGGCCAGGCTTCTGCTCCGCAGCCCAGCAACTGCACATAATCATAGCAATTCAAACCATTGCTAAAATTAGTGATGACATTTAGGAATCGTCCATCGCATAAAACAAGAAAAAAGCATCGATATAAGATCTGTTATCAGGCAAAAAACAAGGCATAACGAGAAGCGGAGAAATCGTGTGGATCGATGCAACCTTGTATGGTCAATCTTCGGGCAAGCATCGCCTGCAGGTTCACTTCAGTCACGGTGCCTCCCATGAAACCAATGATGAAAAGCCTACCATCAACTGCTAAGCTGTCCAGATTGCGCTGGAGATATGGTCCGCTGACGTTGTCCAGAATGACATCGACACCTGGTAGAGATATTCCCAATATTACAGTTAGAATGTGTGTTAACTTGCCAAGCATAACTTGGGACAGCCAAAATATTTTGTCTAATTTTTGCATCAGGGCATCAAGCATTACAAGAGGAGGGCAGGATATATGTTACCATTTCCATTGGTTTCTTCTTTGATGCGTGCTACAAAGTCTTCAGTTTTGTAGTTTATGCATACATCCGCACCCAAACCTGCGCAAGCGGCTAGTTTCTCTTCGCTTCCTAAAGCGGCATAGCAGAGTTACTTGTGCGCTTTCAGAAAACATCTTAGTAGCATATATACTGTATCTATCTATCTGAACAAACAAACCTGCAGTAACAAAAACCTTGATTCCGAGGTGCTTTGCAATCTGTATGGCAAATGTGCCGATTCCGCTTGATCCACCGTGGATCTGCATACCGTTAGAGATACCTCATCAGCAATCGAAAACATAGGCATGAAAATTCAGTTCCAGTTCAATTCTCACAACACCAATTGTGCACCTACTTTTGCATACAAGTGACTACAGTACTGAATCATTTCATACTCCATTCGAGTTGGCATCATTCAGTACTTTGCTGTTTTTCAGTTAGTCAGAGCATGACAATTTGTTGTGACCAAAGATATCTGACTGAACAAAATGTTCAGCTCCTAGTAGTAGGAATCATATGTGGGGATGACTGAGGCAGATTCTTCGGCCTGCAATCCCAACAAATTAGCTAGAGAGGTTTTCTTACAAGGAAGGATTCGCCGGGGGAGAGACGGCTGGTCATGAAGACGGTGGACCAGACGGTGCAGGCCACCTCGGGCAAGCCGGCGGCGTCCGTCAGCGACACCCCCTCCGGCACCGGGAGCAGCTGCCCCGCCGGCACCACCACCTTCTCCGCGTACCCGCCGCCGTTAAGCCGCGCGCACACCTGCATAGCCCGCAAGCCAAACAGCAGATGCATCACCATAGCAGAGCAGCAGCAGCAAGGGCAGAGGAGGTGGTGAGGTGAGCTTCACTGAACTAAGCTATTACCTGGTCGCCGACGGCCCAGCGCGGGTGGACGTTGGCCCCGAGGGCGAGGATGGCGCCGGAGCACTCGACCCCCGGGTAGGGCGAGGCGCCGGGTACCCGCCCTGCCGCTGGACCGTGTCCGTGCGGTTGACGCCGGCGGCGGCCACCCTGAGGAGCACCTCGCCGTCCCCCGGCGCCGGGAGGTCCTCCACCTCGCGCTCCTCCAGCACCTCCGGCCCGCCGGGGCTCGCGATCGCCACTGCCCTCATCGTCGGAGGTGTCGGTCTCCCTCGTCGCTCTCACTGCCTGCTCAGCTCGGCCGCGAGTGGGTTGCTCATGTCTGATATCCCCCATGAGGTCGACATACGGGAGAAAGTTCCCGCCGCCGGCGGCTAGCTGCGTGGTCCCCGCTGGCTCCCCACTTCTCTTGTGGCTTCGAGTGCGTATAAACTTTTTTTTCCAATTCAAAAGTCAAATCTCGTAAAGCTTAGACAAATTTATAGAGAAAATTATCAAATCAATAATAGTCCCACCGCCCCGAATTATTTGCCGCAGAAATGGATGTATCTAGACGTATGATAAGTAATTTGGGAAAGAGGGAATACAAAATAAAAAGATGAAATGTCCCATAAGATGAAAGAGCAAGACTTCCAAGTTCCAACATTTTATTGTAACTACTTATCCTCAAGTTACATATCCAATTTCACCAGCACTTAGAGGTCCAGCTTATTACAATATAAAAGGGCATGTCCATGCATAGTTCACTACAGAAAACAGTGCCCACAGCGGCTAGTGTACACATGAATACATGATACACCATATCCAATCATGGAATCAGCAGTATCTTGCCAATGTGGGAGCTCGTCTCCATCAACTTGTGAGATTCAGCTGCTTCAGATAGCGGGAATGTCTTGTAAATCACCGGCTTCACCTTGCCCGACGCGACGGCAGGCCACACATTCTTCTCCACCTCGCTCACGATCTGCGCTTTGTTACTGAGGCTTCTGTTCCGCAGTCCAGCAGCTGCACAAAACCATGGCAATTCAACCAAGTGGTAAATTAGTGATGATGTTTAGGAATAGTACAATCATGTAAAACAATGAAGCAAACAACAAGCACCGATATAAGATGGCAATACTGAGAATCACATAAATCTAAAGGAGGCGTGGTTGCCTATAGATAGATCCATCCAACCTTGTATGGTCAGTCTTCGGGCAAGCATCGCCTGCAGGTTCACTTCAGTTGTAACACCTCCCATGAAACCGATGATGAAAAGTCTACCATCAACAGCTAAGCTGTTCAGATTGCGCTGGAGATAAGATGCACCGATATTGTCCAGAATGACATCAACACCTGGTAAAGGTATTTTGTGTTATTTGTTAATGTAGGAGTATATAAACTTGACAGGTATGACTAGGTAACACACTAGGGGCTAGCAAACACCATAACAGAGGAACGCATCGGAGTATCAAACATTACAAAAGGGTAGGAGCAGCATACCCTTTCCATTGGTTTCTTCTTTTATGCGTGCTACAAAATCTTCAGTTTTGTAGTTTATGCATACATCCGCTCCCAAATCTTTGCAGGCAGCTAGTTTTTCTTCGCTTCCTAGAATAGGATAACAGAGTTACCAGCACAGTTTCAGAAACAATTTGCTATATCTTAGTATTTCTTCCCTTATCAAGTGTATATTTAACAAACCTGCAGTAACAAAAACCTTAACACCAAGGTGCTTCGCAATCTGTATAGCGAATGTACCGATTCCACTCGATCCGCCATGGATCTGCATACATTGGAGACACCCAACCATCAGGAATACATACAGCCAGGACTCCAGGATAATTCACCCCATTTTGCATATGAGTAACTGCTAAAGTAGTTCGCACTCCATTCTTGTAGCCATCATGTACTTAGCTATTTCCCAGTTAACTGAAGCATGCCAATTTGTTGTGACAAAAGATATTAGACTCAATTCTCAGTGAAAGAGATTCACAAGCAGTCTCATCCCCACAAAGCAGCAAGTGCAGTGAATTGATACGCCGTTTGCAATCATCACATGGGGGAACAAATTAGCAAGAGAGGTTTTCTTACAAGGAAGGATTCGCCGGGGGAGAGGTGGCTGGTCATGAAGACGGTGGACCAGACGGTGCAGGCCACCTCGGGCAAGCCGGCGGCGTCGGCCAGCGACACCCCCTCCGGCACCGGGAGCAGCTGCCCCGCCGGCACCACCACCTTCTCCGCATACCCGCCGCCGGTAAGCAGCGCGCACACCTGCAGCGCAACAGCATACGCAAAAAAGAAGAAGTGAGTTTCAGACTTCAGAGAGCAGCAGCGGCCATCACCGAATTCGCCATGGGGGCACGCAGGCATGGCACCTGGTCGCCGACGGCCCAGCGCGGGGGGACGTTGGCCCCGAGCGCGAGGATGGTGCCGGAGCACTCGAGCCCCGGGTAGGGGGAGGCGCCGGGCGGCGGCGGGTACCGGCCCTGCCGCTGGACCGTGTCGGCGCGGTTGACGCCGGCGGCGGCCACCGCGACGAGCACCTCGCCCTCCCCCGGCGCCGGGAGGTCGTCCACCTCGCGCACCTGCAGCGCCTCCGGCCCGCCGGGGCTCGCGATCGCCACCGCCCTCATCGTCGCTTCCGTCCGCCTCCGCCTGCGCTCAGCTCACTTGCTTCCGGCCTCCGGCTCTCGGTGGCTCCGCGTCTGCAGGCCACTGCTCCACGGCTCTGCTCTCGGCGGCTCTGCTCGGATATAGGGCCGGGCTTCTCCGGCTGGATCCGGCCCAAGAAAGTTGGACGGCAAAATGTGGTCAGGGCATCTTCAACGGCATAGGTCAAACGAACATGGATATGACGATTGAGGTTTTGAATAGATGACTTTGCATTTGCATTTTAGATTTAGATTCGTTTGTATTTCAAAATAGAGAAAAAAAATCATTTATATAATGGGCATCTTCAACGGCATAGGTCAAACGAACATGGATGTGATGATTGAGGTTTTGAATAAGATGACATTTGCATTTGCATTTGCATTTTAGATTTAAATCTTTTTTCATACTTCAAAATAGTGAAAAAAAATTAAATAAGAGGTGTTAAGCTTTTTATATTTTGGGGTCGAGCTATTTTGCCGAGAGCTCATGTCTCCTCACTTATAGCGTAACCGACTCATCTCCCCCATCCCCCTTTCCATTTAGTCGTTGACAAAACCCAGCTTTGTTCGTGACGCATTGGTGGACATCCGGTCGACGCCTTCCGTTCAACAATATTTCAAACAAGGCGGACATCGAGCCGTTCAAATTAATGCATAGATTTTTGTAGTGTAAGAGGTCGCTTAATAAAAACAACTAAAAACTACTCTATAAATCCTACTACTTCCGGCCAGAGGTGAGGCTGAAAACCTCCTGCCAGAGTTGTTGGCCTCGTTGTCATTGGTCGTGGGTGCAAACCCACGGGGTTGTCGGCGTGTGCCTCTTTGGCATCACCATCGTCGTCCTTAGCCTCGAGCTCCTCGACGAGCCAGGTGCGCCACACCTCGTTGATGCGGAGCTAACGGTGTTCGGAGTTGTAAGTGCATCTAGTGCCCCTTAGTGATTTTGGTGTATTAAAGACTTATAGGTTAAGGGACTAATGCGTTTGTGAGTGTACACAGGTCTATAAGTCTATGAGGAATTTGATATTCTGAGAGAAAAGTCGACCCTAAAAATGAAGTTCTTCAACGAAGACTTTGGTATTCTCAAGACTTTGAAAGTGAAGAAATTGATGTGACCTTGAAGACTTGATATTTATTTGAGGAATATGAAGCGTGAAGACTTTTTGTTTTCGTAGTTTCGCTTTCTCTTTCTTGAGTCATAGGAAACACCGTCGTTAAAGGGGTCGAGGAAATACTAAAGAAAAATTTCCATGTGATGCTCAACTCAAAATCCTACACCTACCAATCCCTTCGAGTGAAGCCTTTGAAATCTCATACAGATTCGATCAATTTCTTGATGGTGAGACGAAGTTCTTACCGTCAATGAGGAATTTGTTCGGCCCGAGGAGTTAGAATTCGCCATCTTGAATCGCCTACGATGAGGAACATGATAGCCCTGAAGAATTTGAGAGTCAAACTTCCGACCGTTGCTGTGCTACGCGCCAGCTGTACCAAAACTTATCCACCTAACGGTCATATCATTGAAGGGCATTTATGTCTTATCATGTCGGGCTGCTCCCTAGGCTATAAATAGCCGCCCCCTACAACCACTAGCTGGTTGGCGCTCCATGGTGAAACCGACACTTGTCAATTGAGAGCAACCCATCCTCCGAGGACTTTGAGCGAAAATCATCAAGTGAGGAAAACCCAAAAACCAAACCCCTACAAACCCAAAGTGATTGAGCATCATCAAGAAATTGATCTGCGTGGATCCGGCGCTTGTTACCTTTGAAGACTGTGCTTCTTCCGTAAGGTTAGGCGTCATGGTCTAGAAACATCCAAGAGAAATTGTGGATCGCCGAGTGACCAAGTCTGTGGAAGGTTTGTAAGTCGCTGAAGACTTACCACGAGTGATTGGACGAGGTCTGTGACCTTAGTTCAAGGAGAATACGGTGAGGACTTGGTGTCTGAGCTGCGTGCTCGTAGGCGGGTGTCCGGGACGTGTGTCCTCGAGTTTAAATACTCCTTCCAACTCCAGACGTACAACTGAGACAAAGAAGCTTGAACTGGTCTACCAAATCATTGTCTTCACCAATCTAAGCTGGTTCCATTTCCTCAACCCATTCATTTCCTCATTCTTTGTGTTGAGTGTTGTTCATATCTGTGCTTGAAGACTTTGGTGAAGACTTTCTCAATTTCCTCAGTTCAATTTCTTGATCTGTTTGTCTTCATCTTGTGTTATCCTGTGTTTACGCTTTACGTACTCTGTGCTTGTTTTCATTTCATCATGATGACCATGCCTGTATTCTCGTTATGCTTATTTCGAGTACTTATTCCATTGCCAAGTAGTTCTTCGCTAAGGAATTTCCTCACCGCCAAATTCCTCGATTGAAGAATTCATAAAAATCGCCTATTCACCCCCCTCTAGTCGATATAACGCACTTTCAATTGGTATCGAGCAAGGTACTCCCTTGTTACGTGTGATTTTGGTTTAACCACACGGAGTTTTAGTTATGTCGACCGCAGTACGAAGAAGTGACATGCCCTATCTTTGACGGGTCATGATTATCCCAAGTGGAAGGCCATGATGAGGAAGCGCCTCATGGCAATGGATGCCGAGCCGTGGACCGCCAACTGAAATTGGTCTTCTTGATACGTGCAAGAAGGCGGACGCTGATGACATTCGCAAGTTCACTCGACTTGACATCATGGCGAAGGACATCATCTGTTCCTGCCTATCCAGGGATGAATTCAAGCGTATTATGCATCTTTGCAATGCGAAGCTTATCTGGGACCGAATCTCGGCGCCTATGAAGGTCATCGAACCCGTCATGATCCTTGGTTTGAGGACTTCAAGGAATCTCTCAAAGCGATGACTTTCAACCGGATCCATCATCTTCGCACCATGCCTCATGGCAAAGCGGTATCAAGGTAACGAATGTTCCTCATCCGAGTATAGTGACGATGAATCGATGATGATGGATCGATGATGATATTGAACCTAGCTATACTAAGCTTGTTTGTATTGCCACCAAACAACAACATGCCTTGGAAAAGGTTCAAAACATGTTAGACAAAAGTGATGATATGTTGGGTGAAGAAATGGATCGCACTAAAATACGGTGAAAATTTTCAAAGACTTCAGTCTAGGTTTGATAACCTTCAAAGTCATCATAACACTCTCTTATCTGATCATGAGAAACTTTCTTATGAATTTCTTCAAAGAAAGCAAGATCTTGAGAAGCTAAGAGTGAGTTATGAAGATCTTCGAAGGAGCGCAATTCATTGCACCTGCTCAACAGATCAAGCGCTTCTCGGGAAGAATTTGTTCCTCCATGCTTAAAGTGCATTGAACGCGAATCTGCTAATTCTTCACCGAATGTTCAAATGCTTCAACTGTTACAAATTCTTCACCGCCTGCTATCACTAATTCCTCATCGGAGGACATTGCTAGTATCACCGACAATGCGAGTATGAAGGAATTGTACATGACATGCATGTACAAAAGCCTCAAGGGGCATCAGACTCTTTGTGATGTGCTTAAAAAGAAGATCCTCAACAGAAACCCTAGGAAAGAGGGTATTGCCTTTGAGAGGAAACTCAATGCTGATGGAACATATTGGAAGCCTGAGCAGTACCCCAAAACCTCATGGGTTGCTGCAAAGGGACCTCCAGTTGATCCATCTAACTTATCTGGCTTTACATGTGAATCCCTCATTCTTCTGATGAGTCATTTGACTCCAACTATAAACTGTTCAAAAATCAGAATGGTGAAGTATTTGCTAGATATGTTGGCACTAACTGCAGGAACGGTTCTCCTATGAAGAAAATCTGGTTCCCAAGAAGTGCCTTGAAAGTCTTCGTGTGAATGTCCTCATGACACCACACAGCGAAGAATAGGAACCCCAGATCAAACTCTTCATATGGACCAAATTCTTCACATGGATCCGTGTCCTCATACGGACCAAATTCCTCACGTGGATCAAATTCCTCAAAAGGATCAAAGTCCTCATATGATTATCATCGTGCTAACAACTCTGTTTCGCGGGGTAGAGCTAAGGGCTATGAATATGTGCATTATTCTTCAAACCATTATGTTCATAAGTCCTCAAGAATTTCTACGCTTATTCATATGCTTACCCTAACCCTCTTATGTGAAGCGAAATGGTTTGGCCTCTATGTCACCATTCTCTTATGGTGCTCGCAGAGTGATGAACTCTTTGCCACCCCTTCAGATGTGGGTGGTGAAGAAAAAGAACTAATCTCTTCTGCGGTCAGGTCTCCGGGCGTGCTTTAACGCTCCCAAGAATTTCGGGACCTCGCAAACTTGCCTGAAAGGACGCAGTTAATCATGAAGAAATGAACTTTCATTTCACACGCCCCCTACCGCTATTTCTGCTGACCGCTGGATGAAATTCAGCTGATGATCCTGATATCATATTCTTCCCGGATGAAGTATATGAGATCGTAAGTTGCACTACTTCATCTGCAGGATGATCACCCCAAAGCCACTGATGTGGGTCCTCGATAGTGGATGTACAAATCACATGACTGGTGACAAGAATCTATTGATGGATGCTCTCTTATCACCATCACATCTGAAGCATATCATCTTTCTTTGACAAAGGCAAAAGTCGTGTATTGGGTCTTGGTAAGGTTATGATCTCTAAGGACATACACATGGACAAAGTCATGCTTGTTGAGTCCTTAGGATACAACCTCATGTCGATCTCAATGCTTTGTGATCTTGATATGGTTGTTGTCTTTTGGCAAGTATCACTGTGTTGTGATTATGGAAGGTGACAATTCCAAAGTCTTCAAGGCTTTAGGAGAGGAGACTTGTATATTGTTGATTTCTCTCAGACTACAACCAGCCGTGTGTCTACTTGCAAAAGCTTCTAAGGCAAGCTATGGCATCGACGACTTGGTCACTCAGGCATGAGGAATTTGCACTGCGCTATGCGAAGAAGAAGCATGTCATTGGCATTGAGAATGTCAAATTCCTCAAGGATCACTTATGTGGTGCCTGTGAAAGTCGAAAATGACCAAGGCCAAGCATCCAAATAAGACTATCATGACCACTACTCGACCATTCGAATTGCTTCACATGGACCTCTTTGGACCTAATCATTACTCGTTAATCACTAATGATGCATCACTATATGGCTTTGTTATTGTTGATGATTACTCTCGTTACACATGGGTACACATTATTACTTACAAACATGAAGTGCAGAAGTCTTCAAACGATTTTTCCTCGAGGGCTTCAACCAAATTTGGTGTGAAGATCAAGCACATCAGAGTGACAATGGAACCGAGTTCAAGAATTCCGGTCTTGATGACTATCTTGATGAACTTGGTTTTACTCATGAGTTATCGCCTCCCTATACTCCTCAAAGGTTGAATGGCGTCACGTGGAGCGCAAGAACGTAACTCTTGTTGAGATGGCTCAGACTATGCTTGATGAATACAAAACGCCTCATCGCTTTTTTTGGATTGATGCAATTGATACCGCGTGCTACATCATCGACAGAGTATATCTTCACAAATTCTTCAAGAAGACAGCCTATGAACTCCTCACCGACAAGAAACCCAATGTGAGTTATTTCAAAGTCTTGATTGCTAAATGTTGGATTAGAGATCCTCATCACAATGCTAAATTTGCAATCGAAAGCACATGAAGGTTTTATGCTTGGTTACGAAAGGACTCGCGACACCTACAAAGTCTTCAACATCGCCCTTCACAAGATTGTTGAAATCAGTAGATGTGTGGTTCAATGAAACTAATGGCTCGCAAAGAGAGCACCTACCTTCTGTGATAGATGAACCAAGACCGAGGAGTCTATCAAGTTCAAGGCGATCGAGGATGTCATTCCTCTCAAGAATCTGTCAAGAATTCATTCCAATTCATGAAGAACGCCGAGTTGATGCACCTCAAGAAAATCTTTGAAGAAAATGGTCAAGAAAATGTGATCAAATTCCTCGACGACAACCAAAGACATCCTCGCGTTGCAAAAAGAAGTGCAAGTGGAAAAGATCATCAATGACATTAAAGCACCAGGTCCCTCTCACATGCTCAAAAGCTTCCACATTTATCTAATTTTTGTGGGCACTATGCTTTTGTCTCTATCACAGAGCCCACTAAGGTAGATGAAGCATTTCCGAGCCGGAGTGGATTCAGGCCATGCAAGAAGAATTACATCAGTTCGAGCTCAACAATGTCCTGAACTGGTCAAACGCCTGCATCCTCGCAAGCATAATATCATTGGCAATAAAGTGGATCTATCGCAACAAGCAAGATGAAAATGGCCTTGTGGTGAGGAATAAGGCACGACTTGTAGCTCAAGGCTACACACAAGTTGAAGGAATTGATTTCGATGAAACTTTTGCACCTGTTGCTAGACTTGAGGCTATTCGTGCATATTACTTGCTTATGCTAACCATCATGATATCATCTTATATCAAATGGATGTGAAAAGTGCATTCCTCAATGGTAAGCTTGAGGAAGAAGTATATGTTGCTCAACCCCTGTGTTTTGAAGATCCAAAGAATCCTCGACAAAGTCTTCGACTCAACAAGGCTCTCTATGGCTCAAGCAAGCCCCTCGGGCGTGGTATGATACATTGAAGGAATTCTTCATGAAGAATGGCTTCACACCCTGTTCACTCGACCCTACTCTTTTTACTAAATCTTATGATGGTGAACTGTTTGTGTGCCAAATATACGTTGATGATATTATCTTTGGTCAGATCTTGACCAACGTTATAGTGATGAATTTGCCTATATGATGAGTGAAGAATATCAAATGTCTATGATGGGAGAGTTGAAATTCTTCTTAGGTCTTCAAATTAAATCGCCAGTATAATGGCATATTCATATCTCGTGAGAAATACCTCAAAGATGTACCGAGGAAATTCTAAGCATGCAAGATTGCAAAGGCGTCAAAATTCCTATGCCCACAAATGGCCATCTATGCATCGATAAAATGGTATTGACTTGATCACAAGGTATACCGCCCATGATTGGTTCTTTATTGTACTTATGTGCATCTAGGCCAGATATAATGCTTAGTGTTTGCATGTGTGCCCGATTTCAAGCTGCACCAAAGGAATCACACCATAAGGCTGTGAAGCATATTCTTCGATATCTACCTCACACACCAACACTAGGATTATGGTACCCCAAGGGCTCTGCTTTTGATCTCATTGGATATTCGACTCGACTATGCTTTGGTGATCGTGTGGACCGCAAGTCAACATCTCGGCACTTGTCATTTCCTCGACGATCTTTTGGTCCATTGGTCCTCGAAGAAAGCAGAATCACCAGACATCTCATCATGGAAGTCAATACATTGCTTCTTGGCTCTTCAGGTTTCAATTACTATGGATGAAGCAAACTCTCAAGGACTACGGCGTCAATGTGAAGAATGTGCCTCTCATCGTGACAATGAGAGTGCCATCAAGATTGCTCACAACCCAGTTCAGCACTCGAAGACAAAGCACATTCAGATTCGTCAATCATTTTCTTCGTGATCATGTGTTGAAGGGCGACATCTCCATCGAGCACGTGAAGATCAAGAACAGCTAGCTGATATCTTCACTAAGCCCTTGGATGATAAGAGATTTAGCAAGTTGCGGTGTGAGCTAAATATCTTAGAATCTTCGAATGTTCTCTGAAAAGGACACACATCCTGACACTTATGCAAAATTGATGACTTAGATGTGGAACACATGAAGAAACGTTTTTCTTCAATCAATGAAGAATAACACTTTAAGTGTGAAGAAATTAATGAAGAATTTGATTCTCGTAACCCTACGACAATTGTAATGCGTGTCTGAAATCATCATTCTTATAATGTGAGTCACGCCACCACCAAAGTTGAAAATCTTCGAATTTGAGTTTTTCCTTAGTTTTGGAATTCTTCAGTTTTTCAAATTCTTCAACTTTGCAAAATCTTCACTGTTTTCATCGTTTTTCTTCATTGGCTATATATATATATGAGTTTATGTCCTCTCTGACATTCACTTATGGCTATTTCTTCATGTTGCGTTTTCTCGCTAAGTGAATGTGATCGGACCCTTCCCCTCTATGCTATACTCAACCCAATCTATTCACAAATTCTTCATGTGCGTTCTATTTGAAACTCGTTCAAAATCTTCCTTTGTGTCCTTGTCATTTGAAGAAATTGCGAATCTGAACTTTAAACTGATCTTATCCAAACTTTCGGTTTTACCATTAAACCGTTCCGCATCCCACGATGCATTATTCTATTCACCCACGATCGGACACGATCTCAACTACACAAAGACGGTGACACATGTCATGAGAAGGAGAAAGGGCAGGGCACGCTCGTCCCAAATCTTGAGCGTAACAGTTTTTCACCGTGTCTATAAATACCCCTCTTCCCTTCCTCACTTCACTTACTTCCGCCGACCGCTCTCTCTCGCCGAGCTTCTCAAACCCTAAACGCCACCGCTACTCCATCGTCCGGTGAGGAAGAGCTTGCTTGCCTCGACCTCGTCGCCCGTCAGATTTTCAGCGCCGGTTGCGGAAATCCTCACTCCGCCAGAGCTGTCTTCCTCCGCCAAGTTAGGGCGTGGGAGATCTAACCCGATTTAACTTCACATCCGCTTCTCGGTTAAGTCGCGTTCTTCACTTCGGTAATTAAAAGTTACTTTTATTACTTGCTTTGATTCTCAAGCTTTCACGAAAATCTTCAAAGGTGTTTTATTCTTCAAATCCTCACACACAAAACACCTCACTAGTTATATGCTCTTGATTAGCTTTCTAAGCATCATTTTTCTTCAAGATTCCTCAATTGTGTGGATCTTCGATCTGTACAACTCTGGAACCTAAGACAAAGAACACTTAGTGAAATCCCTCAAGGCTCATCTGGTCAAATTCCTCAAAACTTGTTCTTTAAAAAAAAACCTTCTAAGAACGCATATGACCTCTCCAAATTCCTCGCAACTATACTCTGTTCACATGTACTCATGTCTGCCGCTGAATCACTAGGTTCTCATCAACTTAACTCATTTGCAGCATTCCTCGAAGAAAAGTTGCATACTTCTTCGTAAAATTCGATTGTTCAAATTCCTCACCGAAGAATATGGCAGACGGAAAGAAGCCTCGTAAAGGAGGAAAGAAGCCCAGGTCATGACTGCTTTCAGATACCCGAGGACATTTATGCTTGACTATTGCACACTGATGAAGCCAAATTTGGCAAAGAAAAACAAAATCGTGAAAGCAAGGTGCGCATTCAGAGGATTGAGCGGAGATGGGCAAGGAATGGAGGGAGTACATGTATGTTACTCCAAAGTACATGAGGAAATTCACCTCAATCCTCCATGCCCAAGAGCTCCATTGGCACTGCCAAGTAGTCGACCCCACCAAAGCATCAAGCGTGGTGAGGACTTTCTGAAGAATGGGCCAAGCGCCAAGCTAAATTGGCAAGACAAGCCAAGGAGGCAAAGGAGGAAATTCAATGAGGATTCTGCCATCGCCGCCGCTACTAAGGCCTCTCACAAACCGAGGAAATCTATGCCAAAGAAGCCTCGCCGTAAGCTAAGTGCTTCACCAACAAATACCTCACGGCCAAGTTCTCACAAATGCCCTCACGGCAAATTCCTCATACCGCTTCCTACTCCACCAAAGTCCTCAAGTGATTCCTTCAAAGTCCTCGGCTCTGTGCATCCGCTACATGTCAAAGGATTGTTGGTTTCTCGATTGCCTCTGGTGTCTCGGCAAGTTCTCATGCACCAATTTCCTCATCGTGCCCCACCTTGTTGAAGACCAAAGCAAGCTGCTGGGACGAGGTCCTCGGCCAAGTCCAAAGAAGAAACAGGTCGCATTCCATGTGCCTTCGATGATGAAGCTTCGATGATGAACTTGCGTAAATCATCGAGACAGAGCAGTGTGAAGGCCGCTAGAGCCAAAGGCACATCTCATACATCGCTTTTGGATCCGAGGAAGATCCTCGATTACATTGACCTCTGGCACAAGGATCCTAACACCCCTATGCCTGATTTTCATCTGACTCCTGGTCAAAGTCACATGCTGACCCATTTCATCAGTGAAGAGAAATTGAAGTTTGAAAAGGCAAGAGAGATCAAGAAAGCTTAATACAGAAAGGAGAAGCTCCTGAAGAAAAACGTTGTCAATGACACCGAGGAACTTCTCAAGGCTCAGGTGAAATCCAAGCTCTCAAGAAAGACTTTGATGCCTATTATGCTGATTGGCAAGGAGCTAAGTCGATTCGGCTAACCCGACGAAGAAGTTCACAAATGTTGCAACCCCAACGCAACAAGAAATTCCTCAGTCGCAGCCTCGCCACCGCTGAAGAACATGCCAAGACGGCCGATGATTTTCAGCTGCTGATGACAATGCTAGTTCCGTGGCTGATGATCCCATTCTAGCCGTGAAGAAATTGCCGGGGCATCCACTAGTGGTGCGCTCAAGAAATCAAGAGATCAGGCAATCAGATTGGCCATACCGAGGAAATTCAACCAGTATTCCTCAGCTCCTCCCGCGCCTACACCAACTCCAATCCTTCCATCTGCATCGGATGTGAAGAAGACCAAGGCTGCGAGCGAGCTGCGAGTGAAGAAAAGGAAGGCATCACCAATTTGCGTCAAATTCTTCTACTGCTAAGAAAATGGAAGCCAATGACCAGCTCATTTGAAAATCCAATTGATGTTGTTCCGATTTCCTCCATGCCATCAAAGGACCTTGTTCCTTTTGGTGAAGACTATGCGATCCCAAGCGGATCTCGATGAAGAAAATCGATTCTGCCGCTTCACGGGCAGATTGATGAAGAAATTGAGGTGGATGCTATCCTTCAACGCCAATCATTTCCTCGCCTATGCCTCGGTTCACAGCGAAGAGGCTGGTGTTGAGGAAATTGAAGATGAAGACGTGGACATTGGATGCACCACGCCGGTGATGAATGATGACTTTTGGGATGATGCGCATCCAAATTCACCACTCTTCACCCCAATACAACAAATTCCTCGGCCCCCTGCACCAACAGTTCAACTGGGCTCAAGAAACTCATCCCACTCCTCTCGTGCATGAAGAAATTCCAGCCGCTAGTCTTTGAAGAACTCTTCTTCTTCTTTGATCCTCGATCGCACATGAAGAGGAACCGTAAATTCCTCAGCCTAAAGAACACAGAGCTCGCGATTCCCACAGGTGGTGATGCAACTCACCGACACCCCTCCGCCAAAGCCGAAGAATCCGTTCTCAAGTAAAATGCGAAGTTCAAGGTCAAGACTTCTTTGGTGAGCATGTTTTTCTTCATCGATTACAATCCTTATGACTCTTCTTCGCGCATAAGGAAGAGGCGTTTACGGACTGCAAGCCAAGCAAATTTCTATTCCTCGATTGCTATTCAACAAGGACAAAATCTTGATCATGCACATATTCCTCATGTGGACATGGAATCTCTGCCCGGGCTTCGAGCGATCCTCGGTGTTCTTCACGATGCAGACTCATGAATTTACTGCCGACATCTGTGATTGGAATGCAGAACTTATTCTTCGCCCCACGCGCGACACTACATATCATCGAGACGCCGAAGGCGTAAACTCATGGGTGTTGGACTGATGTCTGAAAACACTCACTACAAGGCACCGACAGAATCGAATTTCTTCGTGTCCTTCCTCTCGGTCCTCCCCTTGGCGGTGCACGTTGCATTTCTGATGAACCTGAATCGACAAATCACTATATGCAAGTCTTGATGAAGCCTTTGAAGCTAGGGCAAGCCCCACCGAACAAAATTCCTCGTCAAGGAATTCATCAGTATGTGCCTCGGATCGCTCTATCGGATTACGACGAAGACAATGAGTCCTCTCAAAGGCCACGACTCAAATGATGAAGAAGTCGTTGGCATCATGAAGAATATGCTTTTCAACATCATTCATGGCGTTCCCATCAACTTCTATGATTTCTTCATGAGGACTCTGGCGAACATTGCTATGTCACCATTTGATTTGAAGCCCTATGCGCCTTGGATTATGAGATTCATCGAGCAAGGTCTTCACTCAATTACAAAAGGCGATACTCACGAACCCTTTGCAACTACTTGCCTCCAATTGAAGTCCTCAAGCGGACGGTTTCCTCGGTGATGACAAAGGCAAGGCCGCTGCTGTGATAGATGAAGGCATTCGTCCATTGGATGGTCAATTTATCGCAAGGCAGCATCCTACTCTACCAATGACGACTACGCCACATGACTCTGCCGCCAATACCTCTCGCCAAGCAAAATCCTCAAGCTTCTGACACTGTGGTGATGACTGATCGTGAGTTACTCCTCGGTCTTCATCGGAAGGTTGATCGCAATCATAAATGGGTCAAGCGTCGACTTGGTTCAATTCTTCACAACATGACATCAACACACAATGCAATGAAGAAAACCAATACTACCTTCATGAAACATTCAACCGCTTTTGGGCTGTCCTCACTCATGTCTATAGTGTCAAGAACTGAGACGATGGGTCTCAAGGAAGAATTTGACCGTGCACTCTCCGTACCAAGAAATTCAAGAGGGTCAAGGTTCCTCCATTGGTGGCCAGCTCTTATTCTTCATCACGCGACAGCGATGAAAATGAAGACTTGGACGACATCAAGGCAGCCCTACTACAACAACCGACCACGACAACGCCGGGCGCTCCTCCATCAACTTGATTTTCTTGAGGCGTTAGTCCTCGGTTTGATCCTTTTGGTCATTTGATGACAAAGGGGAGAAATCTGAGTTAGTCTTCAAGCCGGGTCTATATTAAGGGTATTTTTTGCTAAGTTACAACTCTCGTTCTTACGAAACTTTATTGGATCGAGTTGTAATCTTAAACCCGATGGTCTTGTTGATACTTTTGTTGCACTAGCTCGATACTTTGGATGCATTTTTCCGCATGCTTATTCCTCATTAATATTATTGCACGCATGTTGAATTTTATCGTGCACCATATTTCATCATGCATTTCAAATTCTTCATATTATATATCAAATGCGTGTCACGAATTACAAGATATAGGGGAGATCTCCATGATTCAAATCTTCAAATGTGCATTGCCTCAAAAGCAAAATTCCTCACTATGCACATCTTCGAGGGAGTTCTTCTATATCTTGCAATCAAATTCCTCAAAATCAGTATTTACACTTCATATGTTTATCCCGTTGAAAACTTAACCTATATTGTCATCAATCACCAAAAGGGGAGATTGTAAGTGCATCTAGTGCCCTTAGTGATTTTGGTGTATTGAAGACTTATAGGTTAAGGGACTAATGCGTTTGTGAGTGTACACAGGTCTATAAGTCTATGAGGAATTTGATATTTACAAGAGAAAGTCGACCCCTAAAAATGAAGTTCTTCAAATGAAGACTTTGGTATTCTGAAGACTTTGAAAGTGAAGAAATTGATGTGACCTTGAAGACTTGATATTCATTTGAGGAACATGAAGCGTGAAGACTTTTGTTTTCTTAGTTTCGCTTTTCTCTTTCTTGAGTCATAGGAAACACCGTCTTTGTTAAAGGGGTCGAGGAAATACTAAGGAAAAATTTCCATGTGATGCTCAACTCAAAATCCTACACCTACCAATCCTTCGAAAGTGAAGCCTTTGAAATCTCATACGATTCAGTCAATTTCTTGATGTAGACGAAGTTCTTACAGTCACCGAGGAATTTGTTCTGACCGAGGAGTTAGGAATTCGCCAGGCTGAATCGCCTACACAAAGGAGGAACATGATAGCCCTCAAGAATTTGAGAGTCAAATTTCCGACCGTTCTTGTCTTTGCACGTGCGGCTATGCCAAAATATCTTATCCACCTAACGGTCATATCATTGAAGGGCATTTATGTCTTATCATGTCGGATGCTCCCTAGGCTATAAATAGCCGCCCTCTACAACCACTAGGCTGGTTGGCTGCTCCAGAAACCGACACTTGTCAATTGAGAGCAACCCATCCTCCGAGGACTTTGAGCGAAAATCATCAAGTGAGGAAAACCCAAAACCAAACCCCTACAAACCCAAAGTGATTGAGCATCATCGAAGAAATTGATCCTGCGTGGATCCGACGCTTATTACCTTTGAAGATCGTGCTTCTTCCAGACGGTTAGGCGTCATGGTCTAGAAGCATCCAAGAGAAATTGTGGATCGCCGAGTGACCAAGTCTGTGAAGGTTTGGAAGTCGCTCAAGACTTACCACGAGTGATCGGACGAGGTCTGTGTGACCTTAGTTCAAGGAGAATACGGTGAGGACTTGGTGTCCTGAGCTGCGTGCTCGTAGAGGCGGGTGTCCGGACCTGTGTGTCCTCGAGTTTAAATACTCACCGCTCCAACAGGACGTATTAACTGGTAGGCAATGATTGGAACCGGTCTACCAAATCATTGTCTTCACCAACCTAATCGGTTCCATTTCCTCAACCCATTCATTTCCTCATTCTTGTGTTGAGTGTTGTTCATATCCGTGCTTGAAGACTTTGATCAAGACTTTCTCAATTTCCTCGGTTCAATTTCTTGATCTGTTTGTCTTCATCTTGTGTTATCCTGTGTTTACGCTTTTACAGACTCATGCTTGTTTTCATTTCATCATGATGACCATGCACGTATTCGTTATGCTTATTTCTGAGTACTTATTCCGCTGCAAGTAGTTCTTCGCTAAGGAATTTCCTCACCGCCAAATTCCTCGGTGAAGAATTCATAAAAATCGCCTATTCACCCCCCCTCTAGTCGATATAACGCACTTTCAGGAGTCGATCATGTGAGGTGCTCTTGATGGACGTGTAGACCGCCCGGTTCACGTCAACGAGCTCTGGGTCCGCATCAACGAGCGGCACGACGACAGCAGTATTTGCTTGGTCCGTCTTCAGTTGCACCACTGTCATGCAGTACTCCTCCAGTAGGGTGTGGCGGACTTGCTCCTTTGCCTCCACCATGGAGAAAGAGGTTGTTTGGCCCGCGGACCGGAGTCGCGACCTCAACGACCATCGCCTCCTCCTCCGCGACCTTCGCCAGGGCCATGGGGTCGGCCTCTTCCTCCTCTCCTCCTCCCCCGAGTTCAGAGGTTGGACTGCCTCAATATGAGCCTGTTGTAAAATGGGTGTGTGTGTTCGAGACCTAAAGATGTTGGGACCGTTTGGTCAGGACATATAGGGAATAAAAGAGGACTTGGGTTAGAGATGCCCTTATCCCTCGACTATTTTCTTCACTTTTGTGTTCTAGAAAAATGAATCCTTCTTTTATGCTCTTTCCTTTTTTATTTCACATATTACGTTTGTCTTAAATCAAAACTTTTACAAGTACATTTGACCATGCTTGTAGAAAAATGATTTACAATACAAAGTTAATATTAATTAGATCTATCACAAAATATGTTTTCATGTTTAATTTATCTGATATTGTAGATATTGATTTATTTTACCCGCAAAAAATGGATATTAATAATTTTTAATATAAATTTGGTCAAACTTTCATAGATTTGACTTATGAAAAGTTAATATGCGAAATTAAAAGAAATGGGAAGGGGGTGGGGGGTAATTATAAAACATGTTAAAATTAGGACCCGATAACGCCCAGATGTTCGGTTTTTTTACTATGAATCGAACGTTATTTTTGGCAATTTTAGTGACGCAAGGATAACAAGTTTAGTTGGCAAGCATGGTCAGTGTATTTTTTGCCATGAAATTACCATGCGTGTCAACTAAATTTGCCGTCCTTGCATCACTAAAATTGACATTGAAAGCGTTCGACTTGTCATGGTCAAATCCGAAAGTTCGGGATTTATCATTTTTGTAAAATTATCTTTTCAACTAAGACCACAACTCAATATATTTCCAAACAATAATAATTAGTTTCTCCGATACAAAATAAGTGTCGTGGTTTTTGTTCATTTTAGTTCAATGAACTAAATCCATGACACATATTTTGGATCGAAAGGAGTAGCCTATAACTCGCTTTAATAGCAATAGACAAGATAGTCTTTGAATTTTGTACAACAAAGGGACCATGTGCTCCTGAGCAGAAAATTTACTTTTTTTAGCCGCACTTTGAATCCCTTGTGTTGTCCTACCTAACTTTTATTTATGCATCTTTGGCACAAAATCCACCATCCGTAATTCGGAAAAGGGGATAGATAGAGGTATTCAAAAATACTTCGTGCATACTTTTTCTCTATATTGTGTTTGTGCATATATGTATCTTGCTAGTACTTTCTTCGTTTTATAACGCAATGCGTATAAATTTTCTGAGAAGACAAACTTCATAAACTCTCACCAATATACTCCCTCCGTGAACTAATATAGTGATCTAAAACATCCTATGTTAGTTAGTTTAGTGTTGTCGTTGCTTTTTTCAAGTAAGTTTGATCATATTTTATACTTACTAGCAAAAGGGCCCGTGCGTTGCAACAGGAGTAAAGAATACGTCACACTCTTAATTTACAAAAAATGGTGTATAATCTGAGTATTTGTAGCTACGGTCCAAACAAAGATGGTCTTTGCCTACAAAAGCACAAGTTCAAGATTCCACATGATTTTTTATTTAAACATGGCTTGCATGTAAATTGAATACGTCTAAAGAAACGGGCAAGTGATCTTCAATTTCGTCTTCAATCCCGATTTTCTTTGAGATGTTCATCCACTGTTGATTAAGATTGCACCTTAGATAGTATTTTTTTTAAATTACATCATAATCAAATTCCATATATAACATGTTTAATTTGGAGTTACGGTTTAGAAAATATAAGTATTTAAAAATATATTTAATATTGATATGTACTGCGGGTTTAGTGTTAGAAATATTAGGGTTTTTTCTATATATAGGTATAGGTATAGGTAGTATAGATATAGATATAGATATAGATATAGATATAGAAAATAATAGTTTGTAGGGAGTTTTTTATACTAATGGTTAACTTTAAGAATTATAGGCAATATATTATGGAAGGAAAGGAGTAGTTGATTGGGCTGTACCGGCATAAAGCATAAAGTGATTCCAGAAATGCGCGTGCTGTTTTGCTGTGCTCGTGCGTGCGGCCAGTGGTGGTGGGAACAGGATACAGAGTTGGGGAAAGGGTAGAGGATTATGGCATCATGGAGCTCGTCACCACCCACGGCATCGGCGCGGGGGCTGCGCCGCTCACCAGTCGCGGGCGGCGGCGGCTAACGGAAGTCGAGAGCAGAAGCTTCTCGGAACGCCCGGCTTCCGGCTACTAGTAGTACATATCGGATCGAAGCAGCGGGCGACGAGCCAGCGCGGGGTAGGGTTCGGATTGATTGAGCCGCCCGCGCCGCCTGTCTATTTCGGGGCTCTGGTTCTGGCGCCGCCGGCCATGGGCGGCCTCCGCCTCTCCGCCTGGGCGGCCGCGCCCTCCCCCTCCTCCGCGCGGGGCTTCTCTCGGTCCCCGTCGGACTGGCGCGGGCCGGAGCGCGGAGTGGGCGCAGGCGCCGCAGCCGCTGCGCCCCGTCGTCCCCGCCGTCGGCGTCGCCGGCGCTGTCCCTGGGCGCGGCCGGCCGGCTCCGGGTCGGGGCGGACCGCGAGTGGCTGTGGGACTGCCGCGGCGGCGGCCTCGGGGGAGGAGCGGGGAGGAAGGACTACGCCAAGGAGATGGAGGCCGCGGTGCGCGTCGTGCAGGTCGCCTGCACGCTGTGCCAGCGGGTGCAGGACGCGCTCCTCCTCGCGGACCCAGGCTCCGGCTCCGGGGGCGTCCACTCCAAGCTCGACCGCTCTCCGGTCACCGTCGCCGGTTCGTACTCTCACTCTGAGTCTGAGTATTATTACTAGTAGCATTCAGTTTCACCTTGAACGCATTTAGCAGCCAAGTGAGTCAAGCTACAACTCTGCTGTATTGGGAAAATTATATTAGTTCGAGCGAGTCTCAATGCCTAAACGGGATGCTGCTTAGTTAAATTATTGGTGTTGAGTGTTGACTTTAGATTTATTCAAGTGTGGTAATCTTGTTTCCCCATTCGATAAATAAGACTGCGTGTTTGCACTGATATACCGGTTCGCCTGTTACAGTACTGATAGTGGGCTGCAAATGCAATTCAGCTTGCAGCCTCGCAACGAAATATAGTGGGTGTTTCAAGTTCCAACATATCAGGAATGGCCCATATGTGAATATTATGCAACAACTTTTGTCTACCCGTGACGTCACTGAGTACCCGGGGCTAAATGTATAAATATTATTATGCTATAAATTGGGTCTTTGTGGTGGTTAGTCTCTAATAAATCCATCTGTATTCCTTATGCCAGATTGGGGCGTGCAAGCGACAGTGAGCTGGCTACTCTCGGATTTCTTTGGTGATGAAAGTGTGTCGATCGTAGCAGAGGAAGACGATAAGACACTATCTAGTAGTGATGGCACGGCTTTGCTTGAGTCTGTCGTCACTGCAGTCAACGATTGCCTGGTTGAAGCTCCAAAGTATGGGCTGAGATCCCCGGAGAAAGACCTCGGGGCTCATGATGTTCTTCAAGCTATACGGAAGTGCAGCTCCACTGGAGGTCCAAAAGGAAGATTCTGGGTGCTTGATCCTGTGGATGGCACGCTTGGTTTTGTGCGTGGGGATCAATACGCTATTGCCCTCGCCTTAATTGAAGACGGGGAAGTTGTGCTTGGTGTTCTCGGGTGCCCAAATTATCCAATGAAGAAGGAATGGCTCAACTACCACCAACGGTACTACAGGTTGATGTCTAAGGTTGCTCCCCCTACATCAGGATCCTGGAACAAGGGTTGCGTGATGTATGCTCACAAAGGATGTGGCCAGGCTTGGATGCAGCCATTGGTTCATGACTTCGGTATGCTAAGTTGGCATAACTCAAGGGAGGTTCAAGTATCATCTGTCAGTGATCCAGTTTCGGCAACATTCTGTGAACCTGTTGAGAAAGCCAACTCGAGCCATTCCTTCACTGCAGGACTTGCCCATAGTGTAGGCTTAAGGTCAGTTCTTAATTTCACTGTCTAGCAGTACCTTTATTGACCATGATAATATTATTTCACCAGAGTTAGGAAATTATTTCATAGATTCACATGTGCTGTTGGCATATGGTATTGCTGAATAGTGAATAGGTTAATGCTTTACATGGCCATTAGAATGAAGTGGTGCTAGCATTTTACTCTTGTTCTCTATCATCTGCATGCGGGTTGCAAGTTTTGGCTTTTGGGCACTCTGTTTATTGATATTTCGTTTGCTTGTTTTCCAGAAACCAGCCTCTGCGTGTGTACAGCATGGTGAAATATGCTGCAATAGCGCGAGGTGATGCTGAGATCTTCATGAAATTCGCTAGAGCTGGATACAAGGAGAAGATATGGGATCATGCCGCAGGGGTGGTCATCATTCAAGAGGCTGGTGGAGTGGTAACAGATGCCGGGGGTTGCCCGCTGGACTTTTCCAGGGGTGTTTACTTGGAGGGTTTGGACAGAGGCATAATAGCTTGCTCCGGAGCTCTGCTTCATCGGAGAATTTTGGAAGCTGTTGATGCAAGTTGGAACTCATCAACGTTGTAATATAAGCAACCCAAACCCTTGCAGTCATATAGATGGCCTGATGCTGGTCAGAGCAATCAAGAGTGAGTTTACAACGAACTTCTGCTCTGTTTTTATCAACCTCTGAACTAAAAATTGTCTGTCTCTTACATTCTGATATCTGTTTATTTACAGGTAACTCGACTCATTTTGGTATGAAGAATTAGACTCCAGTGTTCAATTAACGTTGAAATAGTGGAGCGTGTAGTAACCATAGCTTGTCTGCTCATAAACAATATGCGGCATGAGATCGACGAATACCATCATTTGTTCGCCAAGAGCATCTGTAAAGATGTTTACTGGCTATTTTGATGGTTTGTATCACCCATTTTTCCCTCGGGCATAACTCATACGCTCCTTGGGTTGATGGCACGTCGACTAAATCACCGGTCATGAGCAGTTTGCTGAGCCTGATAACAAAACTCTCTGAAGCTTTGATAAAACTGATCTCATTTTGTTGTCTGCAAGTTTTCGCCACTAAATTATGCCTTCAGTTATTCTCATTTTCCAGATGCTTGCATTTTCTTGCATTCATATAAATATATAAAGTATCACTCCATGTGTATGTATATTCTCCATTGTCCACTCCACAAAAGAAAGGAAAAATACAGTCACACGAATTTACCACAACAGCACAAGTAGCAATTTTTTTCATGGTAATAAAAACCATGATACAGACGGACTGACTGTGTGTACTGGACTGGACTGAGGCCTGCGGTTGATCAGCTGGAGAGCTGCACGGAGCAGCACTGGCTGAAGAGCTCCTTGCTGCCGTCCTCGACGTTGTTGTCATGGTCCATCTTGGGCTGGAAGCTGCTCCACGCCGGCGCCAGCCCCGGGGCGGCGCTGGTGTCGTAGCTGTGCACCAGGGAGACCGTCCTGAAGCTCTCGTCGTCGTCGCCGGCGATCTCGTACCCGGCGAGGAAGAAGAGCCGCGTGCCCACCACGGCCATGGTGAGGTAGAGCTGCTGCGCTGACGGCGGCAGGTTGCTGGCGAGCAGCGCCAGGTCTGATAGTGCTGAGTGGTCCATGACGCTCCAGATGTTGAGCTCGCCGTCGTAGACCTCGACGTGGCCCTTCCAGCTGTTGAGGCAGTCGCCGGAGCTGAAGAGCCGGCCGGCCACCGCCACGATCTGGTTCGGCGGCACGTCCAGCTGCCACATCCCCGGGATGATCTCCCACACGCCGCGGGCGCAGTTGAACACCTCGGCGGAGCTCCGCTCCAGCGCCGACGACTGCGCCTCCCCGGGCGCGGCCGCCGGCGTGGTGCTCTCGGCGAAGCCGCCCACCACGTGGAACCCGCCCTGCCACGTCACGCCCACGCACTTGTACCGCAGCGTGCTCATGTCCGGGAGCGGCGACCAGCGGCCGGTCTCCGGGTCGTACACCTCGGCGGCCGCCGTGCCCCGCGCGCCGGAGAGCGAGCAGAGCCCGCCGGCGACGCAGATCCTGCCGCGGCACGGCGCGCACGCGAAGTCGACGCGCGGGACCAGCAGCGGCGCGCAGCAGCGCCACTCCCGCGGCGCACGTCGTAGCGGAGCACGTCGGCGCGCACGCCCACGTCCGTGTCGCGGTAGTCGCCGCCGGCCGCAGCCTCCCGGCGGCAGAGGCGGCCGCCGATGACGTAGACGGACTCGGCGACCGCGACGACGGCGAAGCCGCTTGAGCACGTGGCCGTGGGCACCCCGGGAGGCCGCCGACGCGGCGCCACGTGTTGGCGCCCGGCTCGTAGCACTCGAGGGCTGTTGGACGCGCCGTGCGCGAAGCAGGCGTATATCCTCACCTCGCCGCCGCCGCCGCCGCCGCCATGGTTGTCGTTGCCGGCGCCGGTGCCGCTGCTGCCGGTGCTGGACAGCGAGGGCGAGGTGGCCACGTCGCCTTCCAGGGACCCCATGGCGATCTCAATCACTTCTTGGTGCGCTCGCTGCTCATCACCGCGTCCAACCAGGGGAGTTGCAAGGAGGACGCGTGGCCTATATATAGGCGGCCGGGGGGAGCGCTGGGCCGCGTCCATGGCGGGTGGCGGACGGATCGAAGCATGGGGAGTTTGTTGGTCATTGGAAACTCCGGCCATGCCCAACGTAGCGTAAGCCGAGCTGCTAGAAGGCCTGTCTTGTTGCTGGAATGAGACGGCGGCACCCTTCGAGAGGACGGACGCCGTTTGACGAACAGTGCCGTGATCGCGTCCACGTGCCGTCCCGTTTTCGTCAACGTGAATCGAACATGCGTCATTGCGTCATGCGTGCGCGAATTTTAGTACAGTCACGGGTAAACCCGGGCAACCGTCGGGTCGGGCTTACCTTCATTTCTCAAGCCTGAGCCCAGCCCGAAGCCCGAAATACTCTCTATTTTCAAGCCTGAGCCCGGCCCAAAATCAAGCCTGAAGCCTAAAAGCCCGGCTCAAACGCTGTTTTTTAGTGTACAGAAGTGCAAGCCCAGCTAGAACCTCATACAGAAATAGAGAAGTCTGAGCCCAGCCCGAACTATCTTCCGGCTGGATGGAGTTGTTTTGTGTTGATCCTTAATCAATTGTCATTATTCCCCTTAGAGAAAAATTCACTAGAGGTCCTTATACTTGTCCCGTTGGCCGCATTTCTCCTCGCACTTGCAAATACCCAAAATACAGTCCTACAACTTGTCTCAAGTCGTCGTCTACGGTCTAAAATATTATTTCCTCTACGTATGTGCTGACTTGGCTGTTGACTCGCTAGTCCACGCGGGCTTTGACCGCCAGCTCACCTGAGCGGGAGAGTACAAGGGGTTTGTTGCAAAAATGATGAATTTGCGTTTATCCCCCCGCCTGGTCGGACCGCGCCTCACCACCTGGTCGGACCGCGCCTCACCCACCCACCTGGTCGGACCGCACACACCGCACCGCACTGCACCTCTCCCGTCTCGAACCCTAATCACCGTCGCTTTGCTCACTTGGCCGTGCGCCCGCAGAACTTTCGCTGCTGAATCTGCTTGCTACCTCTGCCGGCGGCATGTCATCTGCGAGATCCTCCCGCCCGGTGTGCTCTGAATGCTGCGTGGCCAGCTACATTGAGGTGCCATTTTGGTCGGATGCCACGATTGTGGCGAACCGATCAAGTGCTACCGCTCTAGCACCGATGAGCACGATGGTTGGGTTTTCTAAGTGCACCACGACAATGTAAGCTTGATCTTGCTACTGTTACGGTTCATGCACACCGCCATCTTTGTGTTGTCTTTGTGCTCGATGAGGGCATGATGGGCTGCGTTAACTATCTCGTGATGTGCTTAGAAGTTAGCGAAGAGATCTCTTAGCCCAGATATTCGGTAGCCATCATGTGATTAGAAGTCTTGAATGTGCTCGGTAGCCATGGTTAACTAAATTTTGGTCCTTAACTTGAACATTTTTCATGTTAACGCACTTTGTCAGGTCATTTTCACACATTGCATTGCTTTGGTTGTAGGTCACCCGTGATTTCGGGTTGGGAGATGGAACATGTCAAAGATCTGGTTGAAACTAGAGTTCTTGTTGGTAATGCTTTCTTTGTAGATGCAATTAGTGCGGTGAGACAAGGAGGGAAGATCTTGAGAGGAAGAGGACTAAGTGGATGGCGAGGAAGAAACTTAGTTGGAAGGGCCTTGGTGGAAGAGGCATTGCAGTGGGGTGAATTTTGACAGCCCTAGTGAGAAAAACCTTGTTACCAAGCGACAAGTTGCTATGCTTCTTGGATTAGGTAGAGATCCTTCTAGTGCTAAAGCTTCTTATGGCTAGTGTTGTGGTTCTTTGTGTGTTGTCTTTCATCTTCATTATGAAGAAGTGTGATGTTGATAAATTAGTATCTATGGTCGTCCTCGAAATTTGGATATGTATCTATGGGCGTAATGGATATGATGTTATTTTGGCTGTATGGTTGTAATGGATATGTATCTATGAAGTAATATCAATGTTTCAGTGTCAATGTTGAATCTTCCAATTTGTTGTTAATATTCAGTTAACTTTGTCTTCTCTGAGCTCTCTGAGCCAAATATTCAGTTAACTGCACTTGGTCAGTGTCAATGTTGACTGCACTTGGTCTTTTCTGAGCCAAATATTCAGTTAAATGAGCTTGATTGATATGGCCAAATTGTAAATCAACTTAACTGAACAAAGATTCAGTTAAATGAGCTTGATTGATATGCCCAAAATGTAACTGAACTTAACTGAACAAGGATTAAGTTAAATGAGCTTGTTTGATATGGCCAAAATATAACTGAACTTAACTGAACAAATATTCAGTTAAGCGATTGGTCCAAAACAATGCACACCGGCACCCTACAACTTGCATTGTATGTTTGCCTTTGGTCCACAACCACCGTGATCCACCTGTGCTTCCTCCCCCAGCCACAAGTATATCTTTTCCACCACCACTCGTTCCCATTCTTCTCTTCTTCTCCAGCACCACAAAGTTCTTCTCTTCTTCTCCAGCACCACAAAGATCCATGGTGTCGTGGGATTATCTCCCTAGCTCTTCTGGAGACGACTCTGTTACCAGCAAGGTTGGTCATCTCCTCCTCATCTCCTACTAGGGTTACCAACAGCTAGGGTTTTCTCTTGTTTCTTCATTCTGAATCCAAATCTGGATCTGGTTTAGGCTCCTGCCACAATTTTCTGTGAGGAATGGAGAGGCCTGGCCATAGATTTGCCTAGTTTTACATGTCGACATGGAACTTTGTGTGAGAAGGTTGTGGCATTTGAATCAGTTGATCTTGGCGGAGGTTCCTAACCTGTGCCCAGAAGGTTAGTACAAACTCATTCACTGCTTGTCAAAAGTTTAAAAAGCTCAAATTTTAGTTATTTTTAGTAGTCAATTTGTATGCCATTTAAAGTGCTATGTTTAGTTAACTAAAATTTGTTTAGTAGTTAAGCGAATTTCTTGATTAGTTAAGCTGAAATTATGTTTGTTTTAAATTCATAGGAAGTACCTAGCTGCAACTATGTGGAGTGGGTTGACCACAGGTGGCCTGATGCTATGAAGATGAGCCTAGCTAGGATATGGAGCATCTATGAAGAGGAGACAAAATAGAATCTCAGACAAAATGTTCTGAATGCTGAGGAAAACTTGAAGATTTTGGAAGAGAAGAAGAACTTGGAAAAAGAGCTTAGCAATTTCAAACTTGATTTTGCTAATCTTGTGGCTGAGAAGGAGCATGCAATCAGCCAATTAGGCAGTACACAAATTGCTATGGCTGATCTTAGGGGCGAGCTTGAGAAGAGGAGATGAATGACAAAAGCATTAACAAGCATTCATCAGGTATTCAGGGCTAAGGCAGAAAAAGAGAGAGATCAAGTGATCCAGGAGAGGGACCAAGTCATTGGAGAGAGGGATAAATTAAAGCAAGAGAAGAGAAAGCTTGAATACATGATTAGTGACTTGTTCAAACACAAAGAGGACACCAAGGAGAAGATAAGGAAGCTTAAGGGGATGCTGGATGATTTTGATTGAGCTGATGTTGTACTACATGCTGAATGATTTAACTGATGTTGTACTAGATGCTTAATGAATTTGATTGAACTGATGTTGTACTAGATGCTCAAATTCCAGTTTGATGTTATTCAAGTCAATTTGTTTATCCAGCAGCTAATCACATATGCATACCTAACAGTTCAACTGCAAGGATTCATTTAGTTGATGTTTATTTGGTGCTGACAAAAGACAAAAATGTTGAACTGAATGTTGACAACATTCAGCATACCTAACAATGACAGAAACAATTCCTCAACATAGTAACTGACAACAACCGAATATGACAGCAACAATGACAGCAGTTCATAGTACTTGTCCACAAACATGACAGCAACATTCAGCATTATACAAGCACACCTAACTAACCAAACATCAGTTCAAAATTTCATAGCACTTTCAGCATTCATGTTTGTACTTGTCCACATTACCAAACATTCAGCATTCAACATTTCATAGCACTTGTTCACATTACCAAAAGAAGACCAGCAGTAATAATTAACTTATGTGCTCACATTATACAAGCACACCTAACTAACCAAACATCTTTAATTATAACTTATATGCTGAAAATACTATACTTTCAGCATACCTAACTAACCACCTTCACTTCTTCAGGCCATCTTCTTCAGGCGCTCTGACCGGCGAACCTCAGCTGCACCTTCTTCATGCATCTTCCTCTTCTTCTTGTTCATCTTCTTATCAGCCACCTCTGCATGTGCTTCAAGTGCCAAGATCACCTCCACCTCCTGCTTGACGATGTCAGGAACATCTGGAAGAACGTCGACGTCAATTGGGCGGTGCTTGTCACCCTCCCTGGCGACAGGCGCCACCATCTGGACCTCCGGCCCGGGGACGACGGGTGACGCCATCTGCACCTCCTGCTCGTCGTCAGAGAGGACGATCACCTCTGGCTCCTCCCAGCCAGTCGACCAAGACGAGTCGGCGGCGTAGCCAGAGTCTTCGTCGGAGCCAGAGTCGTACTCCGACTCCGACGAGATGTAATCGGAGTTGTCGTCGCGCCTGATGAAGTCATGTACCTAGGGTAGGGTCATGGACCTGTCCAAGATACCCTCCCCAAGGACATCCTTAGAATAAACTGCCTTCCAGTCGACCTGGTAGGATTCCACTCGACGGACTCAAAGGTACTCGACCATGAAGACCCACTCGACCACTAGGAGTTCAAGAACCACCCGGTGTCCAAATGGTCTATAATTAAGTAGTCTTTATGGTCATGATGACACTTTATGTAAGGCGTTACCAGTAACACCTGGCCTTAATGTACCTTTAACCCTTCACTCGCAATGGGCTGGGTGAGGGTCCTGGCGCACTCTATATAAGCCACCCCTCCACAGTGAGAAGGGTTCGCACCTCTGTAATTCATACGCATATAATCCAGTCGGCCGCCTCCGGGCTCCGAGACGTAGGGCTGTTACTTCCTCCGAGAAGGGCCTGAACTCGTAAAACTCGTGCGTATACAACTACTCCATAGCTAGGATCTTCTCCATACCTACCCCCATTCTCACTGTCGATTCGGAACCCACGACGGTTGGCGCCGCCGTGGGGGCAGGTGTTCTAGCGATTTGTTGGAGAAGTTGGGATTCTTTCGATCTCCTACATCATGGTTTGGTGGAGTTTTGGTGAGGGTCGCGAGACCCGTCTCGATGCTTTCACGTTCGTCGTCAGCCGACTCTTAACGAGGCTCCTCGGCGTCGGCGCGCTCCCGTCCATGGCCGCACTTCGCCGCGTGCGTTGGCCCGTCCTCTGCGGCGGCCGTCGACCCAGTATGGGTCGGTTCCTGTGCCGTCCTCACTCCCAGTCTCCCGCCGGCGCAAGCGCTCCGGTCGGTCGAGGCTTCAGCGGTGGGTAAGGCATGCGGTGGCTCGCCAGTCAGCCATTCCCCAAGTTGCGGCAATCGAGCCCGATGAATCTCTCTACGGCCTGTTCGATCTGTCGACCGGTAGCTCGCGAAGACTTCGCATCCGAAAGCGATAAGCAAATGATCCGGCAAAGCGAGAGGTTACGATGGTCGACGGACCACGCAGTCCTCCTGGATTCCCCGCACCGACGGAGGCAACGGTGGAGGCGATCCGGCGCAAGCTCACGAGGAGTACCAACCCGAGCCCCTCACTTCGCTGCAGAGGGAAGAACTTCGCCGCTGAAACATGGATGCGCTTCACACTCCTATCATTGGAGAAACCAGCGAGGCTCGTGCCTTGGAGGATGCGCGCTTGGCTAACCTGGCGGCGCCCTTTCGGCTGACCAGAGAACCTTGACGAGTTCTTGACGAGCGCCGCGATCCACGGGTTCCGAATCCATCTCGTCAACTCTTTCCACAACCAACTCAGGTATATCGAACTCCGATTCAGAATTTAGCAGCCGCAGCCCGTATAGCAGAATCGATCCAGCCTTCCCGATCGGAGGCATGTAGAGGTTTACCTTGGATCGAAGATTTACTCCGGGCAACTGGGGATCAAAATTCAGTCGTATCACAGTCACGGAACATGATTCAGAGCAGATCCATCGCTGCGAATTCAGTCCAGTCGGCCCATAGTCTGAGATCGCCCCCGAGGCGTGAGGAACGTGGAGGCCGGCGCGATGGTCAGTACAAGAACCGCGAGCCGTATGAGCACCGATTCGATCGCAATGATCGACGTCGAGTGCCTACCCCTCCCAAGGGGTGGATCATACGCTCCTTGACAACAAGATGACGACGCCTTGACCGCAGTCTTTGGCGATGATTCTGATCGACCCCGAAGAACCAGGCTTTGATGCGAGATCCATTATCGTTCAAGGTTTGGTCGGCGAAACAAACTCACCGAGAAGGCCATGACAGAGATGTTCCCTCCGGCAGCGAGTTCATGTCTCGGGGCGGAGTGTTTTAGCGAGGCCATCGAGCGCGGTGATTCCTCCCAACTTCAGGTTGGCGACTGGAGTTAGTAAATTCACCGGTGAGTCCAAGCGACACTTGGCTTGAGGACTACCGAGTGGCTGTCCAGATTGGCGGCGGACAGCGATGAGCTAGCTATGAAGCACTTGCCTCTTATGTTGGAGGGTTCGGCGAGCATGGTTGAATCGGTTAGCACCAATGATATTTACACTTGGGAAGATCTTGCCCGAGTGTTTGTCAAAACATTTGAAGGGACTTACAAGCGACCAGCCGGGGTTGTGAGCTGCGATCGTGGGTCTTGAAATCGAATGAAACTTTGAGAGATTACATCAGAGATGGATCACCTTGCACCACCTGAGTTGAGAATGTAATACGATCACCGAGCGATCTGTGCTTTCAAGGAAGGTGTCAAGAATAGAGAGTTGAGTTTGAAATTCGGTCGGACGGAGATATGACCACGAGTCGGATGATGGAGATTGCCACCAAGTATGCTAATGGTGAAGAAGAGGATCGACTCGAATTGGTAAGTACAAGTCAGCCGCTAATGAAGCCGGCGGAGGGAACTCCGATCGGAAACAGAGCGCAAAGCCGAGCTAACGCCCTGGAGAAGCCTTGGGCTGTGACCCGAGGAAAGTTCAAGGGGGAAACCCAAGGGTGTGGAACCCCAAGAAGGTAAAAAGACCAAGATGGGAATGATGTGTTGGACTTGCCATGTCACATTCACCGCGAAGAAAAGATGAAGAGGGTAAACTCATTCACCCGAAGCATACCACTTTCGGCGATGTCGGCTCTTGATTCAGCGGTTCAAAGGGAAGCAGCCCAAGGATAAGGAAAAGGAGTCGGACAAAGTTGAGGACAAGGAAGATAGTGATGGTGGATACCCCGGTCAATTCCACCCACGATGATTTTCTTGACGTTGAAAGCAAAAGTCGATTGAAAGTTATCAACGAGAAGTGAACATGAGTCGCTCGGCGGCATGAATTATCTGAAATGGTCTCGGACCGCCATCACATTCGACCCGGTCGATCATCCGACACACATTGCCACCCTTGGGAGGCAAGCGTTGATGGTCGATCCGGTCATCGAAGGTACTCGGTGACCAAAGTTACGATGGATGGTGGCGATGGTTTGAACATTTTGTATGCGAGGCGTTGAAAGGGATGGGCATTCCGATGTCCGGACTTCGGCGCCCGACAACATGAACTTCCATGGAGTCATTCACGGAAAGAAGGCTGAGTCACTCGGCCAAATTGCTCTCGATGTGGTTTTTGGTGACAGCAAGAATTTTCGTAAGGAAAAGTTGACCTTTGAGGTCGTGGATTTCCAGAGTGCTTATCACGCTATTCTGGGGAGGCCAGCATATGCGCGTTTCATGGCTCGACCATGTTATGTGTACCTCAAGCTAAAGATGCCAGGTCCCAAAGGTGTGATCACTGTCACTGGCAATCGGAAAAAGGCAGAAGAGTGTTTTCAGAAAGGCTCTAAGATCGCCGATGCTCGAATGGCAGTGGTCGAGCTGCAAGAGTACCAAAAGCTGCAGACCGAGTGATTTGTTGCGAGCCAAGAAGCCCGCCACGGAGTCAGACATTTCGATGCGTCCAGGAAAGCGAAACCGATTCATATTCATCCGGTAAGTCCCAATGCTGCTCCGACTCACATCTCAACAACACTCGACTCCAAATAGGAAGAAAGCGCTCATCCGGTTCCTCCGTGAGAATTGGGACATCTTTGCATGGAAGCCTGGCGACATGCGGGTGTTCGAGGGGCTGGTGAGCATCGTCTGAAATCGACTCAAAAGTCAAACCTGTCAAAGAACATCTTCGACGGTCCGCCGTCCAGAAGAGAAAGGCCATAGGCGAAGAGGTGGTGAGGGAGTCCTGGATTAGGGGGTGTCCGGATAGCCGGACTACCATCATCAGCCGAACTATCATTGGCCGGACTATCATCATCGACCGGACTCCAAGACTATGAAGATACAAGATTGAAGACTTCTCCCGTGTCCGGATGGGACTTTCCTTGGCGTGGAAGGCAAGCTTGGCGATCTGGATATGTAGATCTCCTACCATTGTAACCGACTCTATGTAACCCTAGCCCTCTCCGGTGTCTATATAAACCAGGATGGCTTTGAGTCCGGTAGGACAACATCAACAACCCTTACAATCATACCATAGGCTAGCTTCTAGGGTTTAGCCTCCTTGATCTAAATGGTAGATCCACTCTTGTAAACATCCACAATATCCAATATCAATCAAGCGGGGCGTAGGGTTTACCTCCATCAAGAGGGCGAACACAGGTAAACATCGTGTCCCTTGTCTCCTGTTACCATCCGCCTAGGCATACGCGATTCGGGACCCCCTACCGAGATCCGCCGGTTTGACACCATGGACATTGGTGCTTTCATTGAGAGTTCCTCGTAGCAAATGCGCGATAGGCTTGATGGCCTCTTCAATCAACAACGCAGTCCTGGGTGAGACTTTTCTCCCCGGACAGATCTTAAATGGCCAGTGACCTTTGCGGGCCAACTCACTTGGCCATCTGGAGTGACGAAGAAAGCCGCCCACAACCGTCGGCCGTCAGGTTTGAAGCCTAAACTTCCGGCGGGCGAAGCGCAGCGTTGTCACGATGGGCATGACCTAACTACGCGCCCGGATAGCACCTTGGGCCGCTGCGAATCGCTCGACTCATAGTCCGGGCCGATCGCTTCGGATCGAGGCGGATGGCTGGACACGCCTCGGGCCGCAACTTCTCTGGCGATGAGGCGAACACTTACCTTGTCCCGCATAAAGCTCGCGACTCCGAGGTGCGGACTCTGCGCGGATCCGAACCTCCTGCCCGCGGTCCGAATCCGATTGAGGCGCCCGATCATGGAATTCACCGCTGCGGACATTTTTTTCACTGCGCCCTTGGCGATATCATAAATTCATTGAAGCATCTCTAAGCTATCAGGAGAGCCACGGCGAAGCTACGGCCAGGGGCGGTTGGGACGCCAGACGACGAAAATTAGGGCCCACCACCACCCACTTCAGTAGCCACCGGCGATTTAACGGCGTGCTCGACTACGACTCCGAAGACATCGACGGTATGGGCGGCGATGCGGAACTACCAAGAACCGATGCCTACGGAGACCTGCTGGAAGACCACCTCGTCATCGACATATACATGGTGGACACCCCAAAAGATGGGGGCGGCGAAAAAGAAAGCGGAGGCCGATTCCTTAAAGAAACATAGCGCCCTTGGCGTCGTGGCCGCTCTAAATCCGCCACGGCAAACGGAGATTCCGGCCACAGAGATATAACACCCGAGAAGTGCCGAAGACAACTCCCTCGGCCGCGATCCGGTAGCGGGGAGGAGGCGGAAGCAAGCCCTCACGAGAGGCGGCGAAGGTCGAGGATGACAATTACTTACCTCCCTCCGGAGGAAGCGAGGCAAGCCTCGGCGACAGCGAATTCATCGTGCACGAGGATCCCGTCGAACAAGAAGGCGTTTTCAAGCGCAGGCTAATGGCCCACGACAAACAGCCTAAAGAAAAAAGCAACATGACTTCAGCTGATCAAGACCCTGCGGCGACGAGATGGACCGAGGTCCTCGCGGCGAAAAGTATGAACTCGAGCGCCCCTCCAAAGTTACCCAAAGCGCAAGATTGCTCCCCGATTAGAGGAGGAAGCATCACCAGCCTGTCTACGGCCAGACCGACCACCTGCGTGGCGCGATAGAAAAGAAAGCGTGCAAGCCCTCCACCAAAACCGTACCCGGCATCGCTCAAAAGCAAAGCCCGCGAGGCGCGGACTTGCAAGATATATTGGAGGATAAGGCAAAGACAATCCAGATCTATCTATGGATCACGTGGGCGCCCCACGACCCAATCATCAGCGAATACCGTCATGGCGGATACAACTACTCGGCGGGCGCAACACCTGGCGGAACAAACGCTCTCTCGAGCTACGTCGGCGATATTGCTCAATATAGAGGCGCCAGACACCCGCTTATGCTTCATCAGCGAGTAATGGATCATCAAATCCTGAAGGGTTTAAACCCGTTAATATCGAATCCTACGATGGCACAACGGACTCCCGGGTTTGATTGAGGATTATCTTCTCCATATACACATGGCCCGCGCGACGCATCTTCACGCCATCAAATATCTCCCGCTCAAGCTTAAAGGACCAGCTCGGCATTGGCTTAACAGCACTGCCCGCAGAGTCAATTGGATCTTTGGGAGGACACGGAAGCCGCATTCCTCGACAACTTCGAGCGCGTATTGGCGACCACGGACGCAGATGACCTAAGCCACATAATCCAGCAGCGGACCCGAATCGGCCGGGCAATTCTGGACACTGATTCTTAACAAAGAAAAATCAAATAAATCGTCGACCGTCCCAGGATCGCAGGCACTCGCTGCCTTCAAACATAACATAACATCCGTGATGAGTGGCTGGCCCGGCACCTAGTACAGGAGAAAGCGAAATCCATGGCAACCCTCACATCACTCGCGGCCGCTTACATGCGGGAGAGGATACTGGCTAGCTCGCGGCAACAACCTCAAAGCCATGGCGGCGATCCGGATACCAAGGACCGCAGCGGCAGAATTGCGTCGGTAAAACAAAACGCCACATTAACGGGCGACAGCAAGGAGGATCTGGCGGTCAATGCCGGATTCCGAGGCTCAAACCGGTCAGCGGAGAAGCCATTCAAAAGAACCACTCCGGGCCCGTCCAATTTGGACCGAGTACTAATCGGCTCTGTCAAATACATGGAACCCCGAAAAGCCAGCTAACCACACCAGAGATTGTTGGGTATTCAAGCGGCGAGCAAATTAATCGCCCAGCAAAGTGACAAGGGGCTACACAGCGATGGCGAGGAAGAGATCCGGCCGCCAAACAACAGAGGACAAAGGATTCCCCTCAAGTTCGGACGGTAAACATGATACTCATAGCGTATTCCCAGAAAGGGCGAGCGTGCACTAAAGGGCGATACAGCGATGGAGCACCATACGCCCCAAATGCAACCCATGGTCCTCTTGCCCGATCACTTTTCGATCGAAGAGACCATCCGACCGATATCCGCCATGGCGGATTCGCGCATTGGTTTTAGACCCAATCGCCGATGGATTTCACCTCACGAGAGTCACGATGGATGGCGGCGATAACTGAACCTACTTTATCGAGGATACAAAGGTCGCAAGATGGGCATAGACCCTTCAAGGATTAAACCTACAAAGACAACCTTCAAAGGCGTCATACCAGGTGTAAAGAGGCCAATTATACGGGCTCGATTACCGGAAGTGGTCGTCGGATCCCGGATAATTTCCGGCGAGAGTTAATCTTGACATAGTCCCGTTCATGGCGTGGCTATCACGCTCTGCTCGGGACGAACTGCGTTACATAAAATTCAACGCGGTGCCGCGTATGCATACCTTAAGCTCAAGATGCCAGGCCCTCGTGGAGTCATCACGGTCAATGGAAACACGGGCAGCCCTCCTCGAGCGGAGGAACATACAATGACTCGCGGCGAAGTACATAGCAGCCTTTAAAGGCAATTCTAAAATCGGCCGTTAAAGCGACGGACACGCCAAACGCCCGAACAACATCAACTAAGACCACCGCACGCTTGCGTTTGAAACGCCAGCGTAGCAATGCGGCCTCAACCCCAACCCTCGCAAAATTGTAAGAGAAACTCTCCGCGTACATAATTACGCCTTGGAGATACCATGGGCATAGGGGAAAAGGCACAACCACAGGACCCAGAGTGCGGTTCGACCACACCAGGGGCTCCCAAAGTGTGTCGCTCTTTTTCTTTTTATTTTCTCTTTTTATACAGAACTATGTCCGTGGCGACCTGCGAACTCATGATGCAACAGCCGGGGAAGGACAAAGGCGCGGCGAACACTCCGTGTGGTCTCCATCACGAGCATTAAATTTGTTACATACAACATTCCGCGGCCTACCCCTGGAGGGAGATGCCTTTAATTCGTCCAATCCCTTGCTTTCCGCACTATTTGTATCATTCCTCGGCGTCCTCGGCGTCGCGAGGGGTGGAGGCGGTCGGGATGGAGTCTACATCCGGCCAGATAACGACCCTTTCGAGAAGAAGCGGGAGATCATCAGCGGACTACAGGCAGCATCGGCATTAGAATGACACTATGTGGCGCTAAACAGAAATTATAAATCATTCAGGAATCCGGATACTTACGGTCGCCGGAGGCCTGGCCCTTGAAGGCCATTCTTCCTCGCCAACGGTGATGTTGGCCCGAGCTGTCCGGGAATAGTCCTTCCCTCTTGGACCCTTGACCTCCCCTGTTGGGAAGCCTTCCTCTTCCTCTCTCCTCCTCTCAGAGAGAGTCCTCTTCTCCTCCCTCGTTTTAGGGGAGGAGTCCGCCCAGTCGTCGGACACCTGAAAAGCAGGCACTCTTTCGAGCACCCGTGGCCTCCTTCTTGGCCTTCTTCTCCGGCACCACGTGCGGTGCGGAACCAGCAGCCCGCTTAGACGGGCGCCCACCTGGATTTTCGGCATAGGGCCGGACGGATAATCTATCCGCCTTCCTCATCTAGTCCTGTCAAAGGAAAAGGGAAATTAAAACCCGCATAGAGTCAAACTATGAGAAACAGAGTGTCCCGTAAAGGGTAGAATCACTTACCTCGGCTGGCGCTGCAGTGAAATCCATGATCTTCGATCGCGGATGCGAGAAACCAGCGCCCTTGAACAAGCACCCTCCAGCGCCTTAAATGTCGTGTCAGGTCGAAGAGCTTGCTTGGCGCCTGGTGCTGTTCCGGATCGAACTCCCACAGATTGAATGCCCGCTCTTGGCATGGGAGAATCCGTGACGAGCATGACTTGGACCACGTTAACCAGCCCGAGCTTCCTCACCAGCTTCTTGATACAGGGCTTGGAGTCCCGTCGGCTCCTCCGAACTACCCCACACAAGCCCTTCTCTTTCCGGGGAGGTGAGCTGCGTGGGAATACCAGATCTGAACTCGGGGGCCGCCCGCCATGTAGGGTCCGCGGCTCGGTGATGTAGAACCACCCGATTGCCACCCCTTGGCGGATTCCACGAAGGCCCCTTGAACCAAAAGTACATTGGGCATCTTGCCCAACATGGCGCCTCCGCACTCCGGCAGGTGCCCTTCACAACCTTCGGCTTGACATTGAAGGTCTTGAGCCACAAGCCAAAGTGGGGCTGGATGCAGGAAGGCCTCGCACCACGATAAACGCCGAGATGTTGAGGATGAAGTTGGCGCGGATCATGGAAATCAGGCCGTAGTAGAACATGAGTCCCGGACAAAGGGGTGAAGTGGTAAGCACAGTCCTCGGAGGTAGTGGGGAAGAAAGACGACTCTCTCATGGGGCACAGGGGTGAGATGAGCTGCCCTCGTCAGCCGGCGATGTAGCGATGTCGCGGAGAGGTATCCGCGCCCGCGCGATTGGCGATTTGCTCCTCCTTAACGGTGGAGGCCAACCATTTACCTCCCGCTCGAGACATGGTCGGAGAAGGTTGAGACGAGATGCGCGAACTTGAGGCGGCTGGAGCTCGAGTCTTGGAGATGGATAAGCAAAGGAGGAAGAAGGCGTGTATGTGAAGGTAAATCCTTATCCCTTATATGGGCGGCGAGAAGTCTACGCCGTCCCCTACCGGCTGGTAAAACTCGCTTATCCTCAAGCGCCACCATCAATGGCGCGGTTGGGTTACCACGTCCGTATTGATGAGAATCCGGATTAAGGGAAACACGATCTCTGCTTGACAAGACGCAAGGTTGAAACCTTAAGCTAAATGTGCTGAGGTGGTAAAGTAAAAAACAATTCGAGTAATGGCTTGAAGTAGTGGTGTGACGTCATGCCACAAAAAGCACGTCGACAGATTGAACTTGTGTATATATTATTATTCTCTCTACGATTGGAATGTGGAATTTATTTTGCGAGCCGGACACTATCCTGGTGTTCACAATCTTCTATCATTGGGAGGAGGAACCCGCCTTGCAATGCCAAGCAATATCTGGCTACCGGACTTATCGTCATTGAAGCCTGGTTCAGGGCTCTTGAGGAGTCCTGGATTAGGGGGTGTCGGATAGCGGACTACCATCATCGCCGAACTATCATTGGCGGACTATCATCATCGACGGACTCCAAGACTATGAAGATACAAGATTGAAGACTTCTCCCGTGTCCGGATGGGACTTTCCTTGGCGTGGAAGGCAAGCTTGGCGATCTGGATATGTAGATCTCCTACCATTGTAACCCACTCTATGTAACCCTAGCCCTCTCCGGTGTCTATATAAATCGGATGGCTTTAGTCCGTGAGGACAACATCAACAACCCTTACAATCATACCATAGGCTAGCTTCTAGGGTTTAGCCTCCTTGATCTCGTGGTAGATCCACTCTTGTAAACATCCACAATATCAATATCAATCAAGCAGACGTGAGGTTTTACCTCCATCAAGAGGCCCGAACACAGGTAAACATCGTGTCCCTTGTCTCCTGTTACCATCCGCCTAGACGCACAGTTCGGGACCCCCTACCCGAGATCCGCCGGTTTTGACACCGACAGGTGGCTCGGCTCCTAGCAGCAGAGTTTATCCGAGAAATTTACCACTCCGAGTGGCTCGCCAATGTTGTCATGGTCCCTAAGAAGGATAAGTCACTTCGCATGTGCATCGACTTCAAACATATCAATCGGGCCTACCCGAAAGATCATTTTCCTCTCCCCGCATCGACCAAATAGTCGACTCATTGCGGGATGTGAGCGATTGTCTTTTTAGACGCATATTCGGATACCATCAGATCCGCTCTATATGGACCCGACGAGATCAAAACAGCTTTCATCACTCCATTCGGTGCTTACATTATGTCACCATGCCATTCGGCCTCAAGAATGCCGGAGCCACGTTCATGAGGATGATTCAGAAGTGTTTACTCACTCAAATCAGTCGGAATGTAGAGGCTTACATGGATGACATTGTGGTCAAGTCACGGAAAGGTTCTGACCTGTTGACTGACCTTGCTGAAACATTTGCCAATCTCAGGAGGTATGATATCAAGCTTAATCCATCAAAGTGCACATTCGGAGTTCCTGGCGAAAAGTTACTTGGTTTTCGTTTCGAGCGAGGAATCGATGCTAACCCGAAAAAGTTGGCACTATACTCCTAATGAAACGCCTGCGGCGTGTGCATGATGTCCGTAAACTTACTTGGATGCTTGGCTGCTTTAAGTCGATTCATCTCTACGCCTCGGTGAAAAGGCATTGCCTCTTTACCGACCGATGAAGAAGTCGGACAAGTTCGAGTGGACTCCGAAGGCTGATGCAGCGTTTGCAGAGCTCAAAGCTACGCTCTCCACCCAGCTGGTGCTTGCTGCCCCTAATCGATGAGGAGCCGTTGTTGCTTTACATTGCAGCCACAGACAAGTCGTCAAGATGCAAGCATTACGGTCGAAGGAAGAGGAAGGAAAGGCCTTCAAAGTTCAGCGCCCAAGATATTATCGTTACGAAGTATTAACCCCGTCAAAGCAAAGATACCCTCATTATCAGAAGCTTGTGTATGGGATTTATATGACCGCGAAGAAAGTTGCTCATTACTTCTCTGATCATTCCATTACTGTCGTCAGCGACGCCCCATTATCAGAGATTCTGCATAACAGACGCAATCGGGTCGAAAGTGGGCGAAGTGGGCGATTGAACTTCTTCCCTTGATATCAAGTTTGAGGTAAAGAAAGCCATCAAGTCCCAAGCAATAGCAGATTTTATCACGAAAGTGGATTGAACAACGATTACCGACTCAAGTTCACTCGAGCACCGGACTATGTTCTTTGATGGTTCCAAGATCTTTGAATGGTTCGTGTGCTGGGGTAGTGTTGGTTTCCCCAGGAGATAAGCTCAGATATGTGCTCCAGATTCACTTTGATTCTTCCAACAATGAAGCAGAATACGGCTAATCGTTGTATGGGTTATGCATGGCCATTTCACTCGGCGTCCGTCGCCTCATGGTTTATGGCGACTCAGATCTGGTGGTTAATCAGGTGATGAAGGAGTGGGACGTCAGAAGTCCAGCCATGACTGGCTATTGTAATGCAGTGAGGAAGCTAGAGAAGAAGTTCGAGGGGTTAGAGCTCCATCATATACCCCGACTGAAAAATCAAGCTGCTGATGATTTGGCAAAGATAGGGTCCAAGAGAGAAGCCATTCCCAGTGATGTGTGTTTGGAGCACATCCGCACACCGTCGATTCAAGAGGATCCTTTCAATCAAGAAGCTCCACAGCCAAAAAGTGCCATGACCCGGGAAGTTGAGGTCCCAGCAAGAGGGTCGACCTGATCATGGAAGTCGTGGTCATCACTCCCATTGGACAATACCGTACATCAGCGTATATCCCGAGGAAAGAGCTCCACGAGAACGAAGAAGAGGCTAGACAGATCGTCTGCCCGATCCAAGGCCTTCTTGTGATCAAGGGACAGTTATTCAGAGAAAGCGTGATCGAGTCAGCAGTGCATAACGCCGTAAGAAGGTCGATAATTCTTGATGATATCCACTCGGGGACCTGTGGTCACCATGCGTCCTCTCGGACCATCGTGGCTAAAGCATACCGAGCGGGTTTTTACTGGCCAAAGGCAAATGAAATGGCAAAGGTAATAGTCGACAAGTGTGAAGGATGTCAGTTCTACTCCAATATGTCACACAAACCCGCCTCAGCATTGAAGACCATTCCCCTCGTCTGGCCTTTCGCTGTTTGGGGGTTGGATATGATCGGACCATTGAGAACTGGCAGGAGTGGTTTCACTCATTTGCTTGTGGCAGTCGACAAGTTTACGAAGTGGATCGAAGCTAAACCTATTAAGAACCTTGATGCGTGCACTGCTGTCAGTTTCATCACAGAGTTGATATTCAGATATGGAGTTCCGCATAGCATCATCACTGACAATGGATCAAATTTTGATTCCGACAAGTTCAAAGCCTTTTTAAGCCTCTCTCGGTATCTTGAGTCGACTATGCTTCGATCGCTCACCCCGATCAAATGGACAAGCGAGCGAGCAAATGGTCTAATTCTCAAAGGACTGAAACCTCGACTGATGCGTGATCTCAAGCATGCAGCAGGAGCGTGGGTCGACGAACTTCCGTCGGTTCTTTGGGGATTGAGGACCACTCCTAATCGGTCGACTGGGAGAACTCCATTCTTTATGGTCTATGCAGCTGAAGCAGTTCTGCCGAGTGACCTGCTTCACAATGCGCCTCGAGTCGAACTCTACTCTGAAGCTGAAGTGGAGCAAGCCCGGCAAGATGCAGTGGACCTCCTTGAAGAGGAGAGGGAGATGGCCCTGATCCGCTCGACCATCTATCAGCACGACTTGCGTCGATTCCACGCTAGAAATATGAGGAGGCGAGCCTTTCAAGAAGGGGATCTGGTCCTCCGAGTGGATCAACAGAAACCACACAAGTTCGCTCCTACTTGGGAAGGTCCCTTCATCGTCACCAGAGTTCTTCACAATGGAGCTTACCATCTCTACAACGTCGAACGTCAGATCGATGAGCCTCGAGCTTGGAATGCGGAACTGCTCCGCCCCTTTTACACTTAAGAACTCACTCGGGTGAGATGTAATAAAAGTACCTCTGTAGTTTGTTTAAATCAAGAAAGTTATAATTTTCCCAGTGATAGTCATTACTTTTTTTAACATTTCCCCAGGTGGGTGGCTTAGCTGCGAACTCCGTTTCGCCTAAGTTTGTAAAAAATCCTTACCGAAAGTGACAGGCCGCCTCTCATCGGGGCTTAGCTCTGAATCCATTTCGCCTAAGTGTTTTAAAATCCTACCGAGTGGTGAGCCAGCCTCCCACCTCGAGGCTTAAGTCATGCCAGGTCGATGCTGCCTAAGTGTTTTAAAATCCTACCGAGTGGAGAGCAAACCTCCCACTCGGGGCTTAGCTGCGATCTCAAGATCACTCGCCTAAGTGTTTTAAAATCCTACGGAGTGGTGAGCCAGCCTTCCCACTCGGGGGCTTAGCTGCAGTCCCAAGACTCGCCTAAGTATTGAAAAATCCTCACGAATGGAGAGCAAACCTCCCACTCGGAGACTTAGCTGCAGTCCAGTACTCGCCTAAGTGTTTAATAGAATGTGCGCTTCACAAGGACGACGAGGTGTAGGTCGACTGTTACCTTCTCCTTCGGAGCTACGCCATCAGAAATCCTACCGAGTGGAGAGCAAACCTCCCACTCGGGGGCTTAGCTGCAGTCCAGTACTCGCCTAAGTGTTTTAAAATCCTACCGAGTGGAGAGCAAACCTCCCACTCGGAGGCTTAGCTGTAGTCCAAGTACTCGCCTAAGTGTTTTAAAATCCTACCGAGTGGTGAGCCAGCCTCCCACTCGGAGGCTTAGCTGCAGTCCCAGTACTCGCCTAAGTATTGAAAAATCCCACCGAGTGTAGAGCAATCCTCCCACTCGGCGGCTTAGCTGCAGTTCAGGACTCGCCTAAGTATTGAAAAATCCCACCGAGTGGAGAGCAAACCTCCCACTCAGGGGCTTAGCTGCAGTCTAGTACTCGCCAAGTATTGAAAAACCCCTATCGAGTGGAGAGCAAACCTCCCACTCGGGCTTAGCCATGAGTCCAGTACGCCTAAGTAAGAAATCCATCCCAATCCGCAAGGACGACTGAGGTGCAGGTCGATCGCTACCTTCTCCTTGAACTGCGCCACAAGTACAACGTGCGGTCCATCCCAATCCGCAAGGACGACAAAGGTGCAGCTCGATTGCTACCTTCTCCTTCGAGCTGCGCTTATTGGCATAACGCGCGGACCACCCCGATCCGCTAAGGAGTGACGAGGTCACCGCAGCCTGTACTTCATCCCTACCGCAAAATCGATGAAGTGCAAGTCGACCGGATAGTCACCTCAAAGATGCTGCTCAAGCGTTGAAGTATACTCGAATGAAAAGCAAAGTTCGCGCCGAAGGCAAATAAAAGCACGCCGGTGATAAACCGAATTCGGATAAACGTCCTCACGGTTCGAAAGTGCTCGAGGCGTTAAGCCCGTTACAGTTTATCGGTTACAAAACCACTCGGCATTCCGAGGCAAATTTAAGGCAGAGCATGGAAGTTTTTTACTCCTTAGGTGGAGGACTGGAGGGAGCCACAAACTGGTCAAGGTCGATTCCATCGGCAATCCGGGTGGCAGCGGCGATGAAAGTCTCCATGAAAGATGGGAAATCGTACTTCTTGCTATTGGCAACTTTGAGGGACGCCAGCCTTTCCTCCCGCTGGCCTCCTTGCAAAGGACACGAACAAGAGACAAAGCAACATCGGCACCCTTTTGGCGTAAGACTTTTTCCACTCTTGCACTCTACTTGGGACCTCATTCATTGAGTCATTAAGGACTCGAGGTCATTCTCGAGCGTCCTGGTGCGGCAGAGTGTTGAGGCGATCCGCGACACCGCAGCTTTCAATCGAGTGAGATAATCCACCACACCAAGAATGCGAGACTCCGGTCGAGCATCGCTCATAGCGGCTTCATCCTTCACGGGGAGTTGATGGGGTCGTGCTTGTCTCCATTCGACCGGGTCTCCTCTTCGAAGTTCTGACAGAATTCTGTAAGCACAACTCGGGTTCAAGTTAAAAGTTCTATGATCAGTCGGTGATAACTAGACAGTCGGGTAAAAGGGATTACCTTCGAGCATGGGGAATAACTTTTTGGCGAGCCCTCCCAGATAAGTCTCCAGATCATTCCTTTTTCCCATGATTCGCCAGCCTTGTCGATCGAGCAACTTTGTCATTCTTCACCGGTTAACCTCCTTGTTGGCGGCGTCAAGAGCAGCCTTCGCTTTGGTGTTCTCCTCTTCGAGTGTGCCGGTGAGACCAGTTTCTCTTCCACAAGCTTTGTTTTCTCCAAAGCCGCTATACATTGCCTCCTCGCAAGGTCTTGATCTTTCTTCTTCTGAGTATCCTCCAGTTTGTCTGCAAAATTATAATAAGCCCAGAGTTGAGAATGGGTGGAAAGACAAAGACAGTCGTCAAAAGCTCTCACCAGCCATACCTTTGGCCTCGTCTCTCGCTTTTTGCAAGTTCTCCTGAGCAAGCTTCAAGTCAAGGTTGAGCTGGATCTGTTTGTTCTCCAATTGTATAGCAGGCCAATGAAATTTCGCAAGATTTCTCTTGAAGAGTCAACCGACAAAACATCAAAGACAAGTCACTTCCGAAAGTGACTAAAGAAAAATCGTAGATTTCTAAGACTACAATCGAATCAAAACATCTTGACAAGAGTCTCGATTACACCCAGTGGGTGCACTCAAGCGTCTCCCCACTGGTTTTTCCAATCTGTCACCAATCGAAAGAGCCAAAAAAAAAAAAAAAGCAGTTCCTAAGACTATAGTCGACCGCACGCACTCCACCATAGCCTCGGGACTACACCCTGGGTGCACTCAGAGTGCCCCACCGGTTCCAAAGATCCATTCGACATGGCCCCAGGCATCGAGTGTAGAAGTTCAAAGTATAAAGACTATAGTCGATCGCCTCATGATCACCATAGCCTCGGGACTACACCCGGTGGGTGCACCTAGCGATGCCCCCACCAAGACAAAATTCAATCGACACACCCGCCTCAAAGGGTGTATAGATACAGAATATGGAAATCTTCGTAAAGAAGAAATTTCAGGTAGCATATCCTAATGTAACAAGCAATAATTAACTTACTTGGACATTGCTCAAGAGCTGAGCTTGCCATAAGTCGCCTGGCTGGCCTCCCCCGGACCACCTTCACTTGCTCCATCATGATTCCCTGCACTGGCGATATGGCCTCCTTAGCAGCACTCACTTGGTCTTCAGGGACGTGGTGTGTTGCAAAAAGGAAGGCGGGTCAACAGTCGACCACGAAGGCCGGACACTCGTCGGTAACAATGCAAAAAGTCACGAAGCCAGTGGTGTCGCCTCCCTCGTGAACCAGCGTCTCGAGGCGGTGATACAACTTGAGTAGCCTTGCCGTGAGCACCTTGTCCTTTCTCCTCCTCAGCGGTGTTTCATCATCGCCGTCAGAGATCAATGACATGAGGTGGAACTACGGAAAGATTCAAAGGTAAAACAGAAATCCAATCGACCATAAAAGCTTAAACTGCAGAGATCATACTAAGGTTGGAGGTGGCGGCATCTTCCATGTCCTGATCTTGGTGCTTAGTTGAAGTCTCTGAGGTGGCCGACCGCAGATTTCAGAAATCAATTGATCAGTCAAACGAAATTCGATCAAAAAGTACACCCATGATAAATGTAAAATATAAGTTCTACTGATTACCGTGAAATGGTGGGAATGACCATCCTCATCTTGGGCAGGGCCTTCGTTGGCTTTGATGACGCTGCTCAGGGTTGCTTCGTGGTTTCTCGGGCGCCGGAGAAGTCAGTCTGAGGGCGTTTTGTCGATCGGGGCCTAACGGGCGCGATAGCCTTGCCGCTACCAACCGGCCGGGTCATGCGCCACCTTGGACCGCTTTTCCGAGTGAGGAGGATCCACGCCTTCCTCCTCTTCTTCCTCCTCCTCCTCTTCATCGTAGAAATGTTGCCCTCGCCTCTCCTCACCGTGGGACTTATTCCTCCTCGGCTTTTACCGCCTTTCCTTCTTCTTCTTGACTTGTTCTTGCGCCCGTTGGGCATCGAGTACATCTCGGTGGTGATCTAGAAGAACAGCAAAGCAAGACGAAAGTCGATTGACCGATCCGATCCGCTTAACAGAAAGCAAATGCAACAGATCATCACAGGTGTCAAAACCGCGGATCTCGGGTAGGGGTCCCGAACTGTCATGCCTAGGCGGATGGTAACAGGAGACAAGGGACACGATGTTTACCTGTGTTCGGGCCCTCTTGATGGAGGTAAAACCCTCACGTCTGCTTGATTGATATTGATATTGTGGATGTTTACAAGTGGATCTACCACGAGATCAAGGAGGCTAAACCCTAGAAGCTAGCCTATGGTATGATTGTAAGGGTTGTTGATGTTGTCCCTCTGGGACTAAAAGCCATCCGGTTTATATAGACACCGGAGAGGGCTAGGGTTACATAGAGTCGGTTACAATGGTAGGAGATCTACATATCCGTATCGCCAAGCTTGCCTTCCACGCCAAGGAAAGTCCCATCCGGACACGGGGAGAAGTCTTCAATCTTGTATCTTCATAGTCTTGGAGTCCGGTCGATGATGATAGTCCGACAAATGATAGTTCGGCTGATGATGGTAGTCCGGCTATCCGGACACCCCCTAATCCAGACTCCTCGTAGCCCCTGAACCAGGCTTCAATGACGATAAGTCCGCGCCAGATATTGCTTGGCATTGCAAGGCGGGTTCCTCCTCCCAATGATAGAAGATTGTGAACACCAGATAGTGTCCGGCTCTGCAAAATAAATTCCACATTCCACCGTGAGAGAATAATAATATATACACAAGTTCAATCTGCGACGCGTTTTTGTGGCATGACGTCACACCACTACCAAGCCATTACTCAATTGTTTTTTACTTTACCACCTCAAGATTTAGCGAAGCGGTTTCTTGGCACGCCTTGTCGGGCAGTAGATCGTGTTTCCCCTTAATCCGGGATTCTCATCAATACGGACGTGGGTAACCCAATCAAGGCTTATTGATGGTGACGCTTGAGGATAAGCGAGTTTTACCAGTCGGTGAGGGACGCGTGAGACTTCGCCCGCCCATATAAGGGATAAGGATTTACCTTCTCACCCACGCCTTCTTCCTCCTTTTGCTTATCCATCTCCGCGCCTTTTCGAGCTCCAGCGCCCAAGTTCGCAAGATCTCGTCTCAACCTTCTCCGACCATGTCCGGAGCGGAGGTAAATGGTTGGTCTCCACCGCTAAGGAGGAGAAAATCGCCAAACTGCTGGCGCCGATACCTCTCCGCGACATCACAGACCGGCTGCCCGACGAGGGGCAGCTCATCCCCACCTCAGGCCCCATGAGAGGGTCGTCTTTCTTCCCCACTTCCTCCATGGACTGGGCTTTCCACTTCACCCCTTTGTCCGGGGCTCATGTTCTACTACGGACTGGATTTCCATGATCTGGCGCCCGAACTTCATCCTCAACATCTCGGCGTTTATCGTCGTAAAGTAGGCCTTCCTCTGCATCCAGCCCCACTTCGGCTTGTGGCTCAAGACCTTCAATGTCAAGCCGAAGGTTGTGAAGGGCACTCAAGCGGAGTGCAGAGGCGCCATGTTGGGCAAGATGCCCAATGTACTTTGGTTTGAAGGGGCCTTCGTGGAATCCGTCAAGGGGTGGCAATCGGGGTGGTTTTATATCACCGAGCCAGCTGATTCCTACATGGGCGGCGGCCCCGAAGTTCAGATTCCGTATTCCCACGCAGCTCACCTCCTGGAAAGAGAAGGGCTTTGTGGGGCAGTTCGGAGGAGCCGACGGGACTCCAAGCTCAGACAAGAAGCTGATGAAGAAGCTCAGGCTGGTTAACGTGGTCCAAGTCATGCTCATTCTGCCGGATTCTCCCATGCCAAGAGCGGGCATTCAATCTGGAGTTTGATCCTAATGCAGCACCAGGCGCCGAACGGGCTCTTCGACACGACGCACGTAAGGCGCCGGAGGGTGCTGTTCAAGGGCGCTGGTTTCCCCGTGATCCGCCGATCAAGATCGCTGGATTTCACCTTGGCAGCCAGCCGACGAGGTAAGTGATTCTACCCTTTACGGGACACTTGTTTCTCATAGTTTGACTCTATGCGGGTTTTAATTTCCCTTTCCTTTAGCCAGACTGATGAGGAAGGCGAGCAGATTATCCGTCTCGGGCTCCTATGCCGTAAAATCCAGTGGACGCCTTGCTTCTAGCGGTTGCTGGTTCCGGCACCGCACGTGGTGCCGGAGAAGAAGTCCAAGAAGGAGGCCACGGGTGCTCGAAGAGTGCCTGTTTTCGTGTCCGGACGACTGGGTGGACTCTCCCCTAAAGCGTAGGAGGAGAAGAGGACTCTCTCCCGCAGGAGGGAGAGAGGAAGAGGAAGGCTTCCCCCAAGGGGAGGCGAAGGTCCAAGAGGGAAGGACTATTCCCCGGACAGCTCCGCCAACATCAACGTTGGCGAGGAAGAATAACCTTCAAGGGCAGGCCTCCGCGAGATCGTAAGTATCCGGATTCCTCAATGATTTATAATTTCTTTTTTCTGCGTCACATAATTTCATTCTAATGCCGCATGCTGCCTGTAGTCCGGCCATGATGATCTCCCCGCTTCATGGCGGGTCGTTGGCTCCGTCGGATGTAGACTCCATCCCGACCGCTCCACTTTGGGCGACGCCGAGGACGCCGAGGTGGGATCCCAAGAAGGGACCCATCGTAGGCTCCGAGGCGCCACAAGGCGCCCTTCCCGACTTGGCGCCGACTCCACATCAGAACCCGCGATGGTTCCGGAGTCCGCCGCGCCCTTCAACGAAGGGCAAGACTGCGGACGCCGGGCGGCTTCCGGCCCAACCGAGGCGCCGAGTACTTGTTGGAGGCGCCGCAGAGCGCTTATCGAGGAAGAACACCGCACTACTATGAGTGCGGTGATCCAGAAAAGTCTGCTTCGCCAAGAGCGGGCTGACCAAGTTCGGTGAGCCTTCTATCGCTTTGAGGTAAGAAGTTAAAAATATGCAATGTAATACCGCATAGACAGTGAGTCTCTCGATGCTCGGTTCGTGTTCGGAAAGAAAAGCGGATCGAGGATCTGAAAAAGATATACGTGAGGTTGCTAAAAATTATGTCAATATGGGTTGCAGGCTGCGCTGTTGACCTCTCTGCCGCACCGATCATGGAGGTCGGTGCTTTGAAGCAGAGGCTCGAGCGGTCCGGAAAGCAAGAGCTCGGCCGCGCCAGAAGCGGCTCCAGACAAAGAAGGTGAGTAACACCACTTTGAACTTGTACCTTCAAAAAAGGATTTAGGTTGCAACAAAAATAACAAGGATAACATGGGTGCTGCAGGGCCACGAGCAGGTGGCGACCTCAAGGAGGCCGTGTCCGTGGCTTAACGCAATGCGCCACTTTAACGGGCAGAGCGAGAAAAGCAGGAGGCGCGGGTGGCGGTGGTTCAGCAAGAGATTCTGTGCTCTCATGGAGAAGCATGAGAGTTTGGAGCGTGACTCAAAGACTCGAGAGTCCGAGCTTGCCTTGGCTCTCGAAAGTGCCAAAACCGCCAAGGCCGAGGCCCATAAGTCCCTTCAGGAGATTGAGTCGATGAGGAAGATAGCGGCGGGTAAGGCATTTTTCATGCAAAGCAAGCATGTGAATGTAAATTACGTGTTACTTACCCGATTCGAGCTCTCGAGGCGTTTGCAGATCCGCCTCAAGCGTGTCTCGATGCCGCCGCATTCTACCGGAAGCTGAGGAGGGGAGCTCAACGGAGAAGGTCTTCTCGTCTCAAAGATGCCGAGGCCGCCATCCGTGCCCCCTAGCGACCAGGCGAAGCAGCTGGTCGAAGCTTCACAAGGTGGCCGAGCAGGCCATGAAGGGCCTCATAGTCCGGGTTGTGGCTCGGAGAGGCCATGCTCGAGGTACTTTCTCGCCTCGTCGGCGACGGCTGGTGGATGCGTGCTCGGGTGGAGGTTATCAAGCGCTCGCCTGTATTGAAGGTGCTCGCTGGCCCTTGCCCGCATAAAGGTGCATTGGGGCAAGCTGGATGCGAGAAGCTAATCATCGACGCGCCACCAGCGGGCAAGGAACATCAGTCGCCCGAAATCTACTATAAGGCTGTCTGAAGGGTGCCCGCAAGATTGCGGATGAGTGCCCCAGGATGTAATTTTTGAGTAAATTCGCAATGTGTTATCCTGCATGCTGAAAAACTTTGTTCATGCGCGCTACAACGCTTGTTAATTTAAAATATTACCTTCAGTGCGGCCGCTTATTAAATCTGAGAGATGGCAAGTCGTCGGCTTCAGCCCCCATGCCACGAGTGCGGGTGTTCGGGATAAACTTGAGCACTCTTGTTCCCATTTTGGGTCCATCTAGGAGGCGCCAACACAATGAACAAGGCAACTGGACTTATAGTGCTTGAACACTCTCACTTAGCCATAGAATTCTATAATTTTAAATTTCATGAAGCCCCTAGTATTCGGAGGACCGAATTGGGGCGCTATCCACGCCTTCGTCGGACATAATCCGAACTTCGCTTTAAGCGGCGTAGGTCTTTAAGGACCCGAAAGGACCTCTCGAACAGCGACCAGTCTCTCGCCTTATCATGACAAGCTGCTTTTAGCTTTCTCCATCGAGGCGTGCTAACTCCGGCTCAACCGGGCGCAATCGCAGTGGTTCTCCCAAAGTGCTACCTTAGCCGATAGAACGGAACGTAAGGTGCCAAACATGGGAGCCGGGCAAACCCAACTATTGACCCAAGACATGATTCGGAGCCGATTCATATAATGCTATAAGTTCGGGGTGCCGCACTTGTGAAAGTGTGCGGACTTTATCACACCATAATGCGGGGAACATAAGCCCCTGGTGTATGTGGCCGTATCAAGATGTATGGGTGCAACATGTCGTAAATGAACACATATATATATATAAGGTAATGCAATTATAGGCAAAAAGGTGTTGCATTTTATTCGAGAAGATATGCTATCATCGGTCTTGAATGATACAAATAGTCGCGGAAAGCAAGGGGTTGGACGAATTAAAGGCGTCTCTCTCCAGGGGTAGGCCGCGGAATGTTGTATTTAACAAATTTAATGCTCGTGGATGGAGACCACACGAGTGTTAAATCGCAGCCTTTGTCCTTCCTTATCAAGCTGTTGCATCATGAGTTCGGCAGTTCGCCACGGACCAGTTCTGTATAAAAAGAGAAAATAAAAGAAAAAGAGCGACACACTTGGGAGCCCCTGTGTGGTCGAACCGCACTGGTCTGTTATGGTTGTGCCTTTCCCCTATGCGCATGGTATCTCCAAAGCGATTTATGTACGCGAGAGTTTGTCTTGCAATTTTGCGAGGGCTGGGGTTGAGGCCGCATTGCTACGCTGCGTGCTTGGAGCGTGCTGTGGTCTTGGTTGATGTTGCTCCGGGCGCTGCTTTGGCCGTGTCCGGTCGCTTAACGGCCGGACTCGAAATTGCCTTAAAAGGCTGCTCAGATTTGCCGCTGGAGCCGCTGTATGTTCCTCCGCTCGGAGGAGCGTTCCGTGTTTCCATTGACCGTGATGACTCCGCGAGGGCCTGGCATCTTGAGCTTAAGGTATGCATAATGCGGCACCGCTGCTGAATTTTATGGCGAACGCGGTTCGTCCGGAGCAAAGCGTGATAGCCGCCGGAACGTGACTATGTCGAAGATTAACTCCTCGCCGGAAATTATCCGGGGATCCGAAGACCACTTCGATGTAATCGAGCCTGTACAATTGGCCTCGACACCTGGTATGACGCCTTTGAAGGTTGTCTTTGTAGGTTTAATCCTTGAAGGGTCTATGCCCATCTTGGCGACCTTTGATCACGATAAAGCAGGTTCAGGCATCTTACCGCCGCCCATCGTGACTCTCGTGAGGTGAAATCCATCGACGATTGGGTCTAAAACCAATGCGGCGAATCCGCCATGGCAGATACTGGTCGGATGGTCTCTTCGATCGAAAGTGATCGGGCAAGAGGACCATGGGTTGAATTTTGGGGCGACAGGCTCCATCGCGTATACGTCCCTTAGTGCACGCTTCCGCTCCTTCTTGGGAATATGCGTTGCGTATATCATGTTTACCGTTCGAACTTGAGGGGGAATCCCTTTTGTCCTCTGTTGTTCGGGCGCCGGGTCTCGTCCTCGTCATCGCTGTTAAGCCCCTTGTCACTGCTTTCGGCGATTAATTTGCCTGCCTGCTTGAATACCCAACAATCTCTGTTGGTGTGGTTAGCTGGCTTTTCGGGGTTCCATGTATTTGACAGAGCGGTCGAGTATTCGGTCCAAATTGGACGGGCCGGAGTGGTTCTTTTGAATGGCTTCTTCCGTTGGCCGGGTTTGAGCCTCGAATCCGGCGTTGGCTGCCGTCAGATCTCCTTGCTTTGCCGCCGTTAATGCGGTGTTTGTTTTGTTTCGGCGCAACCTGCCGTTGAGGTCCTTGGTATCCGGACTGCCAAGTGTTTTTGCCGAGGTTGTTGCCGAGCTAGCCAGCTATCCTCTCCCGCATGTAAGTGGGTCATGAGTGATGTGAGGGCTGCCATGGATTTCGGCTTCTCCTGTCCTAGGTGCCGGGCCAGCCACTCGTCACGGATGTTATGTTTGAAGGCAGCGAGTGCCTCTGCATCCGGACAGTCGACGATTTGATTTTTCTTTGTTAAGAACCGTGTCCAATTGCTCGCCGATTAAATCTGCTGCTGGATTATGTGGCTTAGGTCATCTGCGTCCGGTGGTCGACATACGTGCCACCGGAAGTTGTCGAGGAATGCGGCTTCCAGTCCTCCCAAAGATCCAATTGACTCTGCGGGCAGGCTGTTAAGCCAATGCCGAGCTGGTCCTTTAAGCTTGAGCCCGGAGATATTTGATGGCGTGAAGATCGCCTCCGCGGGCCATATGTATATGGAGAAGATAATCCTCAATCCAAACCGCTGGGTCATTGTGCCATCGTGAGGATTCGATATTAACAGGTTTAAACCCTTCAGATTTGATGATCCATTACTGGCCATTGAAGCATAGCGGTGTGCGGCACCTCTATATTGAGCAATATCGCGACGTAGCTCGAGAGAGCGTTATTCTGCCGTGTTCGGCCCGGCCGAGTAGTTGTATCCGCGCGACGGTATTCGTCGTAATGGGCGCCTATTGATCTATAGATAGATCTGGATTGTCTTGCCTTATCCTCCAATATATCTACTTAAGTCCGGCGCGTTCCCCCGTGGCTTCTTGCTTTTTGAGCGATGCCGGGGTACGGTTTTGGTGGAGGGCTTGCACGCCTCTCTATCGCGGCCACGAGGTGGTCGGTCTGCCGTATTGTGCGCTGGTGATGCTTCCTCCTCTAATCGGGGGAGCAACTTGCGTTTGGGTAACTTTTGAGGGCGCTCGAGTTCATACTCTTTCGCCGCAGGACCTCGGTCCATCTCTGCCGCCAAGAGGGTCTTGATCAGCTTGAAGCTGTTGCTGCTTTTTCTTTAGGCTGTTTGCCGTGGCTATTAGCCCGCTGTTTGAAACGCTCTTGTTCGACGGGATCCTCGTGCACGATGAATTGGCTGTCGCCGAGGCTTGCCTGCTCCGGAGGAGGTAAGTAATTGTCATCCTCGACCTCTTAAATGCGCCGCCTCTCGTGAGGGCTTGCTTCCGCCTCCTCTGCGCTGGATCATGCTGAGAGGGAGTTGTCTTCGGCACTTTCTCTACGGGGTGTTATTATCTCCTGTGCCGGAATCTCCGTTCTTGCCGTGGCGGGATTTAGAAAGCGGCGCTGGCGTCGACGCCGGGCGCTTGGGCTGTTCTTTAAGGAATCGGGCCTCCAGCTTCTTCTTCGGTCCCCCATCTTTTGGGTGTCCACCATGTATATGTCGTATGACGAGGTGGTCTTCAGTGTCTCCGTAGGCACCGGGTTCTTGGTAGTCTCCGCATCGCCGCCCATACCGTCGATGTCTTTGGAGTCGTAGTCGAGCACGCTTGCTAAATCGCCGACGGTGGCTACGAAGTGGGTGGTGGGTGGGCTCAATTTCTTCGTCGTCGCGTCTTCAACCGGCCCCGGCCGTAGTTTCGCCGTGGCTCTCCGGATAGCGAGAGATGCTTGATGAATTTATGATATCGCCAAGGGCGAGTGCTGAAAATGTCCGCAGCGGTGAATTTCCATGATCGGCGCCCAATCGGATTCGACCGCAGGGCGCAGGAGGTTCGAGTCCGGCAGAGAGTCCGCACCTCGAGTCATGAGCTTTATGCGGAGACAAGGTAAGTGTTCGCTCTATCGCCAGAGAAGTTGCGGCTCCCCGAGGCGGTGTCCAGCCATCCGTCCTCGATCCGAAGCGATCGGCTCCGGACTATGAGTCGGAGCGGATTCGCAGCGGCCTCCAAGGTGCCGTCCGCGGCAGAGTTAGGTCATGCCCATCGTGGCAGCCGCTGCATGCTCGTCAGGCTGTGGAATCCATCAAGATCAAGTCCCCCGGATATCGGGCCGTGAAGTTTAGGCTTCCAAACCTGACCGACGGCCAGGGGCATAGCTTTCGATCTGCTCCAGATGGCTGGCAAGTGAGTTGCCCGCAGCAAGAAACGGCCGCCGAATACGAAGATCTGTCCGGGGAGAAAAGTCTCACCCAGGACTGCGTCGTTGTTGATTGAAGAGGCCATCAAGCCTATCGGTGACGAAGTTTTCACACAGAGAAACGAAAGCAGCGAGATAGGCAATGGAGTTGGGTGTGAAGTGATGGAGTTGTGCTCCGAAGAAGTTCAGAAAACCCCGAAAGAAAAGATGCGGTGGTAGAGAAAATCCGCGATCGACTTGGGTGGCTAAAAGGACACACTCACCCTCCACGAGGGCTGCGGCTGCCACTCCGCTCCCGGAAGCCGTCTTGACCCATGGGGATCAGTCCTCGTTGGCAGGTCGTCGAGGTCCTTCGGTGATGGTCGAGCGGATCCAATCCCTTCGGATCCAACCTTGCGGTGGAGCTGGACCGCGATGAAGATCCGCCCGACTAGTGGCTCTCCCTTCGCCTGCCGCCTTTCTTCGCCCGCTTTCCAAGGCCGCCGTCTTCTCCTTCACCATTGTCGCCGCGGAGCAAGAACAGAGCAGCCAGCTTAAGCAGGTTACGGGCGCGACGGATGAATCTGAGGACGGAAAGGGAAAATGAGGGTGCATCGCTTAAAAGACCCCGCGATGCCTTATATGAAGCCGCCTTCCGTGTGGTCAATCGGGTAGGCCCGCAATCTGTCAAATCCGCAACAAACAAGCGCTACGTATGCGAAAAAGGTGGCGCAAAAATCGAGGCGCCCTTGCCTTATCCCATCCGAAAGTCGCGGCCTTTTTCCGGCTTCGCTACGCTTCCCGAAATTCAGATCCCGCGAAAATCCGCTAACAAAGCAGAAAGCAACTTGTCGACGCAGATTTCCTCCCATCCTTCACTCGAAATCTCCAAGTTCCTAAAGTTCACTCGACAGATGTAAAGAATGGATCAAGGCATTTGAAGAGAAGTTGACACCATCACTAAAAGGTCACCGATCCAGGTAAAACACACTGCAACACGAAAAACAGTGTCGAAAAAGATTATCAAATCCTTCCTCACTCAAACCTCGATCCATTCGGGGCTAATGATGAAGTCATGTACCTAGGGTAGGGTCATGGACCTGTCCAAGATACCCTCCCAAGGACATCCTTAGAATAAACTGCCTTCCAAATGACCTGGTAGGATTCCACTCGGACGGACTCAAAGACACTCGACCATGTAGACTCACTCGACCACCAGGTGATCAATAATCACCCGGTGTCCAAACGGTGCTGTAATTAAGTAGTCTTTATGGTCATGATGACACTTTATGTAAGGCGTTACGGTAATGCCCGCCTTAATGTACCTTTAATCCTTCACTACGTGGCTGGTGGGGTCTGGCGCACTCTATATAAGCCACCCCTCCACGGTGTAGAAGGGTCGCACCTCTCGTAATTCATACGCATATAATCCAAATCCGACCGCCTCCGGGCTTTAGATGTAGGGCTGTTACTTCCTCCGAGAAGGGCCTCGAACTCGTAAAACTTCGTGCGTGATACAACTACTCCATAGCTAGGATCTTGCCTCTCCATACCTACCCCATTCTACTATCGGTCTCGTAACCACAGCGATGCCTCGAGGAGGTCGCACTGTAGTGGTCCCGAGGTCCGTGGTTGACAGCGCGGGATCGCCACCTCGACGCTCGACGGGCGCCTGGCCATGAGCCGCCAGCAGGCGATGGATCCGGCCGCGCCGGCTGTGGCGGACGGTACTCCACCATCGGGCGCGCTGCCCGGTCGTCGGAGTTGCCTCCTGCATCGCGAAGCGGAGGACGAGCGCATGAGCGATACCCAGGTGGTCAGTGCAGGCGCGGTCCAGCTTGTCGTCGGTCATGATCTTCAGGAGGCCACGTGCGTGGTGACGCAACATCCCAATGCTCGGGAACCACTTCCCGATCTCCATCAGATCCGCTACAGACGCTCGTCGTCGCCGCGAGGTCATCGACGACCCTCCGCCAAAGCGGGCTATTCTCCATGCCGCCAAGCGGCGTGTGGTTAGCCGGGCGGTGACTGAGCGAGGAGAAACTGAGGCGACGCTATTGGCGAGTGGACTGTGGACGCGAGTGGCGAGTGGCGAGTGGAGAGCGGCGGTTGGGTGGGTGGGCTTAAAGACAGAGTCGGAGAAACCGAAACGGCATGCAGACAACCACGGCATTTGCGGTCGCAGTATATAATGTCTGTGACGCTGGACCCTAGGGCCACAATGAAATAATAAGGTGTGTGTCAAGTAGTATTTGGTCAGACTACTAGTACTATCCCACTGGCAATGCACGCATCTCTTCATACCATAGGCCTGGGTTCGAGCCCGAGGCCAACCATTTTTTTGTTTTTTTGAATCAAAAAATCATTTTTCATCTAGTTAGTGCTGATCAGAAATACACCTATTTACATTCAGGCCAAACATTTTTAATGTCTTTTTTCAATCAAAAATAATACTTCAAATAATGCAGTTAACTGATCAAACACTCAGGTTGATCAGATCAAAACACTCAGGTTGATCTGTATGAACTCAAACAATCAACTTTCATAAATGTAAGTCAAAACATTCAGATGAGATGGCCACGGGGGTGTACTAACTTGCATAAATATCAGTCAAACATGCAGTTAACTGAATGAGACAATGATTGAACTACATTTCAATAGTTTCAAACACTGAATGGCTGGCACATTTGAATAGTTTCAAGCACTCAGAATGAGTGCAACACCAGAGACTCATCTAAACTCATCAAACATATTGACTCGTTTGTGCTTCTTGGGTACATGTGCTCTTGGCCCTGCTTGCTTCTTCTCCTCAGCTCTTCTTCTCTTGGCCTCTTCTTGTTGTTTCCTCTTTGCTTCTTGATCTTCCTTCCTCTTCAGTGCTGCCTCTGCTCTCTTTGCTTCTTGTTCTTCTTTTCTCTTAAGTGCTGCCTCTGCTTTAGCTGCAATTGCTTCAATTGCTTTTGCTTCCTTCTCTTGTTGCAATGCTGCTTTCCTTGCTGCTGTTGCTTGATGCTTTGCTGCTGTTTCCTCAACCTTCTTCTCTTTTGCAGCTCTTCTTCTTCTTTCCTGATAGCAACATCTTGCCTTTTTGCTTCTGCCTCCTCTGCTCTTTTCTCTGCCAACTCATTCATGGCCTCTAGTCTTGCATCTCTTACGGCTGCCATCTGCCTTTCTTTGTCCTTCTTCATCTTCAACAGTTTCATGGTCAGATTCCCATCAGTTGTAGCTGTTGTTGTATGTGTTGTAGCTTGAGAATTAGCTGCCATAGAGACAAATGATGAATCTGGCACAGTGGTTTCATTGCAATCTCTAGGCAACCGGTCTAGCTTGTCGCATCCTCGTAGCATTGTACATCCAAAGTCCTCGCACTGTTCAAACACAAGAGGTGGACACAACTTATAAGCATCCTAGCATTTACCTGTAATACACTGGTAAAAAGTGGACAAAAGATTAGCATTTACCTGAAATACAACTGGTGTATCACACTCTTCATCTTCTTGAGCAGCATTTTGAGCAGTATGGACCTCCTCCTGTGTGAGTTGGCCATCATCTTGTGTTACATTGACCTCCTGCTGTGGTACTTGGGCATCATCTTCTGCTAGATTAACCTCATCCTGTGTGAGCTGGCCACCATCTTGTGTTAGATTGACTTCCTGCTGTGGGAGTTGGCCTTCTTGTTGATCAGCATGTGGTGCTTGGCCAGCAGCTTGTTGGTCATCATCTGACACATCATCGGGTATAGCCCTTTGCCCCCTTCTCACTTGTATCTTTGGCAAAATGCCAGCCTTCCTTTGATTGCATCCTTTGATGTTGTGGCCTGATTCATGGCAGTAGGAGCATGTTATCTTAACTCCATGTCTGCTCATCACCTTGGTTCCATCTTTCTTTTCAATCTCATAAGGCTGCTTTCTCCTACTCTTGTTTGAAGGCCTTCCTACTTTTTTTTTCATAGACAGGTGGCTTGATTTCACACCCATTCATCTTCTTCCACTCTTTCCTACCTCTGCAAGGCTTGATAATGGGTTGGTATGCTAGCTTGAATGCCTCAATACTGTAGCAAGAGTGCACCAAAGTCTCAGGGTCAATTCTTTCATGTATAAAGCATGAAATTGCATGGTGACATGGAACTCCACTAAGATCCCACCTCTTGCATGTACAACTCTCTTCCTTGATGCCAACAATGTATGTCCTGTTCTTGTTGTCAACCTGGAAAATGCCATCACCAGCCCCTAAAACCATGCATGTAGCTGACAGCTCAATATTCTTTTCAACTCTTTTCCTTATTTTTGGGCATATAGAGCCAGGCCAGTTCTATGCCTCCTTTCTTTTATTGTAGAATCTGACCATAAACTGGGTTTTGATCTTGTCAACCATTGATCTGATCAGCATCTCCCTAGCCTCAAGGATATATTTGTTGAAAACCTCACAGTTGTTGTTCGTATGATATCACACTTAGGCAGTTCTCTTTGGAAACCCCTCACCCAAGTGTTTGGTGGTAGTTGCTCAAGCCATGTGTAGGCTTCCAAGCTCATGGCCTTTTAGCTCCTCCATGTTTGCAGCCCACAGCCTGTGTGTCAGGCTCCTTGCACACTTCCATAACTGGTTCTTCAGTACATCTCCTTTGTGTGTTTGCTGAAAATTCTGCCATATATGCCTGACATAATGCATGTGCTCTGAATCAGGAAAGTGCTGCCTCACTCCCTTGATCAGCCCCTTTTGTTTGTCTGACATAACAGTCCATGGTTCTGTGTTGAGTATTCCCAAGTCACTCTTCAGGTTTGACAAAAACCATTTCCATGTATCAGTGTTCTCTACCTCCACAACTGCAAATGCCAGAGGGTAAATGCAGTCATTGGGATCCATCCCAACAGCACACAGCATAACACCTCCATACTTGCTCTTCAGGTGACATCCATCTAAACATAAGACAGGCCTGCAGGCTTGCATGAAACCCCTTTTGCAGGCATCCAGAGAAAAATAGCAACTTCCAAATATGCCATCATTGACACCCACATAGAAAGAGCTACCTGGGTTTGATGTTCTGACTTCTTGTGCATAATCCCACATGCTGCTGTACTGCTCTAACTCATCTCCTTCAAGGACCTTCTTGACTAGCCTCTTAGCCCTTCTAAGTTTGCTCCTTGTAGCTGTCATGTTCCAGTCCTTCTGAACCACCCTTGCAAAATTCTTCATGTTCATGTTTTCATCTACTCTGAAAGAATCAATGTATTTTCCTGCCATGAAGGGAGCAGTGAATGACTTCACAGACCGTTTCTTTATGCAAGTATACTTTGGATTGTATTTCTTGACCATCAAGCATTTTGTTCTGCAATCAAATGATGCAAACAAAGACCAAGGGCAACCTTCTTCACGAATGGCTTGCAGTCTTTTCCAATCATTTCTGGGGCGCTTAATGTCAAACCTTTCCCTACAGCTGTACTCTTTGATAGCTTTCCTCAGTAACTCAACACTTGCAAATGTCGCCCCACTTGGAACTCTGGTTTAGACAGGTCTTCTTCTCTGAAACTTTTGAAATTGAGCTTAACCTTATCTTCATCAAGAAGGCAAACACAGTCCACATCTTCAACAGATCATCAGGTTGTTCTTGGACTGCTAAACCTTTACCTTTATCACAATCAACATTTCTGTCAAACAAGTCATCATCATCTTACAGATCAATATCTGAATCAACAAGTTGTGGATTGAAATCTTCATCAGAATCATGAATTGCTGAAGATCTCATTATTGAATCAACAATTCTATCTTCTGCATCCATGTTTAAAACCCTACAGGTTTTCCTTCTGCCCCTGAACTCAAATTGAAATGTATGAACATATTCTCCTGGCTGAGGAGGACCTGGTATGTACTCCTCTTCTTCTGACTCTTCCTCACTTCTTTAATCATACAACCTGGCCAGTCTTGCTCAAATTTTGCTCCTCTTGATCAGCATTTTCCCCTTGCACTTGGTCAGAATGATCCTCTTGCACTTGATCAACATTTCCTCTTGCACTTGGTCAGAATGATCCTCTTGCACTGGCACTTGCTCCTTCTTAGGTCTCAGACCACTGAATTTGACTTGAGGAGGATCTTCATCATCAGAATGAACTTGAACAAGGGAAATATATGACCTCATACTGTCATCATGATCAAGAAATATCTGCTAGAAATGGTTCCCATTAAGAACACAATCCTTCATGTTCTCTGTCATTGTGTTGTCCCCTAACTTAATTTCTCTTAAGCCATTCTTATAGACTGTCAGTCTAGGAAAACAACAGTAAGCCCTTATCCTGCCCTCAAACTCATACCCAATTTCCTCCACCAGACTGGCAACAACTGTAGGTCCAATTATCTATATCACAGTAGTCATACCAAATGGAGTGGCCCTTGTGATAACCCCTATGCTTGCCTGCACATAGGAAATAGCCACCATGTATGACCTCACAGAGAAATGGTTGCTTAAGGGGCCTGCAAAACAAATGAAATGACAAAATCTTCTGCAGACGGTAATAGTAGATGACAGAGAATGCAACAACATGCATAATAATAATGTAGATGAAGAGACAATGCAACTACACGGTGACACAACCATGCTATTTGAGATCATCTGATCTAGGAAATTGACACAATGTAAATCGCACGCAGTCTAACAACCGGCTAATGTTCGTATTAAAAAAATGTTAAGTCAGTAATAACAAAACTGTCAATGTTCAGACAAAAAATGTTTAGCTAGTTGAAGACATGACCCAACCATGCTATTTGAAAGCATCTTCACTACAAATATGCTCAGTGTAAGTGCAGACATTGTAGACAAATGTAGACAAATGTATCAGATACAGGTTCAGAAATAGATAACTGAAAGTTCAGACATTTCCAGAACAAAATGATGGCATTCATGGCATATCAAGTAAACAAATTGATGATCTTTCACGTCCAAAAGCCTGTTCCTTTGCTGGATCTGGCAAACAAACAGTCATCTCATTAACAAAACAACATATGGTCGACGCATGTAACCTAATTTAAGCTAACATTAACGGCCAAAAAAACAGGGCATCCACTTTGCCTAACAATTCGAGCAATCAAAACCTTTATTACCTGCAGACAACCATATTTCATCTACAACAAACCTATCGAAAGGCCTCATGAAACCCTAATTTGCATCTGCCACTAACTTCACCATCCACGGCTAAAACCCTACACCCCTAAACCCGTGATGTAAAAAAGATGGCTAAGAACCCTAAACCCTACCTCGTATGCGCAATTGAGTAGGGCGCGCACTCTTTCCCCTAGCTAAACGGGCAGATCGGGCAGAGAAGGTGCGGCTGACGACGGCGACGTCAGACAAATGCGGCGGCTCGGCATGATCCTGACGACGGCAGGGAGCGAGAGGAACGTCACGCGGGCCCCGACCAAACGGAGCAGACGGCGGCGGCTCAACGTCCGACGACGAGCTCATGGCGGGCGCCGCCACAGACCGCCCACGCCCGGCGAAAGGAGGGGAGCACCTCGGCAGCGACGACGAGCGAGGAGGAGGCGGAGCAGGGAACGGAGCGAAGGGCTCATGCGGTCGGGATGGACCAGGTGGATGGATCGGTCCGACCAGGTGGTGGCTGATGTTTTATTGCGAGGTGTTTTTTCAATAAACCCCCTCGCATTCCCCTCAATCCCCCCGCCCAGGGCGTCTTCTGCTGAGCTGGCGGTCAAAGCCCGCATGGACTAGCCGGTCAACAGCCAAGTCAGCACATATGTAGAGGAAATGGTATTTTGGACCGTAGACGACCACTTGAGACAAGTTGTAGGACTGTACTTTGGGTATTTGCAAGTGCGAGGAGAAATGCGGCCAACGCGACAAGTATAAGGACCTCTAGTGAATTTTTCTCTTCCCCTTACTCCAAGTACCCACACTTTATTCCCCTTACTCACCCCTTCACGACACTGGATGTGGCCAAGGTGTTCATGCAAGAGATTTATAGGTTATATGAGTTGCCATCAGGTATCATGTCAGACCGAGATCGCATCTTCACCAGCCAAGTGTGGTAGGAACTATTCCACCTGTGTCGTATCGAGTTGAACATGAGCTCTTCCTATCATCTGCAAACGGACGGATAAATAGAGAGAGTCAATCAGTGTCTCGAGACATACTTGCACTGCTCAATGCACTCGTGTTCATGGAAATGGTTGGCCTTAGCTGAATACTGGTATAACACCTACTTTCACTCGGCTCTTAGAGGACCCCATTCGAGGTAATCTGTGGGCATTTGCTAAGAGAGTTTGGCATTTCCCAAGTGGAAGATGCCACTTTGCCAGACCTAGCAGCATGGCTCAAAGAGCAAGAATTTCTGATGGAACGTTTGCACCAGCAGCTAAAGAACGCCCAAGACACAGTGAAGGCTCAAGCTGATAAATATCGCATGAACATTTCTTTTGAAGTTGGTGATGCGGTGTTACTCAAACTACAACCGTTTATTCAGACTTTCGTGGCCTAACGTCCGTTTCAGAAGCTTGTATTCAGGTACTACAGATAGTACATAGTTCAAACCAAGATTGAAGCGTCAACATGCCGTCTGAATCTGCCAGCAACTAGCAGGATACATCTTGTGGTTCATGTTTCTCTGCTCAAGCATGTAGTGGGCGCCACCGTGCCGGTAAGCGCCTATCTGCCACCTACTAACGCTTTTCTATAGGCTGAACACACTCTGGCATGTGTCTTGGACCAGCAAACAAGGCGTAGCGCAACCTCGCATCTTGGTGCAGTGGGAGGACCTCCCTGCATTGCTGGCGACCTGGGAGTATACCAAGCAAGTACAACAGACGTTTCCCACAATGTCGCCTTGGGGGCAAGGCGGCTTACAAGGAGGGGAGAATGGCACGACTACTACCGTGTGCCACAGACGCAACGGGCCCACGTGATAGCGAGAAAGGGCGATGAGAGAGAGAGAGAGAGAAAGAGAGAGAGAGAGAGTATGGAACCCTGACAAAGGAGGCCCACCAGCGCGCGCGTGTGTGTGGTGAGCGACCTGCGACCCAAGAGAACTGATAGGTGGATACGTTTTTTTACCCTAGGGCGACCTAGGGTTCCCAACTTCCTCTCGAAGACGCTCCCGGCGAGAGTTCAATCTACCCCAAAAATATCTTGATTCCTCACGTCGAATCCTCCTCATCTATTCGGGATCGGGTTCCTGTGAGTCCAATCTCTAGTTCTCGACACCTGCATGGCTGGTAGGGCGAAGGAGAGGATGGAAGACGGGCCGCTAGGTAGCGGCGGCGGCGGGGATGGACATCAGTTTGAGGCGAACCTGGAGAGCAAGTTTGAGGGTCTGAATCTACATGGGGAAGAAGAGGAGGAGTTGGATCTGTCCGGGGAGGTGGAGGAATTACTGGAGGAAATCAAATGGATTGGGGTCTTTAGGGTTCATACCCAAAGGCCGTTCTGACATGTCGCTCTGTACACGGATATGTGCAATGCTTGGGCATCAGCAAAGGACGTGATGTTCAAACACAAACGTGAAAACCGGTTTCTCGTTCAGTTTTTGTGTCTTGGCGATTGGAATAGAGTTATGAACGGCGGCCCTTGGCTGTTCCATCGAGAAGCTGTGGTGATTGAAGAGTATGATGGGCTAACTAATGTCCATGAGTATAAACTTGATTGTATCCCAGTGTGTGCAAGGATCATGGGGATCCCTGACGGACTTATGCAGAAGTCAAGACTGGCTGGAAAGATAGCTAATAAAGTTCACGTGAACCCATTAAGGTGTTTATGAGTGAAGGCCGTCTGAATCCGGCTAAGTATCTTCGAGCTCGCGTCTTCATGAAGCTGGACACCCCATTAGTCCGCTTGGTTCCACTAACTCTGAAGGAAAGCAAACGATATCCTGTCGAATATGAGAAACTCCCAAAGTTTTGTCATTACTCTGGACCTATTGGACATGAGGTTACAGAGTGCGGGGATGGTGTTCATAACCCAGAGGATTGCGAATGGGGTGATTGGCTGTTGGTTCAGTATGACAACTCAAGTATCAGTGGACCGGGAGTATCTCGCGGAGGAGGGAGTATACGTTCAGGAGGAGGATCTGGAGGGAGCAGAGGCGACTACAGAGATCAGGGGAGCCAGGAGCCAATGAATTTGGACACTGGTAATATGCTTATCCCCCATGCCCATAAGCGTCTGATAAATGCAGATGGCACAATGGGTACAAACTCGGGTGGAGCTGCTGCACCACCACCCGACTTTGTGAATAATAAGGTGATCTTAATTGAGAGTGGCAGTGCGGGAGCTGTCGATAAAAGCCAACTGAGTACACCTGAGAAAGTGCAAGACCAGAAGAGGCTGAAGTCTGTTTGGACTGAAACCGGCACATCACAGAGCACATTGGCGACATCCCTCGAGGAGGATCGCCGTCAGCAATGAAACTGATCAGCTGGAACTGTCGGGGCCTCCTCGGTGCCCCGGCAGTTCTGTCGCTTCTAGACATCCAGAGGCGGTACTCTCCGGATGCGTTTTTCCTATCTGAAACGCACCTAGGTGAAACTAAGGCAGAAAGGTTGAAGAGAAGATTAGGCATGGATGAGATGATTTGTGCACCATGTTTGGATGGAAGAAAGGGTGGGCTGCTTTTGACCTAGAAGAAGGAGGTGAGGATCTACTCTCGGGCTTCCACCCTGGATTTCATTGACGTGTCAGTCGAAGAGGCAAATGGAGACATGTGGAGAATGACATGAATATACGGAGATCCAAGTTGGGATAATAAAGATCGTACATACCGTCTGCTTCGAGACTTACATGTCCAATCAAGGCTCCCGTGGACTGTTATTGGCGATTTCAATGAAATATTGTATTCCCATGAGAAGGATGGAGGGGCTCCCCGACAGCTGATACGTCTCCAACGTATCTATAATTTATGAAGCATTCATGCTATTATATTATCTGTTTTGAATGATTATGGGCTTTATTATCCACTTTTATATTATTTTTGGGACTAAGCTATTAACCGGAGGCCCAGCCCAGATTAGTTGTTTTATGCCTATTTCAGTATTTCGAGGAAAAGGAATATCAGACATAGTCAAAACGGAACGAAATCAACTTGAGAAGTTATTTTTGGAAGGAAACCCACCTGATGGACTTGGACCCTACGTCAGAAGATACGGGAGGTGCTCATGAGGGTGGGGGGCGCGCCCTCCCCCCTAAGCGTGCCCCCTGCCTCGTGGGGCCCCCGTAGCTCCACCGACGCATTCTTTGCACCCATATATACCTCGTGCACTAAAACTTCCGTAACAGAACCTAGATCGGGAGTTCCGCCGCCGCAAGCCTCTGTAGCCACCAAAAACCAACTGGGACCCTGTTCCGGCACTCTGCCGGAGGGGGATCCCATCACCGGAGGCCATCTTCATCATCCCGTCGCTATCCATGACGAGGAGGGAGTAGTTCACCCCCGGGGCTGAGGGTATGTACCAGTAGCTATGTGTTTGATCTCTCTCTCTCTCTCTCTCGTGTTCTCTCTCGTGTTCCCTCTATGGCACGATCTTGATGTATCCCGAGCTTTGCTATTGTAGTTGGATCTTATGATGTTTCTCCCCCTCTACTCTCTTGTGATGAATTGAGTTTCCCCTTTGAAGTTATCTTATCGAATTGAGTCTTTTATGAGAACACTTGATGTATGTCTTGGTGATCAACTTGCGGGTTTCGTGACATTGGGAACCTATGCATAGGGGTTGGCACACGTTCTTGACTCTCCGGTAGAAACTTTGGGGCACTCTTTGAAGTACTTTATGTTGGTTGGATGAATCTGAGATTGTGTGATGCATATCGTATAATCATGCCCACGGATACTTGAGGTGACAATGGAGTATCTAGGTGACATTAGGGTTTTGGTTGATTTGTATCTTAAGGTGTTATTCTAGTACGAACTCTTTTATAGATTGATCTGAAAGAATAACTTTGAGGTGGTTTCGTACCCTACCATAATCTCTACGTTTGTTCTCCGCTATTAGTGTCTTTGGAGTGACTCTTTGTTGCATGTTGAGGGCTTGTTATATGATCTATCTATGTTATTATTGTTGAAGAACTTGCACTAGTGAAAGTATGAACCCTAGGCCTTGTTTCCTATCATTGCAATACCGTTTAAGCTCACTTTTACCGCTCGCTACCTTGCTGTTTTTATTATTTCAGATTACAATTACCTTTATCTACTATCCATATTGCACTTGTATCACCATCTCTTCGCGGAACTAGTGCACCTATACAATTTACCATTGTATTGGGTGTGTTGGGGACACAAGAGACTCTTTGTTATTTGGTTGCAGGGTTGCTTGAGAGAGACCATCTTCAACCTACGCCTCCCACGGATTGATAAACCTTAGGTCATCCACTTGAGGGAAATTTGCTACTGTCCTACAAACCTGTGCACTTACGGGCCCAACAACGTCTACAAGAAGAAGGTTATGTAGTAGACATCAAGCTCTTTTCTGGTGCCGTTGCCGGGGAGGCTAGGTAAGTGAAGGTATATCTTTAGATCTTGCAATTGAATCTTTTTTTCTTGTTTTAGCACTAGTCTAGTTTATAAAAGAAAACTACAAAAAATGGAATTGAGTTTAGGTCATACGCTTCATCTTTTTAATATCTTTCGTGAGTATGATGGAAAAGAAAATTGTGCCAAAGTGTTAGAAGAAGAATGCATTAAATTGTTTGGCACTAAATCTTTGAATGATGAGCATGATTGCAATGTTGTTAGTACGAATTCTTTGAATATCCATGATGCTAATGATATGCAAAGCCACAAGCTTGGGGAAGCTACGTTTGATGAAGATGATATTTTTTGTCCCCCAAGCTTTGATGAGCAAATTTACTATGATGAAAGCATGCCTCCTATCTATGATGATTATTGTGATGACACGTATGCTTTAAAGAATAATGATAACCATGAAACTTGTCATCTTGATCTTAATTCCCAATCACATGATAGTTATTTTGTTGAGTTTGCTCCCACTATTATTCATGAGAAGAAATTTGCTTATGTGGAGAGTAGTAAAAATTCTATGCTTGTAGATCACGAAAAGAATGCTTTAGGTGCTGGTTATATTGTTGAATTCATTAGATGCTACTGAAAATTATTATGAGGGAGGAACATATGCTTGTAGGAATTGCAAGAATGAAAAGTTTCCTCTCTATGTGCTTAAAGTTTTGAAGTTATGCTTGCTTTACCTTCCTATGCAAGTTGATTATTGTTCCCATAAGTTGTTTGCTCACAAAATCCCTATGCATAGGAAGTGGGCTAGACTTAAATGTGCTAGTCATATTCTTCAAGATGCTTTCTTTATGTTTCAATTCTTATCTTTTATGTGAGCATCATTGAAATCATAACGCCTAGCTAGGGGCGTTAAACGATAGCGCTTGTTGGGAGGCAACCCAATTTTATTTTAGTTTCTTGCTTTTTGGTTCTGTTTACTAATAATTAATCCATCTAGCTTATGTTTAGATGTGGTTTTATGTTTTAATTAGTGTTTGTGCCAAGTGAAACCTTTGGGAAGACTTGGGTGAGGTCTTTATGATCATGCTGTAAAAAAAAGAAACTTTAGCGCTCACGAGATTAGCTAGAACTTTTTACTGGAAAGTGCTATTTAGTTGATTCTTTTTGAAGATGATTACTAGACAAATTACTCAGGTCCACCAATTTATTTTAGAATTTTTGGAGTTCTAGAAGTTTGCGTTAGTTACAGATTACTACAGATTGTTCTCTTTTTGACAGATTCTGTTTTCATTGTGTTGTTTGCTTATTTTGATGAATCTATGGCTAGCAAAATAGTTTATAAACCATAGAGAAGTTGGAATACAGTAAGTTTAACACCAATATAAATAAAGAATGAGTTCATTACAGTACCTTGAAGTGGTGTTTTGTTTTCTTTCACTAACGGAGCTCACGAGTTTTCTGTTAAGTTTTGTGTTGTGAAGTTTTCAAGTTTTGGATAAAGATTCGATGGATTATGGAATAAGGAGTGGCAAGAGCCTAAGCTTGGGGATGCCCAAGGCACCCCAAGTTAATATTCAAGGACAACCAAGAGCCTAAGCTTTCGGATGCCTCGGAAGGCATCCCCTCTTTCGTCCTCGTTCATCGGTAACTTTACTTGGAGCTATATTTTTATTCACCACATGATATGTGTTTTGCTTGGAGCGTCATGTCATTTTGTTTTTCTTTGCTTGCTGTTAGTTAGATTAGTGTTTTTCATCTTTAGTTTCAATAAAAAGTCAAGAATAGCCTTTGCGACGCTTATTTTGCTAGTATACATGTTGCTGTTTGAAAACAGAAAGTTTACCGCTGTTGCAAAAATTCCCTAGAAAAGTCAGAGAATGGTATAATGTTGAATCTTTTTGCATATTGAGCTCTGATAAATTTATTACAGTGGGAAATTTAGTTCATAATTTTTCGGGTCAGGGAAGTATTGATACTCTTGCATTCTTTACAGACTGTACTGTTTTGGCAGATTGCTGTTATGTTTGCATTGTTTGCATATGTTTGCTTGCTTAATGATTCTATTTAAGGATAGGAGTATTAAATATGCAGAGGCATTTAGTATTCAATGTTGAATAATAATTTTAGTGATTTGTTACAGTAGAAAATGATAAGGTTTTGCATTGGCTTATACTAACCTATCTCACGAGTTCTTGTTGAGTTTGTTGTGAATGAAGCTTTTGATAAGAAAAAGAGAAACCATGATATGAGAGGAATTAAGGAGACATAAAAGCTCAAGCTTGGGGATGCCCAATGCACCCCAAGATAATATTTCAAGAGGTCTCAAGCATCTAAGCTTGGGGATGCCCAGTAGGCATCCCACCTTTCTTCTTCGACAACTATCGGTTAGTATCGGTTGAGCCTAAGTTTTTGCTTCTTCACATGAGTTGTGCTATCCTTGCAATGTAATTTTATTTTGTTTTGCTTGCTGCTTGAATACAATACCAAGATCTGAAATTCTTAAATGAGAGAGAGTCTTCACATAGTTGCATAATTATTTAGCTACTCATTGATCTTCACTTATATCTTTTTGGAGTAGCTTTTCATTTACTCGTGTGCTTCACTTATATCCTATGAGTAAATGGTTGAATAAGTTGAATGTCACAAATATGAAATTATATATATTTTATTTGCTTATCCCATGAGGGAGTAATGACTTCACATCTAAGAAGTAGAGGTTGTAAATTTATTGACAGTTAGCAAGCATTGTATTAGTCATTTGAACAATTCATGAAAGAATATTGAAGGAAGAGATATTTCACATATAAAAATATTATCATAGACATCTTTTATAATTGTGAGCACTCATTAAGTATGACATGCTAAAGAGTTGATGTTGGACAAGGAAGACAACATAATGGTTTATGTTTCCTCGCATCTCAGTTAAAGTATATTGTCAAGGATCATTCAAACATGTTGAGCTTGCCTTTCTCCCCTTGCTAGCCTAAATATCTGTACTAAGCGGGAATATTGCTTGTGCATCCAATATCCTCAAACCCAGTTTTTGCCATGAGTGTCCACCATACCTACCTATATGCGGTATTTACTGCCGCTCCAAGTAAATTTGCATGTGCCAAACTCTAAACCTTCAAATTATAATCTGTTTTGTATGCCTGAATTGCTCATGTAGCAACTAGGGGCTGTCAGTGTCTTCCATGCTAGGTGGGTTATTCTCAAGAGGAGTGGACTCCACTCCTCATTCACGAGAAAGTGGTGGTAACCGGGATGCCCAGTCCCATGATCAAAAAGATCAAAATCAAATCAAAATAATTGCAAAGAAAACTCCCCCAGGTTTGATGTTAGTTGGAGGCACTCGTTGTTTCGAGCAAGCCATGGATTGATGCTTGTTGGTGGTGGGGGAGTATAAACTTTTACCATTTTGTGAGAACCGCCTATAATGTATGTAGTATGGAAGATATTGGGAACTCTTGGTTGTTATGTTGACAATGAGATCATACCTCTCAAAAATATTTATCTCTATTTCAAAATCAAGATCTGGCACATCTGCAAATCCATGCTTCCCTCTGCGAAGGGCCTATCTTTTACTTTATGCAAGAGTCAAGGTGATCTTCACCTTTCCCTTTTTCATTTTATCCTTTGGCAAGCACTTCGTGGTGGGGTGATCCTGATATATATATCCAATTGGATGTACGTTAGCATGAACTATTATTGTTGACATCACCCAAAGGTGAATACGTTTGGAGGCAACATTACAAGCCCCAATCTTTCTCTGTGGTCTCGATTAAAACTTCATAACCACAAGTATTGCGTGAGTGTTAGCAATTGTAGAAGACTATATGATAGTTGAGTATGTGGAGTTTGCTATTCCTGAAAATAAGATGAATTGCAATTGTTTTGATGACTAAGAATGAAGTTTGCTAGTTTTCAAGAAAGTTTATGGTCTATGCTTTAACATGTGAATTGCTTGTTACTAGTTCGTGAAAAGTTTTATGAGATGAACTACTGTTATGACATATTATCATGCTAGAAAAGGTGATTGAAATTATCATTGATCAAACTTGTGCACCTCTAGCATTCACACTTCATAAATTCTTTCTTTTATAATTTACCTACTCGAGGACGAGTAGGAATTAAGCTTGGGGATGCTGATACGTCTCCAACGTATCTATAATTTATGAAACATTCATGCTATTATATTATCTGTTTTGAATGATTATGGGCTTTATTATCCACTTTTATATTATTTTTGGGACTAACCTATTAACCGGAGGCCCGACCTAGATTTCTTTGTTTTATGCCTATTTCAAGATTTTGAGGAAAAGGAATATCGACGGAGTCAAAGCAGAACGAAATCAACTGGAGAAGTTATTTTTGGAAGGAAACCCACCTGATGGACTTGGACCCTCGTCAGAAGATACGGCAGGTGCTCATGAGGGTGGGGGCGCCCCCCCAAGCGCCGCCCACTCGTGGGGCCCCGTAGCTCCACCGACGCACTTTGCACCCATATATACCTACGTGCCCTAAAACTTCCGTAACAGAACCTAGATCGGGAGTTCCGCCACCGCAAGCCTCTGTAGCCACCAAAACCAACCGGGACCCTGTTCCAAGACCACGGAGGGGATCCCATCACCGGAGGCCATCTTCATCATCCGTCGCTATCCATGAAGAGGAGGAGTAGTTCACCCTGGCCGAGGGTATGTACCAAGTAGCTATGTGTTTGATCTCTCTCTCTCGTGTTCTCTCTCGTGTTCCCTCTATGACACGATCTTGATGTATCCCGAGCTTTGCTATTGTAGTTGGATCTTATGATGTTTCTCCCCTCTACTCTCTTGTGATGAATTGAGTTTCCCCTTTGAAGTTATCTTATCGGATTGAGTCCTTTATGAGAACACTTGATGTATGTCTTGGTGATCAACTTGCGGGTTTCGTGACATTGGGAACCTATGCATAGGGGTTGGCACACGTTCTTGACTCTCCGGTAGAAACTTTGGGGCACTCTTTGAAGTACTTTTATGTTGGTTGGATGAATCTGAGATTGTGTGATGCATATCGTATAATCATGCCCACAGATACTTGAGGTGACAATGGAGTATCTAGGTGACATTAGGGTTTTGGTTGATTTGTATCTTAAGGTGTTATTCTAGTACGAACTCTTTTATAGATCGATCCGGAAGAATAACTTTGAGGTGGTTTCGTACCCTACCATAATCTCTACGTTTGTTCTCCGCTATTAGTATCTTTGGAGTGACTCTTTGTTGCATGTTGAGGGCTTGTTATATGATCTATCTATGTTATTATTGTTGAGAGAACTTGCACTAGTGAAAGTATGAACCCTAGGCCTTGTTTCCTATCATTGCAATACCGTTTACGCTCACTTTTACCGCTCGCTACCTTGCTGTTTTTATTAATTCAGATTACAATTACCTTTATCTACTATCCATATTGCACTTGTATCACCATCTCTTCGAACTAGTGCACCTATACAATTTACCATTGTATTGGGTGTGTTGGGGACACAAGAGACTCTTTGTTATTTGGTTGCGGGGTTGCTTGAGAGAGACCATCTTCATCCTACGCCTCCCATGGATTGATAAACCTTAGGTCATCCACTTGAGGGAAATTTGCTACTGTCCTACAAACCTGTGCACTTGCAGGCCCAACAACGTCTACAAGAAGAAGGTTGTGTAGTAGACATCAACAGCAGGTGCGGCTGAAGGCGTTCCAGGATGCCCTTAATGACTGTGGTTTGGAGGACTTAGGTTACACTGGGGATCAGTTCACTTGGTTGCGAGGTGGCCTGAAGGAGCGGCTGGACCGAGTCGTGTCCAACTCTGCTTGGATGGAACTGCATCCGCAAGCGGGTCTAAGTAACTTGGAGATGGGGAAATCGGACCACAGGCCGATATGCTTGGACACAGAGTACTTAGCTAATGTAAGTGCTGGTACACCGAAGGTCGAGAAGAGATTTGAGGCCAGATGGCTAGCTGAAGAAATTGTGGAAGAAATAGTTAAAACAGCCTGGTTGAGAGCAAAACAGTAGGGGTTAGGTCCTTCTGTAAAGGGACACCTGGATTCAGGTCCATGCTGATCTGCATGCATGGGACCGAGAAGTGCTAAAGAAACCGAAAGCAAGGCTGAGGAAAGCGCAAAGGGAACTCGAGCAGTTGATGCATATTACGTTTAATGATGAAGTTAAGATGAGGCAGAAGGAGCTATCGGTTCTCATTGAGAACCTACTAGATCAGGATGAAGTGTATTGGGCCCAACGTGGTCATGTTAACTGGCTGCGTAGGGGTGATCGTAACACCAAGTATTTTGCCCAATTCGCTTCTGCAAGGCGAAGGAAAAACATGATTAAGAAATTGAGAAATAATAATATCGGGTGGGTGGAGGGTAATGATAACCTCAACCCCCTGATTCGTGATTAGTTTGGCGACTTGTTTCACTCTGATTCGCCTAACATTGACCAAAATCTGTTGCATGCTGTAAAACCACACGTTACAAATGATATGAACAGGGTTTTGGTCGCGCCATACTCGGGGAAGAGGTGAAGAAGGCTTTGTTCCAGATAGGTGACATGAAGGCCCCAGGTCACGATGGTCTTCACACAATTTTAAAAGATTTTGGCATATCCTTGGAGATGACTTAACCGATGAAGTTCTAGCTGCTATAAACAATAAGAAGGTGCCAACTGGGTGGAATCAAACCAACATTGTTCTGATCCCTAAGGTAGAAAACCCAGAGGTAATTACTCAATACATGCCCATCAGCCTTTGTAATGTCATCTACAAAATTATCTCCGAAATGTTGGCTAATAAACTGAAAAAGATCCTACCTGAAGTGATCTCACCAACACAGAGTGCCTTCGTGCCAGGCAGGCTGATTACAGACAATGTGCTGGTTGCATATGAATGCTTCCATGCCATTAAGAAAAAGATACATGGGTCTAATGGATGTTGTGCTGTCAAATTGGATATGCTAAAGGCATACGATCGAGTTGAATGGGGATTTTTAGAATAGATGATGATCAAGCTAGGGTTTGACCCAAGGTGGGTGGAGTTGATAATGGAATGTGTGTCCTCCGTCAGCTATAAAGTGAGATTTACTGACACAGAAACTGAAGAATTTCTCCCAACCAGTGGCTTGCGGCAGGGGGATCCCTTGTCTCCTTACCTCTTCTTGCTCTGTTCTGAGGGTCTTTCTAGCTTGCTTGCTCATGAGGAGGAGATTGGTGGTATTGAAGGTATACTGGTTTGTAGAAATGCGCCATCTATCTCCCACCTTTTATTTGCCGATGACTCATTGTTCTTGATGAGAGCTGATTCTCATAATGCTACTACTCTGAAAAGAGTACTAGACACCTATTGCAATAGTTCTGGACAAAGGGTGAGTACAGCAAAATCTAGTATTTTCTTTAACCCAAATACTAATGTCAGTGTGAGAGAAGATGTTTGCAGGGAGCTTCATATTTTGACTGAGGCCCTCTCTGACAAGTACCTTGGGTTACCAACAATGGTTGGTGTAGCCCGCAGTGATTGTTTCCAACATCTTATTGACAGGATCTGCCAACATCTCAAGGGTTGCAAAGAAAATCTCTATCTGTGCAAGGAAAGGAGATATTGTAGAAATCATTTGCACAGGCGATTCCGTCATATGCTATGCCTGTCTTTAAATTACCTAAATGTATCTGTAAGTCTATCACTGATGAAATGGCAGGATTTTGGTGGGGAGATTCTGAAGAGAAGAAAAAGATGCATTGGTATACGTGGTGGAAGATGTGTATCCCGAAGAGGAAGGGGGTATGGGGTTTAGAGACCTTCATAGTTTCAACCTTGCTATGTTAGCAAAACAGTGTTGGCAACTACTCCAAAACCCCGAGTCTCTTTGTGCACGTGTCCTTAGTGCCAAGTACTATCCAAATGGAGATATTCTAAGTGCAGGTCCGAAGAAGGGTTCTTCTTATACCTGGCAAAGTATTGTAGCAGGAATCCAAACTTTGAAAAGGGGTTGTATATGGCGGGTGGGTACGGGTGCTTCGATTAACATCTGGCAGGACCCTTGGATACCTACAAGTGAAACGAGGAAAGTTATAACCCCTAAGGAGCTACTATGATCGACAGGGTAGAAGGGTTGATCGACCCTCATTCTGGGCAGTGGGATGAGGATCTTCTACGCCTTGTTTTCTCTCCGGTTGATGTCCAACGAATACTCCTTATTCCCCTACGGATAGAAGTGCTGGATGACTTCCTCGCATGGAATGCTACTCGCTCTGGGTCATTTACAGTGAGATCGGCCTATCATGTGGAGTTTGAGCATCAATATGGACGCCATTGGCAGTACCCGGATGGGCAGGGAAGTACCAGTATAAATCCTGTATGGAAATTAATTTGGAGCCTTGTTATCCCTGGAAAGGTAAAACATTTTGTCTGGAAATGTCTAAAAGGTGTACTGTCATGCTTGGGTATTCTTGTTGGGCGTCATATCCCTACATCCGCACAGTGTCCGGTTTGCAGGATTGGGGTCGAGGATATCCAACATTGCCTATTTAGTTGCCAGCGTGTGATGAAGGTTTGGGCTGAGCTTGGACTAGCAGAAGATACTAAGAAAGCTGTCATCGAAGACCGGTCGGGTTCGGTTACCCTGGAAATATTACAAAGAGCCCAAGATAGTGTGGACAGACTACCAAAAGCAGAATTATTTGCAGTTACAGCATGGTATATTTGGTGGCAGCGGCGTCAACTTGTTAAGGGAGAAAGTATATTGTCTCAGGATCATACAACTACTACTATTAAGGTATTGTGTACAAACTTCCTTCGAGCATCAAAACCTAATTTACCAGCAAGGAAGCGAGATCAGATGTGGAAGAAACCATCTAGAGGATGGGTGAAGGTCAATGTTGATCCCTCATTCAGCGTTGAAACATGTCAGGTGCAGCGGGAGCGATTGCTCGGGATGACAGAGGGGAGTTCATTGCAGCGGCAGCATGGTTCCTGCCACATGTGACCACTGCTGAATCAGCGGAAATACAAGCCATCAGGAACGGGGCTTGGCTAGCGCAACACATTGGATGCAACTCGCTCATTCTAGAGTCAGACAATCTAAATGTCGTACAGGCCTTCAACCAACAAGAGACATATAATGGTACTGATGCAGTTGTGGTGTTGGAAGGCAAGCAGACATGCATCGAATTTGCAGCAGTTTCCTACCTTCATTGCTTTAGGGAAGCGAATGAGGTTGCTGATCTTTTAGCAAAGCATTCTACCCATAGTAGATCCTCTCATCATTGGGAAGATTCTATCCTAGACTTTATTTCTCATGCTATTGTAAACAACTTGTCCATCATTTGAGAAATAAAGTTTAATTGCTGTAAAAAAAGTCTCGTGGGAATCATCGATCATTACTGCAACCAAACGAACCAAAGAAGAGAAGCTTATCTTCTCCTTCCTACTGTACACAAACGAGTTTAATTCCCTAATAGTGTCACAAAAGAGTTTAATTCTCTCACGTGACCCAGTGTGTACACAAACGACATGAGAAATAAAATGATTACACTCTTCAAGAGCTAGGTCATAAGCATATACTCCAAGAGAATCCAAGCGACAAGAGTGTAAGATTATTGGGAAGCGTTACACCCTTTGCTCGGGCCGCACTTATATTTATATGGGCAATGTCGTGGCTTACAAGAAGTAAACGATCGATAGATCGATTCCAGAAGGTCGGAAAAGAGTTGGAACAGAAGAAGAGATAGAGAAGAGATACAAGTTTAAACAGGAGGAGTTCTCTCTCTATACAATTCTATCTCTATATAATTATTCCAACACTCCCCCTCAATCTAAACCTATGGAACTCCAAGGTTGAGATTGAACTTGAACTCATCCAGCCTTCTCATAGTGAGAGGTTTTGTAAAGCCATCAGCCAGTTGATCACCAGTGGGTATAAACATTATATCAAGCTGTTGGGGATATAACTATTTGAGTAAGCCGCCCAGGAGGGGCCGGATTACGCAAAGAAGACTCATCAGAAAGAAGCCCAAGGCCAAGCATGAAGATGGCGGTTCAATAAAGGGGCTGAGGCCCACATGCGGCTTAAGGCCCATGGTGATAAACCGCCATGATGACACATGACTTGTATCATAAGGTAGAATTAACTAGTCACCGAGCCGGACACTGTTTATGAGCCGGCCGGGACTCTGTAGACCGCAGGGCGTCCACCCGTGTATATAAGGGGATGACCCGCTGGCGGCTTAGGACAAGAAACAACTCATCGAGAGCCGGGCATAGCGTATCTCGCTCCCTGGTTATCGAAACCTCAAGCAATACCAACCCAACTAGACGTAGGCCTTACCTTCACCGTAAGGGGCCGAACTAGTATAACTCTCTCGTGTCCTTTGTCCCGATTAACCCCTTTAAGCTTCCTAGTTGCGATGGCTCCACGACTAAGTCCTTGCAAGAGGACATCTGCCGTGACAATTCCACGACAGTTGGGGCCCACCATGGGGCGGGCGCACGGTGGATTTGAGTTCTTGAAGGGCAGCTTCGAAGGGCTCCAGGGATACGTAGTTCGCCGAATGACCAAGAGTCGTCGCGGCAAGATCTACATCGATGACGAAGGCTGGGGCCCCGACGCCGGCTCAATTGAGTACGGGTACCGGGTCCCCTTCGGCGGAATCCACGTCTTCATCGGTCGGATTGGTGAGCCGGGCCCTGAGCCGGACAACTGCACCGACCTCGTCGAGACGGCTCAGCGTGCGAGATCCGGCCGAGTTCAACCTGTCGTGAAGCGTGCCTTCGTGGGTTGCATCCACGGAGAGGAACTTTCTGAAGGATCTGGAGATGGTGGTGAGACGGCCGTCCTCTCTGATGGTGATTCGTCCGCCGGTTCAACAGATTCGTTGTATCAAGTGCAAGATGGCGCGCTTGGGGGTTGTTCCGATGGCTCCAGTATTCCGGACCCCTATGAGCCGCCAAGCTGGGCAGGAGTCTTCATGGCTGGGACTCAACCCGGCCAAAACTCTACAACCGCTGCAGCAATAACGTCCGGGTCAGGAGCGGCCGGGGCAGGAGGCCCTGTGCGCCCGCCGGCTCAGATACTGATGGATCTCATGGATAAGCTTACGGCCCTGTTAACCGCCACGGTTATTCCTGCAAATCAAGATGAGCATAATGCGGAGGTGGCACAGGTGCGTGAGGAGATAGCTCGGGCCAAGGAGGCCTTGGCAGCTGAGGACATCAGGTTAGCTACAGAACGGGCGGCTTTGGATGCACGGGCGCAGCAGCTCCAGTCAGAGGCTTTCCAGCTTAATATGAGCCTGAACGCATCTAATGAGGTGATGAGAAGGAGGCACCAGAAAACTCAATCCTGGTTGCCACCGGTTTACGACCCTCGGAACCTTTTTCACACACCGGTGCGGTCCTAGCAACCCGCTCAAGCAAATCAGTTCATGACAGCCGGAGGACCGGCTCAGCCTCGGGAGATGGCACCTCCTCATGGGAGTATGGCCCCGCCCCGCTATGTACCAATACCACCGGGTCACTTTTCCAACCCCATGGAGAACTTAATCGCAGCATCGGCGCGTTTGGCGGCTCTCCCAGTGGACGGTGATGATCCGACAGCGGTGGAGACCCGGAGGATCAGAGAACTTGTCCAGACGGCCCTGGCTCAGCAAGAGACTTATACCTATAGCCGGGGCATGATTCATTCAACTCCTCCGCCTTGGTTAGCACCGCCTTGTCAAAACCGGAGTCCAAGTTACAACAGGCACATGGAGTCAGAGGCTTTGTCAAGCAACGCCCAGCACCGTAACCAGCCCGGTGGCTATAACCCGGAACAAGACCGGATACCTCAGGAGAACGAGCGGGCGGCTCAGCTAGCGGCTCAACAGACGGCTCATCAAGATCTCCCAGAGTATCCGACGACTTCCGTTGGAGCAGGAGTGGCTACTAGAACCGGCAGTGTTTCTTGTTTAGTGTCGGCTCTGCGTGATGTACGTCTACCCAAGGACTTCAAGGGACCTCGAAAGGTACCGAATTACACAGCCGACTTACAGCCCGGAGCGTGGATCGAAAGTTATGAGATGGCCATGGAACTGTTGGAGGTCAGCGACGCAGCAATGGCTAAGTACTTCACCATGATGTTGGATGGAACGGCCCGGTCTTGGTTAAAGGGCTTGCCGCCCAATTCCATTAGTTCATGGGCAGAGCTAAAGGCCCGATTCATCCAGAACTTCAAGGACACTTGCAAGCAATCTATGTCGATTGTGGACTTGACAAACTGTAAGCAGGAGGAGGGTGAATCCACGACTCATTGGGTGCGCCGGGTCAAGGAGATAATACATTCATTTGATAAGATGGATGCCGGCTCTGCAGTCCTCATGTTGGAGAAGAATTGCCGCTTTGAGCCGCTAAGGCAGAAACTGGGGCGCCTTAAGCGTGATTGCAATGATATGGGTACGCTGATGGCAGCTTTAGTCAAATACGCCGACTCTGATAGTACCAAGGATCCCGTGTCTGATGAGGAAAAGACAAGGAAGGGAAAGAAGAACGGCAATGGAAAGGGTCAGCGGCATAACCCGATGAATCAAGGAGGCAACAAGTGTAAGGCTGAGGGTAACCCGGAGTTTGTGGCCAATGCCAATGCGCAGGGTAACAATCAGAGACGTAAGGGGAAACCGCCCCCTCGGTCTGGTGGGTCAGGCCCATCTCTTGAGCAGCTACTCAATGAGCCTTGCCCCAGACATGGCACCCGGGAACGACCCGCCACCCACTTATGGAAAGATTGCGCGATCATGAAAGCTTTCAAGAATTCCAACACGTTTGATGGCAATCATGGATCGGGCGGCGGCTCAGGGGCCGGCGGCTTTCATGGCCTGGGCGGCGGTTCAAGTTCCGGCTTTCAGGGAAATCAAAGCGGCTATAATCAACAGCAGCCTGGTCAAGGGGGACAACAACAGCAGCAGTCGGGTTATCAAAGTCATCCGAAGCAGCTGAATAGTGGGCAGTATCATGTGTTCACCACTAGCTTATGCAAGCGTGACCAGAAGATTCATAAGAGGGCTGTGAACTCTGTTGAGCCGGCAGTTCCCCGTTACTTAAGGTGGTCAGAGCAGCCTATTGTATGGAGCAGGGAAGATCACCCGCCCCGGGTTGATAATCCGGGTCAGTTAGCCTTGGTGGTGGCGCCTCAGGTCGGTGGATATAAATTTACCAAGGTACTCATGGACGGAGGTAGCAGTATCAACATCCTCTATTACGAGACCTTTCGACGCATGGGTTTGACTGACAAAAATTTAAAGACATCCAACACCGTTTTCCATGGGGTGGTGCACAGTAAGTCGGCGTGCCGGTCGGTAAGATTGAATTGGAGGTGGCCTTTGGGGATCAATATGATTCCAGGGCTGAGAAATTGACGTTTGAGGTGGTCAAAATCAAGAGTCCATATCATGCTCTGTTTGGGCGACCGGCTTATGCCAAGTTCATGGCACGGCCGTGTTATGTTTATCTGCAGCTCAAGATGCCGGGTCACAAGGGCACCATCACTGTGCATGGGAGTCGAAAGTTAGCCTTGGAGTGTGAAGAAGGCGACGCGGCTTATGCTAAATCTGTTTGTGCAGCGGAAGATCTAAAGTTTTATCAAGATAATGTTGACCCGGCGGATATGACCTCTCTGAAGAAGCCCACTACAGAGCATGACCCGGCTTTGAAGTTTTAATCGGCCGCTGAAACGAAGCTTGTTGACTTTACTCCAGGCGACTCTTCTAACCAGTTCAGCATCAGTGCCAACTTGGATCCTAAATAGGAAAGCGCACTCATCGAGTTCATCCATCAGAACCGGGACATCTTTGCATGGAAACCTTCTGACATGCCAGGCGTCACGAGAGAACTCGCTGAGCACACTCTTTATATTGATCCAAAGTATAAGCCAGTCAGGCAATTTCTTCGACGGTTCAATGAGTAAAGACGGAAAGCTATTGGAGAAGAGGTCGCCCGGCTCTTAGCGGCTGGGTTCATTGTTGAAGTTTTTCACCCGGAGTGGTTACCTAACCTGGTGCTCGTGCTCAAGAAGAATGGCACCTGGCGGATGTGTGTGGATTATACGGACTTAAATAAGGCTTGTCCGGCTGATCCCTTCGCCCTTCCCCGTATTGATCAAATCATGGATGCTACGGCGGGTTGCGAGCGATTGAGTGATACGTCTCCAACGTATCTATAATTTTTGATTGCTCCATGCTACTTTATCTACTGTTTTAGGCAATATTGGGCTTTATTATCCACTTTTATATTATTATTGGAACTAACCTATTAACCGGAGGCCCAGCCAGATTTGTTGTTTTATGCCTATTTCGAGTTTCGAGGAAAAGGAATATCGGACGGAGTCAAAACGGAACGAAATCAACCGGAGAAGTTATTTTTGGAAGGAAAGCCACCCGATGGACTTGGAGTGCACGTCGGGAAAGAAGGAGGTGCTCACGAGGAGGGTGGGCGCGCCCACCCCACAGGGCAGCGCCCCCCGCCTCGTGGCCCCCCTTCGTCCACCGACGTTCTCCTTTCACCCATATATACCTACGTACCCTAAAACTTCCAGAACAGAACCTAGACCGGGAGTTCCGCCGCCGCAAGCCTCTGTAGCCACCAAAAACCAATCGGGACCCCGTTCCGGCACCCTGCCGGAGGGGGAACCCATCACCGGTGGCCATCTTCATCATCCCGACACTCTCCATGACGAGGAGGGAGTAGTTCACCCTCGGGGCTGAGGGTATGTACCAGTAGCTATGTGTTTGATCTCTCTCTCTCTCTCGTGTTCTTGGTTTGGCACGATCTTGATGTATCGCGAGCTTTTCTATTATAGTTGGATCCTATGTTTCTTCTCCCCTCTACTCTCTTGTAATAGATTGAGTTTCCCTTCGGGTTATGTTATCGGATTGAGTCTTTAAAGATTTGAGAACACTTGATGTATGTCTTGCCGTGATTATCTGTGGTGACAATGGGATATCATGTGCCACTTGATGTATGTTTTGGTGACCAACTTGGGTTCCGCCCATGAACCTATGCCTAGGGGTTGGCACACGTTTTTCGCCGTGATTCTCGGTAGAAACTTTGGGGCACTCTTTGAAGTACTTTTATGTTGGTTGGATGAATCTGAGATTGTGTGATGCATATCGTATAATCATGCGCACGGATACTTGAGGTGACATTGGAGTATCTAGGTGACATTAGGGTTTTGATTGATTTGTGTCTTAAGGTGTTATTATAGTACGAACTCTAGGGCTGTTTGTGACACTTATAGGAATAGCCCAACGGATTGATTGGAAAGAATTGAGGTGGTTTCGTACCCTACCATAATCTATAAGTTTGTTCTCCGCTATTAGTGGCTTTGGAGTGACTCTTTGTTGCATGTTGAGGGATTGTTATATGATCTATCTATGTTATTATTGTTGAGAGAACTTTCACTACTGAAAGTATGAACCCTAGGCCTTGTTTCCTATCATTGCAATACCGTTTACGCTCACTTTTATCCTTAGTTACCTTTCTGTTTTCATTATTTCAGATTACAAAAACCTTTATCTACTATCCATATTGCACTTGTATCACCATCTCTTCGCCGAACTAGTGCACCTATACAATTTACCATTGTATTGGGTGTGTTGGGGACACAAGAGACTCTTTGTTATTTGGTTGCAGGGTTGCTTGAGAGAGACCATCTTCATCCCTCGCCTCCCACGGATTGATAAACCTTAGGTCATCCACTTGAGGAAATTTGCTACTGTCCTACAAACCTGCACTTGCAGGCCCAACAACGTCTACAAGAAGAAGGTTGCGTAGTAGACATCAAGCTCTTTTAAAGCGCCGTTCTTGGGAGGCTAGGTAAAGGCGCTCACTCACATCCCATCAACTAAGCTCTTTTCTAGCGCCGCTTGCGGGAGGTGAGTGCTTGAAGGTATATCTTTAGATCTTTCAATCGAATCTTTTGTTTCTTGTTTTATCACTAGTTTAGTTTATAAAAGAAAACTACAAAAAAATGGAATTGAGTTTGTCTCATACGCTTCATCTTTTTAATATCTTTCGTGCGTATGATGGAAAGGAAAATTTTGCCAAAGTGCTAGAAGAAGAAATTTATAAAATGTTTGGCACTAAATATTTGAATGATGAGCATGATTGCAATGTTGTTAGTATAAATTCCTTGAATATCCATGATGCTAACGATATGCAAAGCCACAAGCTTGGGGAAGCTATGTTTGATGGTGATGATATTTTTTGTCCCCCAAGTTTTGATGAGCAAATTTACTATGATGAAAGCATGCCTCCTATCTATGATGATTATTGTGATGACACGTAGGCTTTAAAGAATAATGATAACCATGAAACTTGTCATCTTGATCTTAATTTTCAATCATATGATAGTTATTTTGTTGAGTTTGCTCCCACTACTATTCCGAATGAGAAGAATTTTGCTTATGTGGAGAGTAATAAAATTTCTATGATAGTAGATCACAAAAAGAATGCTTTAGGTGCTGGTTATATTGTTGAATTCATTCATGATGCTACTGAAAATTATTATGAGAGAGGATCATATGCTTCTACATATTGCAAGAATATCAAGTTTCCTCTCTATGTGCTTAAAATCTTGAACTTATGCTTGTTTGGCCTTCCTATGCTAGTTGATTATTGTTCCCATAAGTTGTTTGCTCACAAAATGCATAGGAAGTGGGTTAGACTTAAATGTGCTAGTCATATTCTTCATGATGCTCTCTTTATGTTTCAATTCTTATATTTTATGTGAGCATCATTGAAATCATCATGCCTAGCTAGGGGCGTTAAACGATAGCGCTTGTTGGAAGGCAACCCAATTTATTTTAGTTTCTTGCTTTTTGGTTATATTTAGGAATAAATAATCCATCTAGATTCTGTTTAGATGTGGTTTCATGTTTTAATTAGTGTTTGTGCCAAGTAGAACCTTTGGGAAGACTTGGGTGAAGTCTTTATGATCATGCTGTAAAAAACATAAACTTTAGCGCTCACGAGATTAGCTTCAACTTTTTACTGGAAAGTGCTATTTAGTTTATTATTTTTGCAGATGATTACTAGACAAATTCCTCAGGTCCCCCAATTTATTTTAGAACTTTTGGAGTTCCAGAAGTTTGCGTTAGTTACAGATTACTACAGACTGTTCTGTTTTTGACAGATTCTGTTTTTCGTGTGTTGTTTGCTTATTTTGATGACTCTATGGCTAGTAAAATAGTTTATAAACCATAGAGAAGTTGGAATACAGTAGGTTTAACACCAATATAAATAAAGAATGAGTTCATTACAGTACCTTGAAGTGGTGTTTTGTTTTCTTTCGCTAACGGAGCTCACGAGTTTTCTGTTAAGTTTTGTGTTGTGAAGTTTTCAAGTTTTGGGTAAAGATTCGATGGACTATGGAATAAGGAGTGCTAAGAGCCTAAGCTGGGGGATGCCCGAGGCACCCCAAGGCAATATTCAAGGACAACCAAGAGCCTAAGCTTGGGTATGCCCCGATGGCATCCCCTCTTTCGTCTTCATTCATCGGTAACTTTAGTTGGAGCTATATTTTTATTCACCACATGATATGTGTTTTGCTTGGAGCGTCATTTTATTTTGTTAGTATTTGCTTATTTTATTTAGAATAATGTTTTGCATCTTTATTTTCAATAAAGAAGTCAAGGATAGCCTTTGCCATGCTTATTTTGCTAGTATACATGTTGCTGTTTGAAAACAGAAAGTTTACCGCTGTTGCAAAAATTCCTCAGAAAAGTCAGAGGATGATATAATGTTGAGACCTTTTGTATAATGAGCTCTGATAAATTTATTACAGTGGGAATTTTAGTTCATAATTTTTGGAGTCAGGGAAGTATTGATACTCTTGCATTCTTTACAGACTGTACTGTTTTGGCAGATTGCTGTTATGTTTGCATTGTTTGCATATGTTTGCTTGTTTAATGATTCTATTTGAGGATAGGAGTATTAAATATGCAGAGTAATTTAGTATGAAATTTTGAATAATAATGTTAGTGATTTGTTACAGTAGAAAATGATAAGGTTTTGCATTGGTTTATACTAACCTATCTCACGAGTTCTTGTTGAGTTTGTTGTGAATGAAGCTTTTGATAAAAAGAGAAACCATGATATGAGAGGAATTAAGGAGACACAAAAGTTCAAGATTTGGGATGCCCAAGGCACCACAAGATAATATTTCAAGAAGTATCAAGCATCTAAGCTTGGGGATGCCCCGGTAGGCATCCCACCTTTCTCCAACAACTATCGGTTAGTATCGGTTGAGCCTAAGTTTTTGCTTCTTCACATGAGTTGTGTTATCCTTGCAATGTAGTTTTCTTTAGCTTTGCTTGCTGTTTTAATAAAGTATCAAGATCTGAAATTATTAAATGGGAGAGTCTTCACATAGTTGCATAATTATTCGACTACTCATTGATCTTCACTTATATCTTTTCGGAGTAGTTTGTCATTTGCTCTAGTGCTTCACTTATATATTTTAGAGCACAATGGTGGTTTTATTTTGAAGAAATATATGAACTCTCATGCTTCACTTATATTATTTTGAGAGTCGTTAATAGCATGGTAATTTGCTTAAAATTAATATACTAGGTATTCAAGATATGTGAAACTTCCTTTTGAGTGCGTTGAATACTAAGAAAAGTTTGATACTTGATAATTGTTTTGAGATATGGAGGTAGTGATATTAAAGTCATGCTAGTTGGGTAATTGTGAATTTAAAGAATGCTTGTGTTGAAGTTAGCAAATCCCGTAGCATGCACGTATGGTTAAAGTTGTGTAACAAATTTGAAACATGAAGTGTACCTGGCTTGTGCATCCTTATGAGTGGCGGTCGGGGACGAGCGATGTTATTTTCCTACCAATATATCCCCCTAGGAGCATGCTGTGACGCCCCCGATTTAATCGTACACTAATCATGCACGCAAATGTGTACGATCAAGATCAGGGACTCACGGGAAGATATCACAACACAACTCTACAAATAAAATAAGTCATACAAGCATCATAATACAAGCCGAGGGCCTCGAGGGCTCGAATACAAATGCTCGATCATAGACGAGTCAGCGGAAGCAACAATATCGAGTACGTACATAAGTTAAACAAGTTGCCATAAGATGGCTAGCACAAACCGGGATCAGATCGAAGAGGAGCAGGCCTCTGCACAGGATCCTCCTAACTACTCCACAGTGGTCGTCGGTGGGCTGCACGTAGTAGTAGGCACCCTCTGGTGTAGTAGTCGCCATCGACGGTGGCGTCGCTCACTGGGCTCCATCGTGCAGTTGCAGCAATCGAGTAGAGGTAGGGGGAAAAAGGGGGGAACAAGGCAACCGTGAGTACTCATCCAAAGTACTCGCAAGCAAGGAGCTACACTACATATGCACGGATATATGTGTAAGGGCCATATCAGTGGACTGAACTGAAGAATGCCAGAATAAGAGGGGGATAGCTAGTCTTAACGAAGACTACGCTTCTGGTCACCTGTCTTGCAACAGGTAGAAGAGGACGATCTGAAGTCCTCCAAGTAACATCACATAGCAATAATCCTACCCGGCGATCCCCTCCTCATATCCCTGAGAGAGAGCGACCACCGGTTGTATCTGGCACTTGGAAGGGTGTGTTTTATCAAGTATCCGGTTCTAGTTGTCATAAGCTCAAGGTACAACTCCAAGTCGTCTGTTATCAAGATCACGGCTATTCGAATAGATTAACTTCCTGCGGTGCACCATCTTACCCAAAGACGCTTGATCCCATTTGGCCGGACACACTTTCACTGGGTCATGCCCGCCGCGAAGATCAACACGCCGCAGCCCCACCTAGGCACAACAGAGGCCAACACGCCGGTCTAAACCTAAGCGCCAGGGTCTGGGCCCATCGCCCATAGCACACACCTGCACGTTCTGGCGAGGCGGCCGAAGCGAGACCTAGCCTAGCAGGCGTTCCAGCCCAATCGGCAGCGCCGCTCGTCAGCCGACGTCTGAAGTGCTTGGTGATACCACGACGGGATACCCATAACTACTCCCTGTAGATGGTTAGTGCGTATAAGCTCAGAGCCAACTCGAGATCAAATACCAAGACCTCGTTAAGCGTGTTAAGTATCCGCGAACGCCCGAGCAGGCCAGGCCCACCTCTCTCCTAGGTGGTCTCAACCTGCCTGTCGCTCCATACAAAGTAACAGTTGAGGGGCCGTGGAACCCAGGCCCACCTTTACCGGGATGGAGCAACCTGTCTTTTCAGCCCCCATCTCCGAACAGTATCACAAGTAATGTAACAGTGTAAAGTATATAGTATATGCCCGTGATCACCTCCCGAAGTGATCACAGCCCAGTAGTATAGCATGGCAGACGGACAAGAGTGTAGGGCCACTGATGGAACACTAGCATCCTATACTAAGCAGTAGGATAGCAGGTAAAGGTAACAACAATAGTAGCAAGGACAAAGGCGGCAAGCAGATAGGATTAATCGAAAGTAGTAACATGCTACACTACTCTAATGCAAGCAGTATAGAGAAGAGTAGGCGATATCCGTGATCAAAGGGGGGCTTGCCTGGTTGCTCTGGCAAGAGAGAGGGTCGCCCACTCCGTAGTCGAATCTGAGGGTCGCCGTGATCTGGGTCTACCGGAAAGAAGTAACGGAGGGGGAACACAATAAATAACAGAGCAATCAAAGTATCACAAAGCGTAACGTGGCAATACGCGGTGCTAGAGGTGACCTAATGCTGTAGGAGGTGATACTGGTGAAGGGGGAAAACATCCGGGAAAATATCCCCGGTGTTTCGCGTTTTCGGGCAGAGGAGCCGGAGGGGGAAAGTTGCGAGTTCGATAGGTTAGGGGGGTGTGGCGGACGAACGGACTGCGTATCCGGATTCGTCTCGTCGTTCTGAGCAACTTTCATGTTGAAAATATTTTAATCCGAGTTACGGATTAAAAGATATGATTTTCTAAAGATTATATTAATTTCTGGAATTTAATTAATTAATTAATTAATTCGAAAAAATGTATTTATGACATCAGCATGACGTCATCTTTGACGTCGGCGATCAACGTGGTTGACTAGGTCAACCCCAGCGATTGGGTCCCGCATGTCATTGACTCATAGTAATTAAATAGGGTTAATTAGCTTTAACTAAATGGTTAGGTTAATCTAATCTGGTTTAATTAAGTTAATTAATTCTATAATTAATTAATTAATTAATTAATATTTTAATTATTATATTTATTATTTATTTTTCCTTCTTCTTTTTTTAATAAAGCGTTCGGTGAGCCCCACTTGTAAGTGGCCTGTGAGGAGGCCATGCGGGTTAACGGCCTTGAGGTTACGGAGTTGCAGGCGTGGCGCCCGTGCACCAACGGCGCAACAAGGAGCGCCAATGAAGGCCGTAGCTTTGGCGCGAGGCGGGCGAAAGCGCCGGCCGTCACGGCAGTGGAGGCGAAGCGCAGGCGGCGGTGGTCGCGATGGTACGGTGGTCGTGGAAGCGCGGACGGGCGTGTGGACACGAGCACGAATCGGCGTCGCCGGGCGGCGGCCTTGGCCATGAAGCGAGCAGCGCGCGGCGAAACACAAGCCGCTGGCAGACGTGTCGCCAGCCGCGGTGGCGCTTCGGGGCAACGAAGAGAGAGGGAGATGGAGAGAGAGGCGCTCACGGCCGTTGCAGTAGAAGTCGGCGAGGCTCGATGGAGCCGACGAGGAGAGATGAGGAGGCGGCGACGGGCGAGTGGCGATAGGTGGTGGCGTCGGCCTCGGCGCCATGCGGTGTCGGAGGAGAGGCGGGAGGCGATGGCGAGGCCGGGCCGAGGGCGTGAAACGCGGCGGCGTGGCGGCACCGGAACGGCAGCGGCGGCGGGGTTGGTGGAGGTCCGACGAAAGCGCGATGGAGGCCGCAGGGGAGGGGTCATGGGTGCCACGGGCGGTGGGGGAAGTCCGTGACGGAAGTGGCATCGGGCTGACGACTGGAGGTCGCCCCGATCCGACCTGGATCGGGGAGAGGGGAGACGAGGGAGTGACGGGAGGGGTTTGGTCGACGGGTCGGCAGCGCCGCCGAGAAGTCGTTCCCGATCCGTAGGGGATCGGGAGTGGGGCGCGATGGATCGGGAGGCGTGGGGCGACGAGGAGGAACGAGGGGAGTGGGGATCGGGGTGGGGATTAGGGTTTCCCCTGGTGGGGATATGGAGGAGGGGGTGGGGTCCGGCTGGGCCGGCTTGGCGGCTCGATGGCCTGCTGTGCCGTGGCCCAATGAGAGAACTTTCTCTCTTTTTTTTTGCCTTTTCCTTTTACTTTTCTTTTCTGTTTTATGACTAGTTTTCTTTTATTTTAGTTTTACAAAATACACCAATGGTTCCTAAATTGGTATTGCTTATACATACTACTGCCACATTAATTTGGGTAACTAAATAAAATAGTTTAATGTTTTATTTATTGTAAAAGGAATTCAACTATTTGTTTTGCCACTATTCAAAACATTTTAGAGTATTTAAGCCTTTTATAAAAGTGTGGTTCCTCCGCCATAATTACTTATGAATTAGTTGGAACCACCCGAACACTTTAGTTTTAATATCTGAAAATTTTTAATGTTTGACTTTATTTTGAATTTGAATTTTGAATCGGATTTGAACTAACGCGAGATTTGTCAACAGTAACCGAGGTGATGTGGCATCATTAGTGAGGATTACTGTAGCTTAATTACCCGGGCGTCACAATTCTCCTCCACTACAAGAAATCTCGTCCCGAGATTTAAGAGGGGAGTAAGGGGAAAGTTCTGGTTAGGATATTCTAACGGATCTTCTCGAAGAAGCTAGTTCCTTTCGTTGATGTCTTCAATCCTTCATTCCGGTGCATCATGATAAACTTGTCACCATTTCTTCGTGAACTCCATCGTGCTTACGAATAGGTAAGGGGTAGCTCTACAATGCAAGGGTGTTATAAGGGAAAATCATCTGGGGGTATCCCAAGAATGAACTTATGAGTATCTCACGAGTTGAACAAATGACACACATCGAGAGCAAAGTAAGACAGTGCGATAAGAAGTTTCAAGCGGATAGGCAATCGTTCATTGTCTGAAGCAGGGTGCGAAAGGGTTCAGAGCAACGGGAATAAGTATTGTGTCCGATACTGGGGTAGATCAACGGGCAAGTGGCCCGTGAATTACATACAAAGTCAAGCGTGAGGAATAACTTGAACAGGGGTGTACAGGAGAATCAGGTTTCGATCCTGTGAAACTGTGGGTTATGGGCCCACCATGTGGTTAAAAGTAGAAGGTTGGTGACATCTTGCATGATCATGTAAGCAAGGCATGTCAGAGGAGAGTCTGAGGGTCATGTCGGCAACAACATAGGTACCAAGGGCGAGGGACGAAGAGAACCATTTTCCTGCTCGTTGAACGAGGCGGACCAATAGGCAAGGTTCTCGTCCATCGGTGGTTACCGGAATGTCATCAACAATAGTAATAGGGTCTTACTTACGGAGTGGTACAACGAGGTGCTTACCTAAGCAGGGGATTATCACTGCTTAGATTATATATCTCCCAAGAAAGGTTCAAACAACCAATGGAAAGTAAAATATGATTATCATATTAAACAGAACAATGGAAAGGAAAATGTGTTTAAACACATAATTCAAGGGCATATCCTTCCCAAGGACAAGCAGAGCATGATATCCACGATAGTATATAACGTAGAAAATCCTCTAGGTGAGGGGAGAGAATTTCATGACGTTACCCCTACCACGGTGTTTGGATAATTGAGCAAGAAACATTTAGCATTGGGCTTCGAATGTTCTTGTTGAAAATCAGAGTACCACAGACATGCTTCGAGATAGCATTGACATGGTCTTCAGGTGAAGATCAGACTTTGGAATCACGAAGGATCCATCGAGAATAACTTGTAATGTGATGATTACAATTCCCTCATGGACGAATGGATAACCTGCTGAAAAGGAATCTATAATGATAGGTCCTCCAGCCGGGGGGGGGGGGGGGTGCTAGGCATGACATCATGCTACCGGGTCATCAAAGGATCATCATCATAACTCTTGGAAAGTTGTCCCAACCATCATATCTGACCGAGATTCAGATCCGATTGGTGTCATGATACCTCAGACTCAGGATGTCCGAGAAGAAAAGGTGCAACACAAATAGACGAAGTGGCATTTCAAGATTCTCAGGAAACGAACTACGGGAGCGGGTTCTTGAAGCAATAGTTCATCCTTAAACCAAAGAGGGGATGAGAAGGTGGCTGATGGGCTCAGCGACAATTCATCGAGAATTCCAAACGGATGGATTTCCACAATAATGTGAACAAGAAGATGACATTTGTCAGCTCAAATGGTATAATGATGTATGCTCGAGGAAAACATACACATTTAAACATTGGTTGAAAGGTGCACCCGAAGTAGGGGCTGGGTTGCACGACCGACGTCGGAATGGTGATTCAATAATCGATAGTCTAAGAATTTCACTTCAAGGCAAGAGGCTTGCTAGAAGTTTTGAATTCACACGACATAGCTCAATTGTCGGTATTCCGGTTGAAAACAATACGGGGGCCAAGGAATGAACGAAGATGGCCAGAAGTATTATGATATCAAGAATTCTTAAGAGGTGGTGAAATTCTCACCACACCCTTGACAAAAGGAGATGGTAATACTTCCGAGGTAAGGAAGATCAACTGCTGGGTAGCAGGGATCCCAAGGTTTACACAAAACACGAACAACTTGTGTTGAACGGAAGGCAATAAAGTGGTCGATGATAATACAATTCATCGAGGGCAAGGATGGTATTTCTCATCATAAATTCAATTGATATCCTGGATGAGCTCAGAATGTTGATGATCACGACACCTTTGTCGAGAGAGTTCAGGAAGATGTAATCGATCGGCGACGACATCAAGTCAAAGTAATGATGAAGTGAAAGGTTATTGGAACCAAGGGTACGGCACAAACTCGAAACCAAGCTTGTTGTTCAAGGCGAAATGATATGCCGATGAGGATCGACGTAAGGTTAATTCATCGTCGAAAATTGTGCTCCGAGAAGAAGGACCGGGTAGCACAGTTAAAATTTAGCATGATAATGATATAGCCGATCAGGCTAGGAATGATGTGATCGGGTACAAACTCGTACTTAAAGAAGATTATCAAGTGTCGTTGAACCGTAATGCGCACTCGGTTCAGTTATCGGTGTCTTTGAGTGTTTAATAACTCAGAGCCCGTGAAAAATTGGATTCAGTGGGAAGGTAGCACTTGATGAAGAACTCATAAGAAGTTATGCTGTTCCATGATAATCTCGAGATACCAGGGGGTAATACTCGATGACATATCAAAGTAGAGGTTGGACGGGGGTATTGCTCTCTGAGAAGACAAGTGCTAAAACTTGCACGAGAAATGGTATTTAAAAGAGAACATGGTCGGAACCACGATTGCAAAAGACCAGATCCTCGATATAAGATGAACTTATACCGAAGGAATAATTCATTTAAGAGAAGCTATAATGATAAGATATACATCGTCACCATGGGCATGAACACAAAGTTCAAGGTCGACTCCCACTTCTCCAATGCATAACCTATCAATCACAGCTCACGTTCGATGAAGTTGCGATGTTGAAAATTTTATCTGGCGAAGCACCGTAAGAGTATGATTCGTGAAAACTTTCGGGTTCACACGGTTTAGTGAAGGCATATGTTCAACCCATAGGGGCTTCTTGGAATCATAAACCGTAATCTTTAGAAATAATTAACTCAAGCTCGAAGGCGAGCATGGTTGAGAAAGCAGAGGATACAATTTACCAAAGGCATTATGTATCGAGGAAAGGCTCACAAGGTTATTGAATATGAAGGGCGTTGTCGATAAAAATCCAACAAAGGATCTGGTGGTCCACAAGGGATCTGACGTGAGCATCAGTACTCCACTAGAGGAAGAAGAATGCAAGGAGGTCAAATTATAGAAACAACTGACTAACTCAATTGTCAAATGCAAAGGAATTATGATTCCCAAATCAAGGGATCAGAAGCAATGCTCTGATTAGGGATGGATAAGTTGCATAGCCTTAGGGTACAATCAACGACAGTTGGTTTGGTCGGGAACCAATTCCAGTTAAAAGAATGGCAGCTCAGTCAGAAAGGTAATTTATAAGGATCAATGATGATTATGGTATTCAGAAACATATTGAGTCAACAGACTCAAAATGATAATGACAAGGAATGTCAATATGACTACGTAGACTTATGGGATTAACCATAATGCAAGCAAGCAAGAATTTCAAGAGCCAAAGGCTCCAGAGGGTTTTCTAAGATCGAATAGTATTTTGAAGACTTTTGTGAAACACAAGAACAACAGGGGTTGGAGCGGATACTCGACAAGGGCGAGGTTTATTTGAAGGGGTATTCATGTAGCAAAGAACTGCTAGGCAGTAGGCACAAAGTATTCTCGGAACAATAGAGAAAACTTCGGGTATCTTGTAATAACAAGATCAACGGGGGATGATCGTATGAATGGCAAGTGTAAGTAGTTTTCCATACGGATTTATCGGTGGTCGGGAATAGCAAAAGTGATGGGCACAAGGTCTCGAGAGAATATCAAAGAGTATCTCCGAATTCTTCTGGTTAACAGACGATCATCTGAAGTGAGGGGCTCTCCGGGAGAAAGTACTCGCGAGAACCTAAAGTTAGTTTTGTTTTTAGCAAAATCGTTTAACCCGAATAGAAGAGAGTTCAGAATCCCAGAGTAAAGATCGAGGAGTAAAAGATCCTAATACCACGCGATGGCGACGTGGGCCCGTAAGGCACACAGCCATGTTAGTAAAAGTTTTTGCAATGTCTAGACTCGACTTCGGCCACGGAGTTGGGAAGGGGGATTCCTACAGGCAGTCAGCTCTGATACCAACTTGTGACGCCCCCGATTTAATCGTACACTAATCATGCACGCAAATGTGTACGATCAAGATCGAGACTCACGGAAGATATCACAACACAACTCTACAAATAAAATAAGTCATACAAGCATCATAATACAAGCCAGGGGCCTCGAGGGCTCGAATACAAATGCTCGATCATAGACGAGTCAGCGGAAGCAACAATATCCGAGTACGCATATAAGTTAAACAAGTTGCCATAAGATGGCTAGCACAAACCGGGATACGATCGAAGAGGAGCAGGCCTCCCGCACAGGATCCTCCTAACTACTCACGGTGCGTCAGGCCGGGCTGCACGTAGTAGTAGGCACCCTCTGATGTAGTAGTCGCCATCGACGGTGGCGTCGCTCCCGAGCTCCATCGTCTGCTGCAGCAATCGAGTAGAGGTAGGGGGAAAAGGGGGAACAAGGCAACCGTGAGTACTCATCCAAAGTACTTCAAGAAGCAAGGAGCTACACTACATATGCACGGATATATGTGTAAGGGCCATATCGATTGGACTGAATCAAGAATGCCGTAATAAGAGGGGATAGCTAGTCTTAACGAAGACTACGCTTACGGTCACCGTCTTGCAACAGTAGAAGAGGGCGGTCTGAAGTCCTCCAAGTAACATCACATAGCAATAATCCTACCCGCGATCCCCTCCTCATATCCCCGAGAGAGCGACCACCGTTGTATCCGCACTTGGAAGGTGTGTGTTTTATCAAGTATCCGGTTCTAGTTGTCATAAGCTCAAGGTACAACTCCAAGTCGCCCTGCTATCAAGATCACGGCTATTCAATAGATTAACTTCACTGCAGGGTGCACCATCTTACCCAAAGACGCTTGATCCCATTTGGCCGGACACACTTTCTGGGTCATGCCCGCCGCGGAAGATCAACACGCCGCAGCCCCACCTAGGCACAACAGAGGCCAACACGCCGGGTCTAAACCTAAGCGCCAGGGTCTGGGCCCATCGCCCATAGCACACACCTGCACGTTCTATGAAGGGCGGCCGAAGACCTAGCCTAGCAGCGTTCCAGTCCAATCCGGCGCGCCTCCGTCAGCCGACGTCTGGCAAGTGCTTGGTGATACCACGACGCCGGATACCCATAACTACTCCCCGCGTAGATGGTTAGTGCGTATAAGCTCAGAGCCAACTCGGATCAAATACCAAGACCTCGTTAAGCGTGTTAAGTATCCATGAACGCCGAACAGGCCAGGCCCACCTCTCTCTAGGTGGTCTCAACCTGCCACTGCTCCGCCACAAAGTAACAGTTGGGGGCCGTCGGGAACCCAGGCCCACCTCTACCGGGATGGAGCCACTGTCCTTTCAAATTTCCATCTCAACAAGATTGCATGTAATGTAACAAAGTGTAAAGTATATAGAGCATGCCCGTGATCACCTCCTCAAGTGATCACAGCCCGAAGAGTATAGCATGGCAGACGGACAAGAGTGTAGGGCCACCGATGGAACACTAGCATTCTATACTAAGCAGAGGATAGCGTAAAGGTAACAACAAGAGTAGCAAGGACAAAGCTATGCAAAGAAAGATAGGATTAATCGAAGTAGTAACATGCTACACTACTCTAATGCAAGCGATATAGAGAAGAGTAGGCGATATCACAGTGATCAAAGGGGGCTTGCCTGGTTGCTCCGCAAGAGAGAGGGGTCGCCCACTCCGTAGTCGAATCGGGGTCGCCAGCCTGGGTCTACCGAAAGAAGTAACGAGGGGGAACACAATAAATAACGAGCAATCAAAGTATCACAAAGCGTAACGTGGCAATACGCTGGTGCTAGAGGTGACCTAATGCTGTAGGAGGTGATATCGGTGAAGGGGAAAACATCCCAAAATATCCCGGTGTTTCGCGTTTGAGGCGGAAGGAGCCGAGGGAAAGTTGCGAGTTCGATAGGTTAGGGGGTGTGGCGTCTGAGCAGACTGCGTATCCGGATTCGCCTCGTCGCTCGAGCAACTTTCATGTTGAAAATATTTTAATCCGAAGTTACGGATTAAAAGATATGATTTTCTAAAGATTATATTAATTTCTGGAATTTAATTAATTAATTAATTAATTCAAAAATTATTTATGACGTCGAGATGACGCGTCATGTCGACGTCAAGTCAACAGGGTTGACTAAGTCAACCCAGACAGTGGGTCCCGCATGTCATTGACTCATAGTAAATAAACAGGGTTAATTAGCTTTAACTAAATGGTTAGGTTAATCTAATCTGGTTTAATTAAGTTAATTAATTCTCTAATTAATTAATTAATTAATAAATATTTTAATTATTATATTTATTATTTATTTTTCCTTCTTATTTTTTTTTAATAAACGTTCCAGGGGCTGAGCCCCACTTGTAAGTGGCCCAGGAGGCCATGCGGGTTAATGAGCGCAGGGTTACGGGAGTTCTTGGCGTGGGCGCCGTGCACCAACGGGCAACAGGGAGCGCCAATGAGGCCGTAACTGGCGCGGGCGGGCGAGGGCGCACCGGCCGGTCACGGCAGGTGGAGGCGAGCGCAGGGGGCGGCGGTGGTAGCGATGGTACGGTGGTCGCGGGTGCGCGGACGGGCGTGTGGACACGGGCACGAATCGGCGTCAAGACGGGCGCGCTGGCGCCTTGAAGCGACGAGGCGCCGGTGAGCACTGCCGCGGCAGACGTGTGCGCCAGCGCGGTGGCGCTCGGGACGACGAAGAGAGAGGGGAGATGGAGAGAGAGGGGGGGCGCTCACGGCCGTTGCCGAGTAGGGGGGTCGGCGAGGCTCGATGGAGCCGACGAGGGAGAGATGAGGAGGCGAGGCGACGGCGAGTGGCGATGGGTGGTGACGTCGGCCTCGAGGCGCCGCGGGTGTCGGAGGAGAGGCGGGGAGGCGACAGTGACGAGGCCGGCGCGTCGAGGGCGTGAGCCGCAGCGGCAGCGGGGCGGCACCGGGAACGGCCGAGCGGCGGCGGGGTTGGTGGAGGTCCGACGAAGGCGCGATGGAGGCCGCAGGGCAGGGGGGTCGTCGCGGGTGCCACGGGCGCGGGAAGTCCGCGACGGGAAGTGGCATCGGGCGACGATCATGGGGTCGGCCCCGATCTCGACCTGGATCGGGGAGAGGGAGACGAGGGAGTGACGGGAGGGGTTTTGGTCGCGGGGGTCGGCAGCGGGCGCCGGGCGTCGAGGTCGTTGCCCCCGATCCAGAGGGGATCGGGGAGTGGGGGGGGCGCGATGGATCGGGAGGGCGTGGGGGCGACGAGAGGAACGAGGGGGGAGTGGGGATCGGGGTGGGGATTAGGGTTTCCCCTGGTGGGGATATGGAGGAGGGGTGGGGTGCGGCTGGGCCGGCCTGGCGGCCCGATGGCCTGCTGGGCCGTGGCCCAGGGGGGGGGGCTTTCTCTCTTTTTTTGTTTTTGCCTTTTTCCTTTTACTTTTCTTTTCTGTTTTATGACTAGTTTTCTTTTATTTTAGTTTTACAAAATACACCAATGGTTCCTAAATTGGTATTGCTTATACATACTACTGCCACATTAATTTGGGTAACTAAATAAAATAGTTTAATGTTTTATTTATTGTAAAAGGAATTCAACTATTTGTTTTGCTACTATTCAAAACATTTTAGAGTATTTAAGCCGTTTATAAAAGTGTGGTTCCTCCGCCATAATTACTTATGAATTAGTTGGAACCACCCGAACACTTTAGTTTTAATATCTGAAATTTTTATTGTTTGACTTTATTTTGAATTTGAATTTTGAATCGGATTTGAACTAACGCGAGATTTGTCAACAGTAACCGAGGTGACGTGGCATCATTAGTGGGGATTACTGTAGCTTAATTACCCGGCCGTCACACATGCGCGTAGTACTTGATTTTTGATGACTTCTAAATTTTTGCAATAAGTATATGAGTTCTTTTGACTAATGTTGAGTCCATGGATTATACACACTTTTACCTTTCCGCCTTTGCTAGCCTCTTCGGTGCCGTGCATTGCCCTTTCTCACCTTGAGAGTTGGTGCAAACTTCGCCGGTGCATCCAAGCCCCGTGATACGATACGCTCTTCCACACATAAGCCTCATTATATCTTCCTCAAAACAGCCACCATACCCACCTATTTATGGCATTTCCATAGCCATTCCGAGATATATTGCCATGCAACTTTCCACCGTTCCGTTTATCATCATTATGACATACATTACTTTTGTCATATTGCCATTGCATGATCATGTAGTTGACATCGTATTTGTGGCAAAGCCACCATGCATTATTCATACATGTCACTCTTGATTCATTGCACCATCCCGGTACACCGCCGGAGGCATTCATATAGAGTCATATCTTGTTCTAGTTTCGAGTTGTAATCCTTATGTTGTAATCAATAGAAGTGTGATAATCATCATTATTAGAGCATTGCCCAAAAAAAAGAAAAAAAAGAGAAAGGCCAAAAAGAAAAAAAGAAAGGCCCAAAAAAATAAGAAAAAAAGAAAAGAAAGAAAAAAAAGAGAAAATAAATAAAAAGGGCAATGTTACTATCTCTTTTTCCACACTTGTGCTTCAAAGTAGCACCTTGTTCTTCATGTAGTGAGTCTCATATATTGTGCTTCAAAGTAGCACCATGTTTTTCATATAGTGAGTCTCATAAGTTGTCCTTTCCATACTAGTGGGAATTTTTCATTATAGAACTTGGCTTGTATATTCCTACGATGAGCTTCCTCAAATGCCCTAGGTCTTCATGAGCAAGCAAGTTGGATGCACACCCACTAGTTTTCTTTTGTTGAGCATTCATTTATAGCTCTAGTGCATCCGTTGCATGGCAATCCCTACTCCTCATGTTGACATCAATTGATGGGCATCTCCATAGCCCGTTGAATATCCTCGTCAATATGAGACTTTCTCTCTTTTGTCTTCTCCACACAATCCCCATCATCATATTCTATTCCACCCATAGTGCTATATCCATGGCTCACGCTCATGTATTGCGTGAAGGTTGAAAAAGTTTGAGATTATTTAAGTACGAAACAATTGCTTGGCTTGTCATCGAGGGTATAGAAGTTGGGAACATCTTTGTGTGACTAAAATGAAGCATAGCCTAACTATATGATTTTGTAGGGATGAACTTTCTTTTGCCATGCTATTTTGAGAAGACATGATTACTTTGATTAGTATGCTTGAAATATTACTATTTCTTTTACCAATATGAACTTTTGTCTTGAATCTTTCGGATCTGGATATTCATACCACAATTAAGAAGATTTACATTGAAATTATGCCAAAGTATCACTCCGCATCAAAAAAAATTATCATTTACCTACTCGAGGACGAGCAGGAATTAAGCTTGGGGATGCTTGATACGTCTCCAACGTATCTATAATTTTTGATTGCTCCATGCTACTTTATCTACTGTTTTAGGCAATATTGGGCTTTACTATCCACTTTTATATTATTTTTGGGACTAACCTATTAACCGGAGGCCCAGCCCAGATTTGCTGTTTTATGCCTATTTGAGTGTTTCGAGGAAAAGGAATATCAGACGGAGTCAAAACGGAACGAAATAAACTGGAGAAGTTATTTTTGGAAGGAAAGCCACCCGATGGACTCGGAGTGCATGTCGGGAAAGAAGGGAGGTGCTCACGAGGGGTGGGGCGCCCACCCACAGGCACGCCCCTGCCTCGTGGCCCCCTTCGTCCACCGACGCGTTCTCCTTTCACCCATATATACCTCGTACCCTAAAACTTCCGAGAACAGAACCTAGATCGGGAGTTCCACCGCCGCAAGCCTCTGTAGCCACGAAAAACCAATCGGGGCCCCGTTCCGGCACCCTGCCGGAGGGGGAACCCATCAGCGGTGGCCATCTTCATCATCTCGACACTCTCCATCACGAGGAGGGAGTAGTTCACCCTCGGGGCTGAGGGTATGTACCAGTAGCTATGTGTTTGATCTCTGTCTCGTGTTCTTGATTTGGCACGATCTTGATGTATCGCGAGCTTTGCTATTATAGTTGGATCCTATGTTTCTTCTCCCCCTCTACTCTCTTGTAATGGATTGAGTTTCCCCTTTGAAGTTATGTTATCGGATTGAGTCTTTAAAGATTTGAGAACACTTGATGTATGTCTTGCCGTGATTATCTGTGGTGACTGTCGGTGTCAAAACCGGCATATCTCGGGTAGGGGGTCCCGAACTGTGCGTCTAGGCGGATGGTAACAGGAGACAAGGGACACGATGTTTTTACCTGTGTTCGGGCCCTCTCGTGGAGGTAAAACCCTACTCTGCTTGATTAATATTGATGATATGGGTAGTACAAGAGTAGATCTACCACGAGATCGAGAGGCTAAACCCTAGAAGCTAGCCTATGGTATGATTGTTGTTCGTCCCTACGGACTAAAACCCTTCGGTTTATATAGACACCGAATAGGGTTAGGATTACACAGAGTCGGTTACATCGGTAGGAGATCTACATATCCAGACGCCAAGCTTGCCTTCCATGCCAAGGAAAGTCATATCCAGGACACAGACGGAGTCTTCAATCTTGTATCTTCATAGTCCAGAGTCCGGCCAAAGATGATAGTTCGGCTATCCGGACACCCCCTAGTCCAGACTCCCTCGGTAGCCCTCGAACCAGGCTTCAATGACGACGAGTCCGCGCGCACATTGTCTTCGGCATTGCAAGGCGGGTTCCTCCTCCGAATACTTCATAGAAGGTTTTGAACACAAGGGCGATTGTCCGCTCTGCAAAATAATTTCCACATAACACCGTAGAGAGAATAATATTTACACAAAATCAATCTGCTGATGTATTCCGCATGACGTGCCATCACGCCACGGCCAAGTCTTCGTTCAATCGTTTTCTTGTACCACCTCATTGCGTTTAGCGGCGGTTTCCTTGGCATGTCTTGTCAAAGCAGAGATTGTGTCCCCCTTATTCCGGGATTCTCATCAATACGGACGCAGTAACCTGGGCTCGTGCCCATTGGCACGCCTCCTCTATCGAAGGCGAGTCCCGAACGGTCACGGGGAGGGCTCTTGGTATTCAACCTCTTTATAACGAGACCAAGGCCCGCACCTTTCTTTTAATCTCAATCGAATCCGCCCCTCGTTTCGAGTTCCAACACCCAAAGCTCCAGATTCAGGCGCTTCGAACCTCCGAGGATGTCCGGCTCCGACCTGCAAGGCCGGTGGATGCCTTCCTCCGTTACGGAAGAAGACGTGCTAAAATTTGAGAGGCGCCGGTATCTAACCGCAAGATTTCGCCTGACAGGCTGCCTGCCTGTGGCAGGTCATTCCCACTCCTGAGCCCGGCAAGAGCGTGGTGTTCGTGTCTCACTTCCTTCGGGGTTTAGGTTTCCCGATGGATCCCTTTATGCGGGGGCTCATGTTTTATTATGGGCTGGAATTCCATGACTTGAATCCGGAGTCCATCCTCCACATCTCGTCATTCATTGTCGTATGTGAAGCCTTCCTCCATATTACCCCTCACTTTGGATTGTGGCTCAAGACCTTCAAGGTGGAGCCAAGATGATCGAGGCAACAAGTAGAAGTCGGAGGGGCGGCCATAAGCAAGTCTTGGCGCCGATGCTCCGTGGCCCGAGGGCTCTTTTCAGAGGAGCTTGGTTTGTGGCAACGGGAGTGGTTTTATATCACTGCTCCGGGGGCACCAAATGGGTGGCGCCACCCGCCTTCTCGGCCAGTCCACCACAATGGTGGCATTATGGGTTAACCGGGGCTCGACTGGGGCCGTCCAAGGACGTTCCTCTGTTGCGGGGCCGTATTCGAGACCTCCGTAAAAGGGAGATCAATCTGGTCGTGGCGGTGCAGGTTATGCTAATTCGGCACCTTCTGCCCTGCAAACGTCACCCCCTCTGTCTGTGGAAGTTTAATCCGGAGGGACCACGAGCTCTTCAACATTTTATGGGCGCGACGCCCGTGGAGATGTATAAACTGTTCTTCGGATCACAAGAGAAGTGTCCGGACTTGACTTAGGATGCAGGACTAAGCTGCAATCGCCCAGATACTCAAGTAAGTAGTCCTGTAACCGGACGGGCTGTTCATTCATTTATCATATATATGCCCTTTAAGGGAGACGTTTCTTGAACAGGAGTGGATAGCCAAGGCAAAGTTGATAAGGTGTCCGGCTCCCCTCCCAGAGACCACGCCGGATCCTATGCTGACCAAGATGTTGAAGGCCGCGCCTTTTGAAGAAGGCAAAGGGGGGAGCAGGGAAACAACTGCCTCCACGAAGGAGGCTTTCAAGGAAGGAGGAATCAAGGATCCTACCCTCCAAGGGCAGAAGAGGACCGCCTCTGAAGACCCGGAAGCCAAGGCCTCAAAGTGGGAAAAGAAGTCTTCGTCAGACAGTCCGGCGCTGGGAAATACCCCAGCCGCACTATTTCCCCGAGGGGATCAACCCTCCAACGAGCCGTAAGTAAAAAGAAGGGGTCTTGTGAATAAAGGATATCCCTGTATTTATTTACAAGATAACCGAAATTGTACCTTGTAGTTCGGATCTCAGCCCTTCTCGTGAGCTCGTCTTCGGGGATCTTCGTCCCGAGATGATAGAGAGCGGCACGCCTCCACCTATCGCGCCTTCATGCGAGGCGGGGATCCTGAGGTGTCGCCACGGAGAGTTTCCCAAGTCCGTGAGGCGGAAGGTCCGCGCCAACCGGGCGCGATCGGAGGAGCTGAAGGACCTGCTCGGGCGAGTGTCTATCTCAGAAGATCATCGTGCGCTAATGGCTACGGTGATTGAAAGAATTGCATCCGCTGAGAGCGGATTGCACGAAGCCGCTAGAAGTTTACTGACGGGGTTTGAGGTACGAGAAAAAAGATGATGTACCTTCTGACAGTTATGCATATAGAATGCGCCCTGTATAGATAGTAGCCCCTGAGACTTGGTATGTTGTCAAAACTGACAGCATGCCGAGGATCATAATCTCAGTACTAACATGTCGCCGTTCCTATGTAGGTGGCGGGGCGTCCGGTGGCCAGCCGGACTGACGAATTTGCCGAACTGAAGCGGCGACTTGACGAGGCGGATGCGGACATCGCGCTGGTCAATAAACGGTTTGACGAGTCACAAGGTATGCGACTTCTCATGGGCACTGGTAAGGGAGCTTGGCGCACATGCCTTACTACTTGTATGCTTTGATGCAGATGGCGCTGCCGTGGAGAGGCTGCGCGGAACTGGCCCGAGCTAAAGAGCAAGCCCGAAGAGTAATGTCGGCCGCTTTAAATGCGTCAAGAGCTGAAAGCCGAAGGGCTGCTCACCGCCAAGAAGAGGAAATGGCCAATATGGCCCTGAAGTCAAGAATGCTACCGACCGCTACGGGTTCTTGAAAAAGAACGTCAAAGCGGAACAAGAGGGCCTGAAAAAGGCCACCGCCAAGCCAAGGATGCCCGTTCACTGCGAGAGCTGCCAAGGAGGAGCTGAGTCAGTGGGGATATTGCGGCCGAAAACCGTTTACGCTGCGGAGGAAATATACGGATCCAGTATGCTCGCTTGGATAAGCTATGGAGTTCGGAGGATGCTTATCTAGACTTAGCGGCGAGCGCTGCGGACGCGATTGAGCACTTCCGAGGCCAGAAGGGGCACAGAAGGGAAGGGCTATTTTGGTCGCAATTCCATAGTCCGGAGCGTCCTCTTCCGTTGGCCGATCGGTTGGCCGAATGGGCCGAGCTGAGTCGATTATCCGGACTTGTCATGAAGCATGTCATTACTCATTTGTGGCCAGGCGGACCCTAGCCGAAGAGTTATTTTGGCTTAGTGCAGCAGTTCCTTGGTGCGGTACCAGACGACGCAATGAAGCGGTCGGCGTGTATTGAGGGGGCGGATGGCTCTTGCCCGTGTCAAGGCATACCGGGCTGAGATGAAGGCCACCGATATCGCTGCGTCCCAGATTCGGACGGAAGCCGAGTACCGCCGAGCGCTATTTTGAGGAAGTCTGCAGGCGCTTCGTTTAATAGAGACGCAGCGTTTCGAAGGATATTATGTTCTAATGACATGTATGATTTGTGAAACAATGTTTCAATATAATAGAATAGCTTTTTATACTTGGGCGTTCAAGTAGTAAACTACCTCCTGTGCGACCGTTGATGTATATATGTATATAACCTGAAAGATGGCAGTCCTTAGCTTCAGCCCCCACGCACATAGTACGGGGGTGTTTGCAAAAAAGGCGCATTTTCACACTTAATCCAACGTCTTGGTCCTGTAAAGGAGGTGATAGCGTAGCAAACTAGGCAACCGGACTATAATGCTTTATCACTTTCACTAAGCCATAGGAGTTCGATGGTGGGGCTACTATATAGCCCCTAGGGGCACCGCGCTCTCCCGAGTTCGGGGTGCGTATATGCCTGACCAGGAAACGGTCCTTCGTTAATGCGGAGGAATTCTAAACATTCCTGTGGGTCATCGAGTGGTTGACCAGTATCACGCTACATCATGACATCGGTTTTGGTTTCTCTCTTTGAGGTGCTCACCAGACGAACCGGGCACAATCGCAGTAGTTCTCCACAGTGCTGCGTTAGCCGATAAAACGGAACGTAAGGCAGCAAAACACAGGAGCCGGGCAAACCCAACATTTGACCAAAGACATGATTCGGAGCTGATGCATATAAGGCCTAACTCGAGACGCCGAACACTCCCTAAGGTATTCGGTCTTTATGAAAACGGGCAGAACAATGCCCTAAGCCCCTAGTGTCCGATGCACGCATAAAAAATTCTGACGCCCGATGCCAAAAGCGCCAGCCTCCTCCTCGGTTATAGCAAGAAACCGGGGATGTGTATCAACAAGAGACAGTAAAAAGGTTTACGCAAGGTCTTAATCTAAAAGAATCCTTGCAACGGGTCCCTCTTGCTGCGTCTGCTTTGTGTCTCCCGTTGTGCCATATCCTCGGACGGGTGTAGCACGGTGTTCATCTATAAAAGAGAAGAACTTAGTTGAAGAAAGATCGTCATGAAAAATGTACTTGATATTAAATAAATGGAGTACGATTCAAAGCGAATAAAATTGAGCCTTATTGTCTCTTGTTGTATGCGTGCATGCAGCCCCTTATGCGGGGTGTGCGGCTGGTAGGCCTTTATATGTTTACGCCGGACTCGTCTAGCCGGGTCCGGGGTCCGAATGACCTGTTCAGGTGCTTGATTTAGCGGAGTCGGATTAGTGTGTGACTGTCCAGGCAGTCTCACGTTCTTCCGTGCTTGAGCAACACTTAATACTTCCCTTTAATGAGATGATGTCGCGTGGACCGGGCATTTTAAGTGTAAGAGATGCATAATGCGGTATTGCGTTAAAGCGGGCGAAAGCTTTACGTCCCAATAGTGCTTGATAGCTACTTTTGAATGGGGCGATATGGAAGGTTAACTTTTCACGGCGGAAGTTGTCGGATGAGCCGAACACAACTTCTAGCGATGAGGAGCCCGTACAATGGGCATGTAGGCTCGGCATTACCCCTTGAAGGAGGTGTTCTTGCGTGGCGAATTTTGGTTGGGTCTATCCCCATTTTGCGGATTGTGTCCTGATATAGCAGGTTTAGATCACTACCGCCGTCCATTAGGACTTACGTGAATTGGAGTCCTTCGATTATAGGATCTAATATCGGGGCAGTCCATCCTGCGTTCGGATACTTCCGAGTAATCCTCGATGATCAAAGACGATTGGTTTTGACAACCAATGTCGGGACTCATTGGGATAGGCCGTGCGGTAGCGTATTCCTATGGGCGCCGCTCTGATTTTCCTTTGTCACTTGAAGTGAGTTTACTATTTTGACTTTTTGTGGGAAATTCTTTTGTTTTCCGGTGCTCTCGCTTGTGGGGTTCGTCATCGTCCTCGCTTGGTGCGTCGAGCCCTTGTGTTCGACATTGAGTTTGCCGGACTGCTTGAAAGACCCAACAATCTCTGTGGGTATGGTTTGCGAGCTTCCCGGGGTACCGTGGATTTGGCATATTTTGTCCAAGATTTCGTTTAAGTTGGATAGCTCGTGGCTGTTATCCTTGAGGGGCAGTTTTTATGATTTTGCCGAGAGCTTTTGAATCCGGCGTTACTGCCGTGCTCTTCGGCTGCTTCCCTTGTCCGCTGGTCCTTCTTGCGTCGTGGTTTCCGCTTCCATCTCCGACTTGGATGTACTTGGGTCGCTGGTACTACATCTTGCCGACCAACTATCCTCTCCGCCGCAAAAGCGGGTCATGAGGCTTGTTAGTGCGGCCATTGTTCTTGGCTTTTCCTGGCCAAGGTGCTGGCGAGCCATTCGTCTCGGACGTTGTGTTTGAAAGCTGCTAAGGCTTCGGCGTCCGGACAGTCGACTATTGGTTCTTTTTGATGAGGAACCTGTTCCAGAATTTGCGGGCTGACTCTCCGGGTTGTTGAATGATGTGACTTAAATCGTCTGCATCCGGAGGGCGGACATAAGTCCCTTGAAAATTCGCCCGAAAAGCATCCTCGAGCTCTTCCCAACTTCCAATGGTATTTTCAGGGAGGCTTTTAAGCGATTACCCGTCTTGGCCCTTTGAGCTTGAGGGTAAGTATTTTATGGCGTGGAGATCATCTCCTCTAGCCATGTGTATGTGGAGGATGTAATCCTCAATCCGCACTCGGTCTGTTGTTCCGTCAGATGCCTCTATGTTTACGGGTTTAAATCCCGCTGGAAATTGCGTGATCCAACACCTCATCGGTGAAACATAGGGGTGTGCGGCACCACTGTATTTGGGTGTGCCGTAATGTCCGGATATTTGGCGTGTTGCATTGCTTAGAAGAGCTTGATTTCTTGGCCCGTAGATGGACCTAACTGGGCCATCCTTTTGATGTGAATCCTTATGCGGATCGTGTGCCGGATTGTGTGCGGCGCCGCTTGCCGCTCTATGCTTGTCATGTGGTCGTCTATCCGACCGGGCGGCCTTTTTGTTCTTTGATTGCGGGGGCTCTAAGGCCTCCTCATCGAATTCGGGCAGTAGTTTGCGCTTCGGGTAGCTCTTTGTTTGGCGACTGTCGCCGTATTTGTCTGCGGTTTTGAGTACTTTGCTCCATCCGATTCTGAGTGCATCTTCCGCTGTTTTGAGCTTCCGCTTCTGCTTTTTCAGGCTACGCGCAGTGGCAACGAGCCTTTTGTGGAGGTTCTTCTGCTCCAACAACTTGTCCGGTGTGAGATCGTCCGGACTGTTATCTTCGCTGGGGACGGGTTGTTTATCCAAGTTTTCATGTTCGGACGGTTGTTCGCTGGTGTGTTAAATGCGTCCACCGGTTCGACCTGCTTGATGGCTGGGTCTGTGTGGCTGCCGTTTTTGTCGAGGCGGGACTTGGTGCAGCGTTTACGTTGCCGTTTAGACTGCTTTTTGAGGGATTTATCCTTCATAGCGTCCCGTTGTTCCTCGTCGTCACTTCCTTTAGGAGTATCCACCATGTATACATCGTGAGATGAGGTGGCTGTCCAGTATCCTATAGGTGCTGGTTCGTGGTTATCTCCTACATCGTCGTCCATACTGTCGATGTCTTCGGAGTCGAAATTGAGCACGTCGTTTAAACTTTCGACAGTGGCTACAAAGTGGGTGGTGGGTGGGCGTTGAATTTCTTCGTCGTCCGAATCCCAACCTTCCTGACTGTAGTTCGGCCAGGGCTCCCCTGACAAAGAGAGAGACTTTAATGAGTTCAGGATATCGCCAAAGGGCGAGTGCTGAAAGATGTCCGCGGCGGTGAACTCCATAACCGGCGCCCAATCGGATTCGACTGGCAGGGGTGCGGGAGGTTCGGAGTCCGGAGAGGAGTCCGGCACACAGGAGTCACGAAGCTTCACAAAGGACAGGGATGGTGTTCGGCTCAATCGCCGTAGAGATTTCAGCCCCCGAGGCGGTGTCCAACCAACCGTCCTCGATCGGCGAAACCGGCTCCGGGTTAAAGGTCGGAGCGGGCACTGGTGCGGCCTCCAGGACACTGTTCGGCGGCAGAGCTAGATCATACCCATCGAGACAGTGCGGCGCGCTTGGCTGTGGCTCGAATCCGTCGAAGATCAAGTCTCCGCGGATGTCAGCCGTGTAGTTCAAGCTTCCAAATCTGACCTGATGGCCAGGGGCGTAGCTTTCAATCTGCTCCAGATGGCCTAGCGAATTGGCCCGCAGTGCAAAGCCGCCGAATACGAAGATCTGTCCGGGGAGAAAAATCTCACCCCTGGATCGCGTCATTCTTGATGATTGAAGGAACCATCGGGCCTATAGGTGACGGCTACGGAGGAACTCTCTGAAAGCACCAATGTCGGTGTCAAAACCGGCGGATCTCGGGTAGGGGTCCCGAATCGCGGCGTCTAGGCGGATGGTAACAGGAGACAAGGGACACGATGTTTTTACCCAGGTTCGGGCCCTCTCGACGGAGGTAAAACCCTACTCACTGCTTGATTAATATTGATGATATGGGTAGTACAAGAGTAGATCTACCACGAGATCAGAGAGGCTAAACCCTAGAAGCTAGCCTATGGTATGATTGTTGTTCGTCCTACGGACTAAAACCCTTCGGTTTATATAGACACCGAATAGGGTTAGGGTTACACAAAGTCGGTTACATCGGTAGGAGATCTACATATCCGTATCGCCAAGCTTGCCTTCCACGCCAAGGAAAGTCCCATCCGGACACAGGACGGAGTCTTCAATCTTGTATCTTCATAGTCCAGGAGTCCGGCCAAAGATGATAGTTCGGCTATCCGGACACCCCCTAGTCCAGGACTCCCTCAGTGACAATGGGATATCATGTGCCACTTGATGTATGTCTTGGTGACCAACTTGCGGGTTCCGCCCATGAACCTATGCCTAGGGGTTGGCACACGTTTTCGTCGTGATTCTCGGTAGAAACTTTGGGGCACTCTTTGAAGTACTTTTATGTTGGTTGGATGAATCTGAGATTGTGTGATGCACATCGTATAATCATGCCCACGGATACTTGAGGTGACATTGGAGTATCTAGGTGACATGAGGGTTTTGATTGATTTGTGTCTTAAGGTGTTATTCTAGTACGAACTCTAGGGCTGTTTGTGACACTTATAGGAATAGCCCAACGGATTGATTGGAAAGAATAACTTTGAGGTGGTTTCGTACCCTACCATAATCTATACGTTTGTTCTCCGCTATTAGTGGCTTTGGAGTGACTCTTTGTTGCATGTTGAGGGATTGTTATATGATCTATCTATGTTATTATTGTTGAGAGAACTTGCACTAGTGAAAGTATGAACCCTAGGCCTTGTTTCCTATCAATTCAATACCGTTTACGCTCACTTTTATCCTTAGTTACCTTGCTGTTTTTATTATTTCAGATTACAAAAACCTTTATCTACTATCCATATTGCACTTTTATCACCATCTCTTCACGAACTAGTGCACCTATACAATTTACCATTGTATTGGGTGTGTTGGGGACACAAGAGACTCTTTGTTATTTGGTTGCGGGGTTGCTTGAGAGAGACCATCTTCATCCCACGCCTCCCACGGATTGATAAACCTTAGGTCATCCACTTGAGGGAAATTTTCTACTGTCCTACAAACCTGTGCACTTGCAGGCCCAACAACGTCTACAAGAAGAAGGTTGCATAGTAGACATCATTGAGCTTTTTGGATGCTTACTCTGGCTATCATCAGATCAAAATGGCAGTTAAGGACCAGGAGAAGACAGCTTTCATCACTCCGTTTGGAGCCTTCTGTTATGTATCTATGCCATTTGGGCTCAAGAGTGCCCAGGCGACTTATCAGCGATGTGTACAGAACTGTCTCCACGAGCAAATTGGGTGCAATGTTCATGCTTATGTGGATGACATCATGGTGAAATCCAGGGAGAAGGAAACCTTGATATCTGATTTAAAGGAGACCTTTGATAATCTCCGGGTTTATAAGATGATGCTTAACCCAGCCAAGTGTGTATTTGGTGTACCTGCAGGCAAGCTTCTGGGTTTTCTGGTATCAAACAAAGGCATTGAAGCTAACCCGGAGAAGATCAAGGCAATCACCTCTTTGGCTAAACCGGCGTGCATCAATGATGTTCAGCGACTGGCGGGTCGTGTTGCTGCTTTAAGCCGGTTCGTAAGCCGGCTAGGAGAGAAGGCCCTACCACTATATCAGATGATGAAGAAAACGGACACTTTTGTCTGGAGTGATGCTGCTAATGCTGCCTTTGAAGATTTGAAGAGACAGTTGTCTGAGCCGCCGGTCCTTGCGGCTCCCATTGATATGGAGCCAATACTGTTATATGTGGCTGCTAACGCACGAGTCGTCAGTGTTTCCATCGTGGTGGAGCGCAAGGAGGCTGGCAGGAACATCCGGTTCAATGGCGGTTTACTACATCGATGAGGTGCTCATTGATTATAAACAATGGTATACACATTGGCAGAAACTTGTTTACGGAGTGTTCATGGAAAGCCGGAAGTTGAAGCAGTACTTCCAAGGTCATCCTATCGCTGTGGTAAGCTCTGCCCGCTTAGGAGATATCATACATAACAAAGAGGCCACAGGACGAGTCGCCAAGTGGGCCATTGAGCTTGGGCCTCATGGTTTGAAATACATGCCTCGGACTGCTATCAGGTCTCAAGCCCTGGTGGATTTTATCAATGGTTGGACAGAGTTGCAGGCACCTGAGGAGAAGCCAGATAACACATATTGGACTATTCATTTTGATGGGTCCAGGCAGTTAGAAGGCTCGGGGGCTGGAGTTGTTTTAGCTTCCCCTCGAGGTGACAAATTTTGTTATGTGCTCCGGCTTATGTTTCCTTGTACTAACAATGCAGCTAAGTACGAGGCCTTACTCCATGGTCTCCGGATGGCCAAAGAGATGAATTTGAGCCGGGTAAGGTGCTTGGGCGACTCAGACCTCGTGGCTCAACAGGTGTCAGGCAAGTGGGATTCCAAAGGATCCCCTTATGGCGGCTTACCGTCGTGAAGTTGATGCTGTGGCTGGGCACTTCAAAGGTTATCAAGTGGAGCACATTGATCGAAGGAAGAATGAGGCGGCTGATGTTGGAAATATGCCCTAGAGGCAATAATAAAAGGATTATTATTATATTTCCTTGTTCATGATAATTGTCTTTTATTCATGCTATAATTGTATTATCCGGAAATCGTAATACATGTGTGAATACATAGACCACAATATGTCCCTAGTGAGCCTCTAGTTGACTAGCTCGTTGATCAATAGATAGTCATGGTTTCGACTATGGACATTGGATGTCATTGATAACGGGATCACATCATTAGGAGAATGATGTGATGGACAAGACCCAATCCTAAGCATAACACAAGATCGTGTAGTTCGTTTTGCTAGAGCTTTTCCAATGTCAAGTATCTCTTCCTTAGACCATGAGATCGTGTAACTCCCGGATACCGTCACGAGTGCTTTGGGTGTACCAAGCGTCATAGCGTAATCGGGTGACTATAAAGGTGCACTACAGGTATCTCCGAAAGTGTTCATTGGGTTGACACGGATCGAGATCGATTTGTCACTCCGTGTTACGGAGAGGTATCACCAGGCCCACTCGGTAGTGCATCATCATAATGAGCTCAAAGTGACCAAGTGTTCCGTCACGGGATCATGCATTACAATGCAGTAAAGTGACTTGCCGGTAACGAGATTGAACGAGGTATTGGGATACTGACGATCGAATCTCGGGCAAGTAACATACCGATTGACAAAGGGAATTGTATACGGGATTGTTTGAATCCTCGACATCGTGGTTCATCCGATGAGATCATCGAGGAGCATGTGGGAGCCAACATGGGTATCCAGATCCCGCTGTTGGTTATTGCCCGAGAGCCGTCTCGGTCATATCTACGTGTCTCCCGAACCCGTAGGGTCTACACACTTAAGGTTCGGTGACGCTAGGGTTGTATGAATATGAGTATGCAGTAAACCGAATGTTGTTCGGAGTCCCGGATGAGATCCCGGACGTCACGAGGAGTTCTGGAATGGTCCGAAGGTAAAGAGTTATATATAGGAAGTATTGTTTGACCATCGGGAAAGTTTTGGTCACCAGTATTGTACAGGACCACCGGAAGGGTCCCGGGGGTCCACCGGGTGGGGCCACCCATCCCGGAGGGCCCCATGGGCTGAAGTGGGGAGGGGAACCAGCCCATAGTGGGCTGGTGCGCCCCCCTTGGCCCAACCCCTGCGCCTAGGGTTGAAACCCTAGGGTGGGGGGGGGCACTTGCCTTGGGGGGCACTCCACCCCCCTTGGCCGCCGCCCCCCTTGGGAGATGGGATCCCCAAGGGCCGGCGCCCCCCCCCCCTTGGGGGCCTATATAAAGGGAGGGGGGAGGGGGCAGCCGCACCCTGAAGTTCTGGCGCCTCCCTCCCCCTGCTACACCTCGTCCTCCTCCCGCAGCAGCTTGGCGAAGCCTCATGGAGTTCTCTTGCATCCACCACCACGCCGTCGTGCTCTTTGGATCATCATCAACCTCTCCTTCCCCTTGCTGGATCAAGAAGGAGGAGACATCTCCGTCCGTCTCGTGTGTTGAGCAGCGGAGGTGCCGTCCGTTCGGCACTAGGATCTCCGGTGATAGGATCACGGCGAACGACTACTTCATCCCGTTCTTTTGAGCGCTTCCGCTCCACCGGTCTACAAAGTGGTATGTAGATGCAAACTCACTCCCTTGACTCGTTGATAGATGAACTCATATTTAGATCTTGGTGAGACCGTAGGAAAAATTTTAATTTTCTGCAACGTTCCCCAACAGTGGCATCATGAGCTAGGTCTATGCGTAGTTCTCTATTGCACGAGTAGAACACAATTTTGTTGTGGGCGTAGATCTTGTCAACTTGCTTGCCGCTACTAGTCTTATCTTGCTTCAGCGGTATTGTGGGATGAAGCGGCCGGACCAACCTTACACGTGCGCTTACGTGAGACCGGTTCCACCATCGACATGCACTAGTTGCATAAGGTGGTGGCGGTGTCTGTCTCTCCACTTTAGTTGGAGCGGATTCGATGAAAAGGGTCCTTATGAAGGGTAAATAGCAGTTGACAAGATCACGTTGTGGTTATTCGTAGGTAAGAAAACGTTCTTGCTAGAACCTAATTGCAGCCACGTAAAAGATGCAACAACAATTAGGGCGTCTAACTTGTTTTTGCAGCAATTGTCATGTGATGTGATATGGCGAAGTTGTGATGAATGATGAATGACATATTGTGATGTATGAGATCATGTTTTTGTAATAGGAATCACGACTTGCATGTCGATGAGTATGACAACCGGCAGGAGCCATAGGAGTTGTCTTTATTTTGTATGAGCTGCGTGTGATTGAAGTACGACATGTAAATTACTTTACTTTATTGCTAAACGCGTTAGCCATAGAAGTAGAAGTAGTCGTTGGCGTGACAACTTCATGAAGACACGATGATGGAGATCATGATCATGGAGATCATGGTGTCATGCCGGGTGACAAGATGATCATGGAGCCCCGAAGATGGAGATCAATGGAGCTATATGATATTGGCCATATCATATCACTACTATATAATTGCATGTGATGTTTATTATGTTTATGCATCTTGTTTACTTAGAACGACGGTAGTAAATAAGATGATACCTTACAACAATTTCAAGAAGTGTTCTCCCCTAACTGTGCACCGTTGCTAAAGTTAAAGATTTGAAGCACCACGTGATGATCGGGTGTGATAGATCCTTACGTTCACATACAACGGGTGTAAGACAGTTTTACACATGCAAAACACTTAGGGTTAACTTGACGAGCCTAGCATGTACGGACATGGCCTCGAACACGGAGAGACCGAAAGGTCGAACACGAGTCGTATGGAAGATACGATCAACATGAGAATGTTCACCGACAATGACTAGTCTGTCTCACGTGATGATCGGACACGGCCTAGTCGACTCGGATCGTGTAACACTTAGATGACTAGAGGGATGTCTAATCTAAGTGGGATTTCATTAATATAATTTGATTAGATGAACTTAATTATCATGAACTTAGTCTAAGACCTTTGCAAATATGTCTTGTAGATCAAATGGCCAACGCACATGTCAACATGAACTTCAACGCGTTCCTAGAGAAAACCAAGCTGAAAGATGATGGCAGCAACTATACGCATCGGGTCCCAACCCGAGGATCATCCTCATAGCTGCCAGAAACAATATGTCCTAGAAGCACCGCTAGGTGATGCACCCATCCAAGAACCAAGACATTATGAACGCTTGGCAGTCTCTGCGTCTTGATGATTACTCCCTCGTTCGGTCGGCATGCTTTACAGCTTAGAACCGGGGCTCCAAAAGCGTTTTGAGCGACACGGAGCATATGAGATGTTCGAGGAGCTGAAACTAGTTTTCCAAGCTCATGCCCGGTCGAGAGATATGAAGTCTCCGACAAGTTCTACAGTTGTAAGATGGAGGAAAATAGTTACATCGGTGAGCACATACTCAAAATGTCCGGGTTGCACAACCGCCTGTCCAGCTAGACATCAACCTCCGGACGAGGCGGTCATTGACAGAATCCTTGATCGCTCCCAGCGAGCTACAAGAGCTTTGTGATGAACTACAATATGCAGGGGATGGTGAAAACTATTCTGGAGTATTTTCAATGCTGAAGTCAGCAGAGGTAGAAATCAAGAAGGAACATCAAGTGTTGATGGTCAATAAAACCACTAAGTTCAAGAAGGGCAAGGGTAAGAAAAACTTCAAGAAGGACGGCAAGGATGTTGCCGCCTGCAAGCTAGTTGCCGGAAGAAGTCAAAGAATGGACCCAAGCCCGAGACCGAGTGCTTTTATTGCAAAGGGAAGGGTCCTTTGAAGCGGAACTGCCCCAAATACTTAGCGAGACAAGAAGGCCGGCAACACTAAAGGTATATTTGATATACATGTAATTGATGTGTACCTTACCGATTACTCGTAGTAACTCCAGGTATTTGATATCGGTGCCGTTGCTCGTATATGTAACTCACGCACGGGGAGTTGCGGAATAAACGAGACCCGGTGAAGGGCGAGGTGACGATGCGCGTCGGGAATGGTTCCAAGGTCGATGTGATCGCCATCGACACGCTACCTCTACATTTACCTACGGGATTAGTTATAAACCTTAATAATTGTTATTTGGTGCCAAGTTTGAGCATGAACATTGTATCTGGATCTCGTTTGATACGAGATGGCTACTCATTTAAATCCGAGAATAATGGTTGTTCTATTTATATGAGAGATATGTTTTATGGTCATGCCCCTATGGTCAATGGTTTATTCTTAATGAATCTCGGCGTAATGTTACACATATTCATAAGCGTGAATACCAAAAGATGTAAAGTTGATAACGATAGTCCCACATACTTGTGGCACCGCATATACGTCACATTGGTGTCAAGTGCATGAAGAAGCTCCATGCTGATGGACTTTTAGAGTCTCTCGATTATGAATCATTTGACACATGCGAACCATGCCTTATGGGCAAAATGACCAAGACTCCGTTCTCCGGAACAATGGAGCGAGCAACCAACTTATTGGAAATCATACATACCGATGTATGCGGTCCAATGAGCGTTGAGGCTCATGGAGGATATCGTTATGTTCTCACTCTCACGCACTGACTTGAGTAGATATGGGTATGTCTACTTAATGAAACACAAGTCTGAGACCTTTGAAAAGTTCAAGGAATTTCAGAATGAGGTAGAGAATCAACGTGACCGAAAATAAAATTCTTACGATCGGATCGTGGAGGAGAATATTTAAGTCACGAATTTGGTACACACTTAAGGAAATGTGGAATCGTTTCACAACTCACGCCGCCTGGAACACCCCAAAGCGTAACAGTGTGTCCAACGTCAGAATCGCACTCTATTGGATATGGTGCGGTCTATGATGTCTCTTACCGATTTACCGCTATCATTTTGGGGATACGCTCTAGAGACAGCCACATTCACTTTAAATAGGGCACCATCTAAATCCATTGAGACGACACCGTATGAATTATGGTTTGGGAAGAAACCTAAGTTGTCGTTTCTAAAAGTTTGGGGATGCGATGCTTATGTCAAGAAACTTCAACCTGAAAAGCTCGAACCCAAATCGGAAAAATGCGTCTTCATAGGATACCCTAAGGAAACCATTGGGTATACCTTCTACTTAAGATCCGAGGCCAAGATCTTTGTTGCCAAGAACGGATCCTTTACGGAAAAGAGTTTCTCTCGAAAGGAGTAAGTGGGAGGAAAGTAGAACTTCGATGAAGTACTACCTCTTGAACCGGAAAGTAGTGCAGCTCGGGAAAATGTTCTGTGGTGCCTGCACCCTCTTGGAGAGGAAATTAATGATGATGATCAAGGTACTTCAGATCAAGTTGCTCTTGAACTTCATTGGGTCCACAAGGACACGTTCCACACCAGTGGTATGGCAACCCTGTCCTGGAAATCATGTTGTTAGACAATGGTGAACCTTCAAACTATGAAGAAGCAATGGCGGGCCCGGATTCCAACAAATGGCTTGAAGCCATGCAATCCGAGATAGGATCCATGTACGAAAACAAAGTATGGACTTTGACAGACTTGCCGATGATCGGCGAAAGCGATAGAAAACAAATGGATCTTTAAGAAGAAGACAGACGCGGATGGTAATGTCACCATCTATAAAGCTCGACTTGTCGCTAAGGGTTATCGGCAAGTTCAAGGGATTGACTACGATGAGACTTTCTCTCCGTGGCGAAGCTTAAGTCCGTCCGAATCATGTTAGCAATTGCCGCATACTATGATTATGAGATATGGCGGATGGGCGTCAAAACGGCATTCCTTAACGGTTACCTTAAGGAAGAGCTGTATATGATGCAGCGGAAGGTTTTGTCGATCCTAAGAATGCTAACAAGGTATGCAAGCTCCAGCGATCCATTTATGGGCTGGTGCAAGCATCTCGGAGTTGGAACATTCGCTTTGATGAGATGATCAAAGCGTTTGGGTTTATCTTGAGACTTATGGAGAAGCCTGCGTTTACAAGAAAGTGAGTGGGAGCTCTGTAGCATTTCTCATATTATATGTAGATGACATACTTTTGATGGGAAATGATATAGAACTTTTGGACAGCATTAAGGCCTACTTGAATAAGAGTTTTTCAATGAAGGACCTTGGAGAAGCTGCTTACATATTAGGCATCAAAATCTATAGGGATAGATCGAGGGCGCCTCATAGATCTTTCACAAAGCACATACCTTGATAAGATTTTGAAGAAGTTCAAAATGGATCAGTCCAAGAAAGGGTTCTTGCCTGTTTTGCAAGGTGTGAAATTGAGCTCAGCTCAATGCCCGACCACGGCAAAAAGATAAAGAAGAGATGAGTGTCATCCCCTATGCCTCAGCCATAGGATCTATTATGTCACGCCATGTTGTGTACCAGACCTGATGTAAACCTTGCCGTAAGTTTGGTAGGAAGGTACCAAAGTAATCCCGGCAAGGAACAACTGGACAGCGGTCAAGAATATCTGAAGTACTGAAAAGGACAAAGGACATGTTTCTCGTTTATGGAGGTGACGAAGAGCACGTCAGTAAAGGGTTACGTCGGCGCTTAGCTTCGACACAGATCTGGATGACTCTAAGTCACAAACCGGATACGTGTATATGTTGAATGGTGGAAGCGATGGCTGGTGCAGCTGCAAGCGAGCGTCATGGCGGGATCTACATGTGAAGCGGAGTACATGGCAGCCTCGGAGGCAGCGCATGAAGCAATTTGGGTGAAGGAGTTCATCACCGACCTAGGAGTCATACCCAATGCGTCGGGCCGATCAAACTCTTCTGTGACAACACTTTGGAGCTATTGCACTTGCCAAGGAGCCCGGGTTTCACAAGAAGACCAGGCACATCAAGCGTCGCTTCAACTCCATCCGTGAAAATGTTCAAGATGGAGACATAGAAATTTGCAAAGTGCATACAGATCTGAATATCGCAGATCCGTTGACTAAACCTCTTCCGCGGGCAAAACATGATCAACACCAAAACTCTATGGGTGTTCGATTCATCACAATGTAACTAGATTATTGACTCTAGTGCAAGTGGGAGACTGTTGGAAATATGCCCTAGAGGCAATAATAAAAGGATTATTATTATATTTCCTTGTTCATGATAATTGTCTTTTATTCATGCTATGATTGTATTATCCGGAAATCGTAATACATGTGTGAATACATAGAATATGTCCCTAGTGAGCCTCTAGTTGACTAGCTCGTTGATCAATAGATAGTCATGGTTTCCTGACTATGGACATTGGATGTCATTGATAACGGTATCACATCATTAGGAGAATGATGTGATGGACAAGACCCAATCCTAAGCATAGCACAAGATCGTGTAGTTCGTTTTGCTAGAGCTTTTCCAATGTCAAGTATCTCTTCCTTAGACCATGAGATCGTGTAACTCCCGGATACCGTACGAGTGCTTTGGGTGTACCAAACGTCACAACGTAACTGGGTGACTATAAAGGTGTTGGGGAACGTAGCAGAAATTCAAAATTTTCCTACGTGTCACCAAGATCTATCTATGGAGAAACCAGCAACGAGGGGAAGGAGAGTGCATCTACATACCCTTGTAGATCGCTAAGCGGAAGCGTTCAAGAGAACGGGGTTGAAGGAGTCGTACTCATCGTGATCCAAATCACCGAGATCCTAGTGCCGAGCAGATGGCACCTCCAGCGTTCAACACACGCATTACAGCCCGGTGGCGTCTCCCATGCCTTGATCCAGCAAGGAGAGAGGGAGAGGTTGAGGAAGACTCCATCCAACAGCAAGCACAACGGCGTGGTGGTGGTGGAGGAGCGTAACAATCCTGCAGGCTTCGCCAAGCACCTCTACGGGAGAGGAGGAGGTGTCACGGGAGGGAGGAGGCGCCGAGGGGCTCAGTGCGGCTGCCCTCCCTCCCTCCACTATATATAGGGGTAAGGGAGAGGAGAGGCGCAGCCTTGCCCCTTCCTCCAAGGAAGGGGTGCGGCCAAGGGAGGGAGGAGTCCATCCTCCCCAAGGCACCCTCGGAGGTGCCTTCCCCTTGAGGACTCTTCCCTTTTCTTATATCTTGGTGCATGGGCCTCTTGGGGCTGGTGCCCTTGGCCCATATAGGCCAAGGCGCACCCCTACAGCCCATGTGGCCCCGGGCAGGTGGACCCCCAGTGGACCCCGGACCCCTTTCGGCACTCCCTGCACAATACCGATAAAGTGCGAAACTTTTCCTGCGACCAAAATAAGACTTCCCATATATAAATCTTTACCTCCGGACCATTCCGAACTCCTCGTGACGTCCGGGATCTCATCCGGACTCAAGACAACATTCGGTAACCACATACAAACTTCCTTTATAACCCTAGCGTCCTTGAACCTTAAGTGTGTAGACCCTACGGGTTCGGAGACATGTAGACATGACCGAGGCGTTCTCCGGTCAATAACCAACAGCGGGATCTGGATACCCATGTTGGCTCCCACATGTTCCACGATGATCTCATCGGATGAACCACGATGTCAAGGACTCAATCGATCCCGTATACAATTCCCTTTGTCTAGCGGTATTGTACTTGCCCGAGATTCGATCGTCGGTATACCGATACCTTGTTCAATCTCGTTACCGGCAAGTCTCTTTACTCGTTCCGTAACACATCATCCCGTGATCAACCCCTTGGTCACATTGTGCACATTATGATGATGTCCTACCGAGTGGGCCTAGAGATACCTCTCCGTTTACGGAGTGACAAATCCGGTCTCGATTCGTGCCAACCCAACAGACACTTTCGGAGATACCTGTAATGCACCTTTATAGCCACCCGATTCGTTGTGACGTTTGGTACACCCAAAGCATTCCTCACGGTATCCGGGAGTTGCACAATCTCATGGTCTAAGGAAAAGATACTTGACATTAGAAAAGCTTTAGCATACGAACTACACGATCTTTGTGCTAGGCTTAGGATTGGGTCTTGTCCATCACATCATTCTCCTAATGATGCGATCCCGTTATCAACGACATCCAATGTCCATGGTCAGAAGCGTAACCATCTATTGATCAACGAGCTAGTCAACTAGAGGCTTACTAGGGACATGGTGTTGTCTATGTATCCACACATGTATTGCTGTTTCCGGTCAATACAATTATAGCATGAATAATAAACGATTATCATGAACAAGGAAATATAATAATAACTAATTTATTATTGCCTCTAGGGCATATTTCCAACAGTCTCCCACTTGCACTAGAGTCAATAATCTAGTTCAGATCGCCATGTGATTAACACTGATAGGTCACATCGCCATGTGACCAACATCCAAAGAGTTTACTAGTGTCTTAAACTAGTTCACATCACCATGTGATTAAGAATCAAGGATTTATGGGGTTTGTTCATTTTATGATTGTGAGAGAGGTTTTAGTCAACGGCTCTGAACCTATCAGATTCGTGTGTACTTTGCAAATCTCTATGTCATATTGTAAATGTTGCTTCCACGCTCCACTTGAAGCTTATTCCAAATGGTTGCTCCACTATACGTATCCGGTTTGCCACTCAGAGTCACTTTCGGATAGGTGTTAAAGCTTACATCGGCGTAACCCTTTACGCCGAACTCTTTATCACCTCCATAATCGAGAAACATGTCCTTATTTACTCCAAGGATAATTTTGATCATTGTCCAATGATCCATTCTGGATCATTCTTGTACCCTTGAGTGACTCATGGCAAGGCACACTTCGGTGCGGTACACACAGCATAGCATATTATAGAGCCTACGTCTAAAGCATAGGGGCGACCTTCGTCCTTTCTCTCTTTTCCTGCCGTGGTCGAACTTTAACTCTTAATTCATACCTTACAACTCAGGCAAGAACTCCTTCTTTGGTGATCCATCTTGAACACCTTCAAGATCATGTCAAGGTATGTGCTCATTTGAAAGTATTATTAAGCATTTTTGATCTATCTTTATAGATCTCGATGCTCAATGTTCAAATAAGCTTAATCCAGGTTTTCTATTGAAAACATCTTTCAAATAACCCTATATGCTTTCCAGAAATTCTACATCATTTACGATCATCAATATGTCAACAACATATACTCATCAGAAATTCTATAGTGCTCCCACTCACCTTTTTGGAAATACAAGTTTCTCATAAACTTGGTATAAACCCAAAATCTTTGATCATCTCATCAAAGCGCACATTCCAACTCCGAGATGCTTACTCCGGTCCTTAGAAGGATCATTTGGAGCCAAAGATAACTTTTAGCATCCTTATGATCGACAAAAATATTTCTTATTGTATAACATACAAACTATCATCACGATGACTGGTAAGGAAACTTTTTTTGAAATAAATCTGACAGATTTCATAAATGCAGCTTATGCTAACATGATTCCGACGGACTTTAAGCATCGCTACGGATGAGAAAATCTCATCATAGTCAACTCCTTGAACTTGTGAAAAACTCTTCGCCACAAGTCGAGCTTCATAGAAGGTGATATTACCGTCACGTCCGTCTTCTTCTTAAAGATCCATTTATTTCAATGGCTTGCCGATCATCGGGCAAGTCCACCAAAGTCCATGCTTTGTTATGATACTTGGATCCTATCTCGGATTTCATGGCTTCTAACCATTTGTCGGAATTTGGGCCCACCATTGCTTCTCCATAGCTCGTAGGTTCATTGTTGTCTAGCAACATGACCTTCAAGACAGGATTGCGTGCCACTCAAGTAAATCGCATCCTTGTCACCCTCCGAGGTACGTCAGTGACTTGATCCGAAACTTCATGATCACTATCATAAGCTTCTACTTCAATTGGTGTAGGTGCCACGGCAACAACTTCCTGTGCCCTGCTACACACTAGTTGAAGTGACGGTTCAATAACCTCATCAAGTTTCCACCATCCTCCCACTCAACTTTTCGAGACAAACTTTTCCTCGAGAAAGGACCCGATTCAAGAAACAATCCCTATTGCTTTCGGATCTGAATTAGGAGGTATACCCAACTGTTTTGGGTGTCCTATGAAGATGCATTTTAGCCGCTTTGGGTTCGAGCTTATCAACCTGAAACTTTTTCACATAAGCGTCATGGCCCCAAACTTTTAAGAAATGACAGCTTAGGTTTCTCTAAACCATAGTTCATACGGTTTCATCTCAACGGAATTACGTGGTGCCCCATTAAAGTGAGTGCGGTTGTCTCTAATGCCTAACCCATGAAAGATAGTGGTAATTCGATAAGAGACATCATGGTACGCACCATATCCAATAGGGTGCAACTATGATGTTCGGATACACCATCACACTATGGTGTTCCAGCGTGTATTAATTGTGAAACAATTTGCACAATGTCTTAATTGTGTGCCAAAACTTCGTAACTCAGATATTCATCTCTAAGATCATATCATAGACATTCTATCCTCTAGTCACGAAGATCTTAAACTTCACTCTAAAATTACTTGAACCATTCAATAATTCAGACTTGTGTTTCATCAAGTAAATATACTCAACATCTACTCGAATCATGCATGAAGTAAGAACATAACGATATTCACTGCATGCCTCAGCACTCATTGGACTGCACACATCAAAATGTGTTACTTCCAACAAGTTGCTACTTTGTTCCATCTTATTGAAACCGAGGCTTTTCAGTCATCTTGCCCATGTGGTTTGATTTCCATATCTCAAGTGATTCAAAATCAAGTGAGTCCAAACGATCCATCTGCATGGAGTTTCTTCATGCGTATACACCAATAGACACGGTTTGCATGTCTCAAACTTTTCAAAAGCGAGTGAGTCCAAAGATCCATCAACATGGAGCTTCTTCATGTGTTTTATACCAATATGACTTACATGGCGAAGGCCACAAGTAATGCGTGGTACTATCATTACTATCTTATATCTTTTGGCATGAAAATGTGTATCACTACGATCGAGATTCAATAAACCATTTATTTAGGTGCAAGACCATCAAGGTATTATTCAAATAAATAGAGTAACCATTATTCTCCTTAAATGAATAACCGTATTGCGATAGACATAATCCAATCATGTCTATGCTCAACGCATAAACACCAAATGATAATTATTCTGGTTTAATACTAATCTTGATGGTAGAGGGAGCGTGCGATGTTTGATCACATCAAAATTGGAAACACTTCCAACACATATCGTCAGCTCTCCTTTAGCTAGTCTCCGTTTATTCCGTAGCTTTTGTTTCGAGTCACTAACACTTAGCAGCCGAACGGTATCTAATACCACAGTGCTACTAGGAGTACTAGTAAAGTACACATTAACATAATGTATATCCAATATACTTCTATCGACCTTGCCCACCTTCTTATCTACCAAGTATCTAGGGTAATTCTGCTCCGGTGGCGGTCCCTTATCACGTAAGCACTTAGTCTCGGGTTTAGGTTCAACCTTGGGTTTCTTCACTGAGCGACAATCCATTTGCCGTTTCATGAAGTGTCCCTTATTGCCTTTGCCCTTCTTGAAACTAGTGGTTTCACCAACCATCAACAATTGATGCTCCTTCTTGATTTCTACTTTCGCGGTGTCAAACATCGTGAATACCTCAAGGATCATCATATCTATCCCTCACATGTTATAGTTCATCACGAAGCTCTAGCAGCTTGGTGGCAATGACTTTGGAGAAACATCACTATCTCATCTGGAAGATCAACTCCCACTCGATTCAAGTGATTGTTGTACTCAGACAATCTGAGCACAAGCTCAATGATTGAGCTTTTTTTCCCTTAGTTTGTAGGCTAAGAAAATCGTCGGAGGTCTCATACCTCTGACGTGGGCACGAGCCTGAAATCCTAATTTCAGCCCTCGAAACATCTCATATGTTCCGCGACATTTCGAAAACGTCTTTCGTGCCTCAACTCTAAACCGTTTAACTGAACTATCACGTAGTTATCAAAACGTGTATGTCCGATGTTCGCAACATCCACAAACGACGTTTGGGGTTCAGCACACTGAGCAGTGCATTAAGGACATAAGCTTTCTATTGTCCGCATAATCGCTACTTTCAACTTTCAACTATATTTTCTCTAGGAACATATCTAAACAGTGGAACTAAAGCGCGAGCTTACGACATAATTTGCAAAGATCTTTTGACTATGTTCAGGATAATTAAGTTCATCTTATGAACTCCCACTCGAATAGACATCCCTCGGTCATCTAAGTGATTACATGATCCGAGTCAAACTAGGCCGTGTCCGATCATCACGTGAGACGGACTAGTCATCATCGGTGAACATCTTCATGTTGATCGTATCTACCATACGACTCATGCTCGACCTTTTCGGTCTCCGTGTTCGAGGCCATGTATACGTACATGCTAGGCTCGTCAAGTTAACCCTAAGTGTTCTGCGTGTGTAAATCTGTCTTACACCCGTTGTATGTGAACGTAAGAATCCATCACACCCGATCAACACGTGGTGCTTAGAAGCCATTTAACTGTAGCAACGGTGCAGCTAGGGAGAACACTTCTTGAAATTGTTGTAAGGGATCATCTTATTTACTACCGTCGTTCTAAGTAAACAAGATGCATAAACATAATAAACATCACATGCAATTATATAGTAGTGACATGATATGGCCAATATCATATAGCTCCATTGATCTCCATCTTCGGGGCTCCATGATCATCATCGTCACTGGCATGATACCATGATCTCCATCATCGTGTCTTCATGAAGTTGTCTCGCCAACTATTACTTCTACTACTATGGCTACCGTTAGCAATAAAGTAAAGTAATTACATGGCGTTGTTTAATGACACGCAGGTCATACAATAAATAAAGACAACTCCTATGGCTCCTGCCGGTTGTCATACTCATCGACATGCAAGTCGTGAATCCTATTACAAGAACATGATCAATCTCATACATCACATATCATTCATCACATTCTTCTTGGCCATATCACATCACATAGCATACCACCGCAAAAACAAGTTAGACGTCCTCTAATTGTTGTTTGCATGTTTTACGTGGCTGCTATGGGTTTCTAGCAAGAACGTTTCTTACCTCATAAAACCACAACGTGATATGCCAATTGCTATTTACCCTTCATAAGGACCCTTTTCATCGAATCCGTTCCGACTAAAGTGGGAGAGGCGGCACCCGCTAGCCACCTTATGCACCAAGTGCATGTCATTGGTGGAACTGTCTCACGTAAGAGTACGTGTAAGGTCGGTCCGGGCCGCTTCATCCCACAATACCGTCAAACAAGATTGGACTAGTAACGGCAAGCATATTGAACAAAATCAACGCCCACAACTACTTTGTGTTCTACTCGTGCAAAGAATCTACGCAATAGACCTAGCTCGATACCACTTTGTTGGGGAACGTGGCAGAAATTCAAAATTTTCCTCGTGTCACCAAGATCTATCTATGGAGAAACCAGCAACGAGGGGAAGGAGAGTGAATCTACATACCCTTGTAGATCGCTAAGCGGAAGCGTTCAAGAGAACTGGGTTGAAGGAGTCGTACTCGTCGTGATCCAAATCAGCGGAGATCCTAGTGCGAGCAGACGGCACCTCCGCTGTTCAACACACGTACAGCCGGTGGCGTCTCCCATGCCTTGATCCAGCAAGGAGAGAGGGAGAGGTTGAGGAAGACTCCATCCAACAGCAGCACAACAGGCGTGGTGGTGGTGGAGGAGCGTAGCAATCTGCGAGGCTTCGCCCAAGCACCTACGGAGAGGAGGAGGTGTCACGGGAGGGAGGGAGGCGCCAGGCTCAGGTGCGGCTGCCCTCCCTCCCTCCACTATATATAGGGGTAAGGGAGAGGGAGGCGCAGCCTTGCCCCTTCCTCCAAGGAAGGGGTGCGGCCAAGGGGGAGGAGTCCATCCTCCCAAGGCACCCCTGAGGTGCCTTCCCTTGAGGACTCTTCCCTTTTTCTTATATCTTGGCGCATGGGCCTCTTGGGGCTGGTGCCCTTGGCCCATATAGGCCAAGGCGCACCCCCTACAGCCCATGTGGCCCCCCGGGGCAGGTGGACCCCCCCGGTGGACCCCCGGACCCCTTCTGGCACTCCCGGTACAATACCGATAAAGTGCGAAACCTTTCCGGCGACCAAAATAAGACTTCCCATATATAAATCTTTACCTCCGGACCATTCCAGAACTCCTCGTGACGTCCGGGATCTCATCCGGACTCAACAACATTCGGTAACCACATACAAACTTCCTTTATAACCCTAAGCGTCGCCGAACCTTATGTGTAGACCCTACGGGTTCAGGAGACATGTAGACATGACCGAGACGTTCTCCGGTCAATAACCAACAGCGGGATCTGGATACCCATGTTGGCTCCCACATGTTCCACGATGATCTCATCGGATGAACCACGATGTCAAGGACTCAATCGATCCCGTATACAATTCCCTTTGTCTAGCGGTATTGTACTTGCCCGAGATTCGATCGTCGGTATACCGATACCTTGTTCAATCTCGTTACCGGCAAGTCTCTTTACTCGTTCCGTAACACATCATCCCGTGATCAACCCCTTGGTCACATTGTGCACATTATGATGATGTCCTACCGAGAGGGCCCAGAGACACCTCTCTGTTTACACGGAGTGACAAATCCCGCCTCGATTCGTACAACCCAACAGACACTTTCGGAGATACCTGTAATGCACCTTTATAGCCACCCGCCATTGCTAGACGCTTTGGTACACCCAAAGCATTCCTACGGTATCCGGAGTTGCACAATCTCATGGTCTAAGGAAAAGATACTTGACATTAGAAAAGCTTTAGCATACGATCTACACGATCTTTGTGCTAGGCTTAGGATTGGGTCTTGTCCATCACATCATTCTCCTAATGATGCGATCCCGTTATCAACGACATCCAATGTCCATGGTCAGGAAACCGTAACCATCTATTGATCAACGAGCTAGTCAACTAGAGGCTTACTAGGGACATGGTGTTGTCTATGTATCCACACATGTATTGCTGTTTCCGGTCAATACAATTATAGCATGAATAATAAACGATTATCATGAACAAGGAAATATAATAATAACTAATTTATTATTGCCTCTAGGGCATATTTCCAACAAAAGGTGCACTACAGGTATCTCCGAAAGTGTCTGTTGGGTTGACACGGATCGAGACTGGGATTTGTCACTCCGTGTTACGGAGAGGTATCACTGGGCCCACTCGGTAGTGCATCATCATAATGAGCTCAAAGTGACCAAGTGTGCTGTCACGGGATCATGCATTACGGCATTTAGTAAAGTGACTTGCGATGCTTGAGATTGAACGAGGTATTGGGATACCGACGATCGAATCTCGGGCAAGTAACATACTGATTGACAAAGGGAATTGTATACGGGATTGTTTGAATCCTCGACATCGTGGTTCATCCGATGAGATCATCGAGGAGCATGTGGGAGCCAACATGGGTATCCAGATCCCGCTGTTGGTTATTGCCCGAGAGCCGTCTCGATCATGTCTACGTGTCTCCCGAACCCGTAGGGTCTACACACTTAAGGTTCGGTGACGCTAGGGTTGTATGAATATGAGTATGCAGTAAACCGAATGTTGTTCGAGTCCGGATGAGATCCCGGACGTCACAAGGAGTTCCGGAATGGTCCAGGAGGTAAAGAATTATATATAGGAAGTATTGTTTCGCCATCGGGAAAGTTTCGGTCACCGGTATTGTACCGGGACCACTGGAAGGTCCGGGGTCCACCGGTGGGGCCACCCAATGGGCTGAAGTGGGAGGGAACCAGCCCATAGTGGGCTGGTGCGCCTGGCCCAACCTCGCGCCTCGGGTTCAAACCCTTGGGTGGGGGGGGGGGCGCCCCACTTGCCTTGGGGGGCACTCCACCCCCTTGGCCGCCGCCCCCCTTGGGAGATGGGATCCCCAAGGGCCGCCCCCCCCCTTGGGGCCTATATAAAGGGAGGGAGGGGCAGCCGCAGCTGAAGTTCTGGCGCCTCCGTCCCCACTACACCTCGTCCTCCTCCCGCATGACAGCTTGGCGAAGCCTGCTTGGAGTTCACATGTGCATCCACCACCACGCCGTCGTCTTCTGGATCATCATCAACCTCTCCTTCCCCTTGCTGGATCAAGAAGGAGGAGACGTCTCCGTCCCATACGTGTGTTGAGCAGCGGAGGTGCCGTCCGTTCGGCACTAGGATCTCCGTGATAGGATCACGGCGAGAACGACTACTTCATCCCCGTTCTTTTGAACGCTTCGCTCGCGATCTACAAAGTGGTATGTAGATGCAAACTCACTCCCTTGACTCGTTGCTAGATGAACTCATAGATAGATCTTGGTGAGACCGTAGGAAAAATTTTAATTTTCTGCAACGTTCCCCAACAGTTGATGCTTTAAGCCGGCTGGGATCTCAGCGTAAGCCGGTGCCGCCTAACACCTTTCTCGACGTTTTGCATAATCCTTCATCCAAGTTACCTACAGAGGAAGAACTAGCGATGCCGGAGGGCGCCTTGTTGGTGGCAGCCCGGCACGTCATCCCGGATTGGACAGTGCCATATTTAGCTTATATGACCCGGGGAGAGTTGCCTGAGGATGAGACTTTGGCGAGACAAATCATCAGGCGGTCCAAGTCTATGACGATTGTTCATGGCGAGTTACATCACCACCGGTGTCAGCAGGCGTTTCAACGATGTGTATCGCCTCCGGAGGGTCAGGAGATACTTCGTGAGATCCATGAAGGAGATTGTGGTCATCATGCCGGCTCAAAATCTCTTGTTGCCAAAGCTTTCCGTCATGGTTTCTATTGGCTGATGGCTCATGCCGATGCGGAGGATCCCGTTAGCAAATGTGACGGATGTCAAAAATTCTCACGACGAGCTCATGTGCGGCTCAAGAGTTGAGGATGATTCCAATTAGTTGGCCGTTCGCGATGCAGGGCTTGACATGGTTGGACCTTTCAAGAGGTCTAAGGATAAAAAGACACACCTCCCGGTGGCGGTGGATAAGTTTACAAAGTGGGTTGAGGCAGAGCGGTCAAGAAGTGTGATGCAGCCACGGTGGTTCAGTTCATGAAAAAGGTGATCTTTCGTTTTGGTTTTCCACACGGCATCATAACTGATAATGGCACTAATCTTTCCAAGGGTGCCATGGAAGAGTTCTGTCAACGAGAGCATATCCGGCTTGATATTTCGGCCGTTGCTCATCCTCAATCCAATGGTCAAGCAGAAAGAGCTAGATCCTGAAGGGCATCAAACCCCGGCTCTTGGTCCCTTTACAGCGGACTCCGGGTTGTTGGGTAGAGGAGCTACCCTCTATACTATGGAGCATCAACACTACGCCTAACAGATCTATAGGTTACACACCTTTCTTCATGGTGTACGGAGCAGAGGCGGTCCTACCAAGTGACATCCGGCACGACTCACCCCGTGTGGCGGCTTACGTTGAGGCTGATAACGAAAAAGCTCGTCAGGATGCACTTGACTTGTTGGATGAGGAGCGAGACTTGGCAATAGCCCGCTCGGCGACTTACCAGCAAGACCTGCGCCGTTATCACAGCCGCCGGGTTCGAAGCAGAACCTTTCAGGAAGGCGACTTAGTGCTCTGCTCATCCAGATCGATCTGATATGCATAAGCTATCCCCTCCTTGGGAAGGACCCTTTGTGGTCAGCAAGAATCTGAACAATGGGTCATATTACCTTATCGATATTCGAGAGCACAAAGACTCACGTAAGTCGGAGGAGGAGACCCGCCGGCCATGGAATATCGCCCATCTTCGGCCTTACTATACTTGAGCCACCGGCTCTCAAGATGTATATATATTTTTGACGATGTATATATTATATGAAGCAATAAAGCAGGACCCCTGTTCTTTTCACCCTCAAAAGTTTACATGTCTTCTTTATCAGGTGGTGGAAACAACCAACGGGGAGCGGATCATATCTGAATCCGGTTTTCTCTTTGGTCCGCTTATGATCATATCTGAATCTAGCCATGATCACTTGGGGGCTTCTGTTCAAACATAGGTCGTATTCGAACCAAAGAGAACATAGCTGTCGATACCCGCTTGATCGGCATACTGCCAAACCCACTTGGGGGCTTTTTGATTATATTTGAATCGTAGCTTAACCCCTTTGGGTCTGACGTGGATCGTATTCGAATCAGCATCATTAAACAACTCTTATGGTCACTTGGGGGCTTCCTGTTCAAACATAGGTCGTATTCGAACCAAAGAGAACATAGCTGTCGATACCCACTTGATCGGCATCGACAAAAACACTTTGAGGGGCTATATGATCGTATCTGAATCTTAGCTTAACCCCTTTGGAACGGTTTACTGATCGTATTCGAATCAGAGGCCTTTAAATTTTGTTTATTATTCACCATACTTTGTGTCGGGGATATACCCCGCGGTGTAAACCGGCCGGAAGTTAACCCGGCCGGACTTGGCGGTTTATTTGAGGTCCCGCTGGCACTTGACGATATTCATCTGGTGACCCGCCCAGACCTGGCAATTCACCAGCAACCCGCCAGGACGTTGTAACTCACTGGTGACCCGGCGGACGGGTCAGAGGAGCGACAAGACCCGGTGGCCCGTCTGGCGGTTCATGAAGGCCGGTTCAACTATTGTGAGCCGGTTTAAGAGGAAAGGCATGAGGAATATTTACCTTACAAGGAGTTAAGACCAGGACTTGTATCCGGTTTGCATTAGAGATAGACTAGTCCTAATCCTAATAGGACTCCACATGTAACCCACCCCTTCAACATATATAAGGAGGGGCAGGGCTCCCCGAAAAGGGACAAGCGACAAGCAAGAAGAAACAATCTTAGGGCTAGACACAAAGAGGAGAGCCGGTTTACGGCGACTCCCTCGTGATGATAATGAGACCTAGCCTCAAACAGCATGTAGGGTTTTTACCGGATGATGTTTCCCGGGGCCCGAAGCTGTCTAAACCCTTGTCTTGCGTGTTGATCCACCCTGCGTCTCTCGTCCCACTCAACCCCTCTCAAGCTACCACATAGATGCGTTGGCCTCGCGACTAAGTCCTGACACTAAGGACATCTGCCGTGACAAATCCACGACAGTTGGCGCCCACCGTGGGGCAATCGCACGGTGGTGTTAAGTTCTTGAAGGGCGCTCTCTTTGGATCAAGAGGCTTGCAATTGGCCGAAAGAAGAGTTAGCACGTTCATCGGTCTATGTTCAAATCACGATTAACTTTTAAGGGTGGCAGGGTGCCGGTTGAACACAAGAGAGATTAGGATCTGGTTGTATGGCCGCCGCCGCCTGTGCAATCCATCAAGTTGATTCCGCCGAGATCAGCGAAGTTCTTTCCGGAAACAACGTATAGGTCTCCAAAACCGTCGGATTTTTTTGCTATAGATTCAGTGTCCGGATCTAATTGCTACTGCGTCGATTGGTGGTCTGACCTGCCGTATTGTCATCGGCTACGTTGCAAGTCTCAGTGAATTCCAAAGCGGTGGCAGCAGATAAAACAGACGCGATGAGCTGTATATTTTAAAGGAAAGTTTCGGTATGCAACGAGGGTGGAGCGTGAAAAAAAAAGTCAAAAGCAATGATGGACGACCCGGAACGGACGTGGATGGAAGTTTTGGATTCGGACTATAGCGCTGCGGCTCGTCGAGCTGCCCGTCGCCGGCGTGTCCGTTCATCCGTCATCGCCTTCTCAACCCGTCGCCCGCTGCCGACGCGCGCCGACGCCACTGCCCACCTCGTTCTGTTACAAGTCGCCATTCATCGGCTGAAAAGCCGTCGGTCGCCGTGGTCGGCCTTGACTCCGCACGGCCGCGCCCTCGATCCCGCACGCGTGGCTTCGTCTTGCCTCGGCCTGCAGCGCCGCCTCGAGCCGCCCATGGCCATCTCCGCTACCTCATTGACCCACTGCTGTGAGTCGGCCCTCACCGTTCTCCGCCTCGCGCCGTTATAAATCCGCCGGTGCGCCGTTGAGCCCTGCCCCTCCATCACCGTGGCTGTTGAGCCGCCGCTTTGAGCTGTTGGATCGCCTCCGTGTCTGAACCGCCGACTCCATCACCGCGGTCTCGAGCTGCAGCCTCAACTTCTGCCGCAGCTTACCGAAGTCGCCTCACATGCGAAGTGGCCGTCGGATCTCGCTGCTCTAAACCGCCGAGCTCCTCTATCGCCGCGCTCTGTAGTCGATGGTTCTGACGTCGCCTTGGAGCCGTCTCCGCCCACTTCATTGTTGCGGCAGTCTCCGCGGTAGCCCTATGTGACCCGGCTGCAGCCACCGTCTGCGTGCCGCCTGTCACCTTGCCACTGCCGAGAGCCGTTTCAACGACTTGCCGAGGCTAGAGCCGCGCGTCGAGCCACCATCCCCGCCTCGGGCCACTGCAGGCCAGCCCTGTTTTCTCTGTTACCGCTTCAGGTCGCTGACTCTGCCTTGTTGTTGCCATGGTATAATCCCGAGTCACCTCTGGGCTCGCTTCAGCAGCCGAATCACCAAAAACGGCTTCAGTTCGCCAGTCTCGGTCAGACTAGGGGTATTTTGATCAGAATATTCAAACACGATGGATGGCGTTTGTCTGCACGAGAGGAGCAGACAAAACTGAGATATATAGCATTGCACTATCCCAAAACTTGCAGTGGTTGGTAGTGTCTGGTAACAAAGGCACAATGCGTATTTTCAGTTTGAGAGCAAGACCTAGACAGAAAGATACAAGCATTGGGCAATCTGCAATTGTTGGTGGACGTGGGCGCGTTGTCTATCAGTGGTTTCCATCCTGGGCCAAGCCTCGGATTGCCTCCGCTGTGGAAGAACTGGCTGTACCGGCTTCCGCTTCTGTCCGGGGAGTTTACAATATTGATGCGGTCAGATTTGTGAAAGGAGATTGATGTGGTCAGATTGCCCCAACAAAATTATCGGTGTTACAACTACTACCATCGATCACTGCTATGTGCAAAGCTTCATGCATGACTTCCAAACTTGATTGATGCTTTTTCAACTCCCTACGCCAAGGCCGAGGAATTTACCAGCTCACAAGAAAGTACTACTACCATCGGATCATCAACAGGAAAAAAAAGCGCATACGACCAACACATGACCTAGCACTCCAAATTTCAAGACCACAGCCTCGGGCGCCACGCTTCACGAACAGGCTGCGCATGCATGCGCTGAAGCATGCAGTAAAAAAAGGAGAGCACAGGCGTGGGTTATTCACGGCCACCACAACTGGATCAAACCCGCCTGGATCGACCCGGCCACTCCCCTGCTGCTGCTCTCGCCATGGCCCGGCCAGCGTCGCTTCCGTCACATCACCTCCGGCCTTTCTTTGCCTCATGGCTGAAACCCGCAACCGCACTACCAAACTTCGCCTACTGTGTCATGATCCGCCATCGCTGCCTTCGATCGGTGTGTGTGTCCCGGAGGACGACGCCTGAGTCATCTTTTGTCCAAGAAAAGCAGGACAATGGCTCACTTTGTTTATGGAGATGCAGAGATCATCTCTCGTTCAAATATCAGGTGATATCCATATACGGCCTATTTTATTAGTGTATATTATTTTTGTCAAGGAACAATTATTTTGGCATGTGGTATTTTTGACGCAGGACAATTGTTCATTACAAATGAGGTGTTATATTACGGCACGCGAGCACGCGTGCTAGCAACATTCTGCTTGGCGTTTTCGTCGATTGTCATGCCCACCTGATGAATGAATGTGAGCAAATTGCGTCCACAGCGTGGCCCGGTTTACATCAACTTGCGGGACCACGCCCGCGATTAACTTCGCCCGTCTGCGTGCTGGTTTATGACATCGGTGCCGATTTGCCCGTTTATGCGGCTTACAATGCCACGGCCGACTCATCCGCCCCGCTTCTCCGCGGGCTGACTCATCCCTGATTGATTTTAGCTTCACCGTGGTGATCATTAACTCCATGGCGGATAATTTTCGACATAACACATCAGGTGATATCCGTCCAGACTATTTTAAATAGCACATATTAATTTTTTTTTCTTTCGAAGAACAATTACTACGGCTGCGATGTTTTGATACAGGACAATCATTCACTACAAATATGGTTTTATACCATGGGTATGGAGCACGGCTGACAATATTCCGCCCGGCGATAGTCCGTAACATATTACCCGATGAATGGGCGTGCACAAATCACCACACAGCTCGGCTCGATTTACATCAAATTGCCGGGATCGCGCCTGTGGTTGACTCGCCCGTCTGCGCGGCTTACCGCGCCTGCGATTGATCCGCTCGTCCGCACCGGTTTACAACGCCGCGGCCAACTCGGCCGTCATTAATTTCAGCTTTACCATGGTGATCATCAACTCCACGATGAATAAACCCTGGCATGATATATCATGTGAAATCCATCCAATATATTTTATATTGTATATTGCCTTCTTTAAAAGAGCAATTACTTGACTGCCAAAAAGTTGTCTAATGCAGGACCCTAAACCGCCATATTGGTGCAAATTCAAAGGCCGTCAGAAAATTTCCGTCTTAACAAGAGGGATTCCGGTTTAAAATCCGGCTCAAGGGGAAGATATCTCCCACAAAGCTTTAAAGCTCTCAAATCCGGTTCAAAATCCCGGTTCAAGAAGGATTTATCTCTTGCAAAAAGTTAAAGGGTGCCAAAGAGGACCTGCTGCCATGATGAGCGGTTCAAACATGGGTATCCTGCCTTATTGGCTTATCATATTATTGATCACTTGGGGGCTTGGTCATTATCCGAACCATAGCCACGCCTCTTGATCGGCCTAGTGCCACAACATCACTTGGGGGCTTGGTGGGTATACGAACCAATGCAACACCTTTTGATAGGCGAAAGCCACCCAGATCACTTGGGGACATGGTCAAGTCTGAACCCGATCACGCCTCTTGATCGGCCTAAGGCCATAGAGTCACTTGGGGGCTTGGTCGAACCCGAACCATTGCCACCCACTTGATCGGCATAATGCCACGGTTTCAGTTGGGGACCTGGCTGACTTGAACCATAGCTACACCTTATTGGGAGCTTGGTCGTGTCCGACCATGGCAACACCATCTGATCGGCTCAGTAAAGCCTCTTTTTGCAAACGTTTTTATCATTGCCTTTGCTTCCATATTTTTGTCATAATTGTTATTTGATTTTTGTTGCGTTTTTAAACCGACATTGTTAATCCGTTTCAAACTGTCAATTACCAATTGGCGGAACACGGTCAAATCCTAATCCGGAGACTATCTGCCCGGTTTGATTTTTCTCGTTACCATCTTATTATGGAGTAAACCGGTGTTCATTCACCCGGCTAGACTTTCAATTACAAATTGTCAGTACATGATCAAATCATAATCCGGAGACTATCAGCCCGGTCTGGTTTCGACTATAAGTCGCCAGTATTATATATGGTTAATCCGGTGTTTATCACAACCCGGTACGGTTTATCATAAACCGGCACAATATGGAAGGAGTTCAGTACTCAAAATTTGGGTTATTACCTCTACTACAAAAAGTTGGTAAACCAACGATGTGATTGAATGTCACAGGTATGATATATTTCATATTTGATTATTCTTAAGTGCAGCCTTGGGTATAAACCTGGGTTATATGTTGGGCATTATGACCCGTCCGTGATAAACCGCCGGGACACTTTAAACTTGTTGTATGCGAGAAACAGGTTGAATAAATCATGATTATAAATCACCGGTGTTTATTAAACCGGCACGGCTTTAAGGCGATAAATCGCCAGTCTATGATGAGAAATTGTCAAATTATTTATTAAACCGGCCTGGCTTTGGACTATAAGTCGCCAGTATATATTTGGATTGCGCCATTGGAATCATGCGCTTATAAATCATTGGATTATATTATTCAAATAGCCAACATGGCTGGATTTTTATTATGGTTATTAATATTATGATTGAGGTCTTCAAAAAGTCGCTTTAGCGCAATGGATATGAATATGATTTATTACGCAATGGAAGGAATAGTCCCAAGTCGCTGCGGGCTCCACGACCCGGCACTTGGGGGCTACATTATTCAAAGTTGAGATTATATCAAATATGCAAGTCTCATGTCGGTGCGAGCATGCACCATGACACTTGGGGGCTAATGCAAAGTCATTTTTTGCTCATCTTATTGAAGACCCGACTCATCATATCATAATGAGCCGGCCCTTGGGGGCTACCAATTGCTCCTGTCAACAATTCAAGTCTACATGATCATATCTACATAGTCCCTGCTCATTATTGCGTAATGACCCGGCCCTTGGGGGCTACATTGGTTGAAGTTTTTATGAGTATAAGGCAATTACAAGTCGAGTTCTTTTGCCAAGCATAATAACCCGGCACTTGGGGGCTACATATGTGGAATATTCAGTTGTGACTACTAACTGAGATGAACAATCTGGATTTCTTCAAGGTTGCAACATTTATATTGACACAAGTCTTAAGCTATCATTATGTTCTCCTCTTAAGACTTAGGGGCTACAGGTAATATGCATATAAAGGAGGAACATCTTCTTTTTCTTAGTTTTTGGCAAATCAGGAAGATTAAATTGTGTGATCCGGCGTTGGCAACAATCATAACCCGGCATCTATAAACGGTCATAATCCGGGATCATCAGTTTTTATAACCCGACAGTCTTTGGCAATGATAAAACCGGCAAGTTCTGCATCTTCAAACCGGTTGAATATCAGATGAGTATTTCAAGACCAATATTTCTTAAACCGGAGCTTTGGAAGCCGACTCAAGTGGATTATTCTTCATAATATTTTTTCTATAAGAAGCCAACATCAGCAATTTGAGTATGAAGCTGGTTATTGACCCGGATTTTCTAGAAGGAGGAAATGACAAAGCACTTAAGGACGATCGGTCTTGGGTCTACAAGAATTCTTAACCCGAAGCACAACCTACCAAATTTGTTACGGTGTTTATTTTGCAGCATAAGTTTACCATGGATAAATCCAAGCTAAACTTGGGGGCTAATGTCGAGATATACCCTTGGTGTAAACCGGCCGGAAGTTAACCCGGCCGGACTTGGCGGTTTATTTGAGGTCCCGGCGGCACTTGACGATATTCATCGGTGACCGCCGGACACGGCAATTTACCAGCAACCCGCCAGGACGTTGTAACTCACTGGTGACCCGGTGGACGGGTCAGAGGAGCGACAAGACCCGGTGGCCCGTCTGGCGGTTCATGAAGGCCGGTTCAACTATTGTGGGCCGGTTTAAGAGGAAAGGCATGAGGAATATTTACCTTACAAGGAGTTAAGACCAGGACTTGTATCCGGTTTGCATTAGAGATAGACTAGTCCTAATCCTAAGAGGACTCCGCATGGAACCGCCCTTCAACATATATAAGGAGGGCGGGGCTCCCCGAAAAGGGACAAGCGACAAGCAAGAAGAAACAATCTTAGGGCTAGACACAAAGAGGAGAGCCGGTTTCTGGCGACTCCTCGTGATGATAATGAGACCTAGCCTCAAACAGCATGTAGGGTTTTTACCGGATGATGTTTCCCGGGGCCCGAAGCTGTCTAAACCCTTGTCTTGCGTGTTGATCCACCCTGCATCTCTCGTCCCACTTGTTGGGGAACGTAGCAGAAATTCAAAATTTTCCTACGTGTCACCAAGATCTATCTATGGAGAAACTAGCAACGAGGGAAGGAGAGTGCATCTACATACCCTTGTAGATCGCTAAGCGGAAGCGTTCATGAGATCGGGGTTGAAGGAGTCGTACTCGTCGTGATCCAAATCACCGGAGATCCTAGTGCCGAACGGACGGCACCTCCGCGTTCAACACACGTACAGCCCGGTGGCGTCTCCACGCCTTGATCCAACAAGGAGAGAGAGAGAGGTTGAGGAATACTCCATCCAGCAGCAGCACAACAGCGTGGTGGTGGTGGAGGCGTGGCAATCCAGCAGGGCCGCCAAGCACCACGGGAGAGGAGGAGGAGGAGAGGCGGGGCTGCACCAATAGAGGGAGAAGTTCTCATGTGTTGGGCAGCCCCAAAACCTCAAGAAATATATATAGGGAAGGGGCTGCACCCCTTTAGGGTTTCCCACCCCAAGGGGTGCGGCCAGCCCTAGATCCCATCTAAGAGGCGGCCAAGGGGAGGAGTGCCTCCCAAGTCAAGTGGAGGCCTCCCCTTAGGGTTTTCCTTCCCATGCGCATGGGCCTTGGGGGGCTGGTGCCCCTGGCCCATTAAGGCTAGGCGCCCCCCTACAGCCCATGCTCTTGTATTGGACGTGGTGGAACAATTTCCGGACCTCCGACCCCTCCGAATCCTCTGGAACCTTACAGAAGCTTCCCGGTACAATACCGAAAAAACCCGAACTTTTTTCGGAACCCGAACAACAACTTTCCATATATAAATCTTTACCTACGGACCATTCCGGAACTCCTCATGACGTCCGGGATCTCATCCGGGACTCAAACAACATTCGGTAACCACATACAAACTTCCTTTATAACCCTAGCGTCATCGAACCTTAAGTGTGTAGACCCTACGGGTTCGGAGACATCTGAGACATGACCGAGACATTCTCCGGTCAATAACCAACAGCGGGATCTGGATACCCATGTTGGCTCCCACATGTTCCACGATGACCTCATCGGATGAACCACGATGTCAAGGACTCACTCGATCCCGTATACAATTCCCTTTGTCTAGCGGTATTGTACTTGCCCGAGATTCGATCATCGGTATCCCGATACCTTGTTCAATCTCGTTGCCGGCAGAATCTCTTTACTCGTTCCGTAACACATCATCCCGTGATCAACCCCTTGGTCACATTGTACATTATGATGATGTCCTACCGAGTGGGCCCAGAGATACCTCTCCGACAACCGGAGTGACAAATCCCAGTCTCGCTTCGTGCCAACCCAACAGACACTTTCGGAGATACCTGTAGTGCACCTTGATAGTCACCCAGTTACGTTGTGACGTTTGGTACACCCAAAGCATTCCTATGGTATCCGGGAGTTGCACAATCTCATGGTCTAAGGAAATGATACTTGACATTAGAAAAGCTTTAGCATATGAACTACGATCTTTGTGCTAGGCTTAGGATTGGGTCTTGTCCATCACATCATTCTCCTAATGATGTGATCCCGTTATCAGCGACATCCAATGTCCATGGTTAGGAAGCGTAACCATCTATTGATCAACGAGCTAGTCAACTAGAGGCTTACTAGGGACATGGTGTTGTCTATGTACCCACACATGTATCTGAGTTTCCTATCAATACAATTATATCATTGATAATAATCGATTATCATGAACAAGGAAATGTAATAATAACTTATTTATTATTGCCTCTAGGGCATATTTCCAACAGTCTCCCAGTTGCACTAGAGTCAATAATCTAGTTCACATCGTCATGTGATTAATCATGATAGGTCACATCGCCATGTGACCAACATCCAAAGAGTTTACTAGTGTCTGTAAACTAGTTCACATCATCAGGTGATTAAGACTCAATGAGTTCTCAGGTTTGATCATGTTTTGCTTGTGAGAGAGGTTTTTAGTCAACGGTCTCGAACCTTTCGAGATCCGTGTGTGCTTTGGCTACAAATTTCTAGAGTCATATTGTAAACGCTGCTTCCACGCTCCACTTGGATCTATTCCAAATGGTTGCTCCACTATACGTATCCGGTTTGCTATTCAGAGTCATTCGGATAGGTGTTAAAGCTTGCATCGACGTAACCCCTTACGCCGAACTCTTTGTTACCTCCATAATCGAGAAACATGTCCTTATTTACTCCAAGGACAATTATTGATCATTGTCCAATGATCCATTCCTGGATCATTCTTGTACCCTTGATCGACTCATGGCAAGGCACACTTCAGTGCGGTCCACATAGCATACTATAGAGCCTACGTCCAAAGCATAGGGGACGACCTTCGTCCTTTCTCTCTTTTCTGCCGTGGTCGAGCTTTAAGTCTTAACTTCATACCTTACATCTCACGCAAGAACTCCTTCTTTGACTGATCCATCTTGAACTCCTTCAAGATCATGTCAAGGTATATGCTCATTTGAAAATACCATTTAGCGTTTTTGATCTATCCTTATAGATCTTGATGCTCAATGTTTAAGTAGCTTAATCCAGGTTTTCACTTGAAAAACATCTTTCAAATAACCCTATATGCTTTCCAGAAATTCTACATCATTTCTGATCAACAACATATACTCATCAGAAATTCTATAGTGCTCCCACTCACTTCTTTGGAAATACAAGTTTCTCATAAACTTTATATAAACCCAAAATCTTTGATCATCTCATCAAAGCGTACATTCCAACTCCGAGATGCTTACTCCGGTCCTTAGAAGGATTCTTTGGAGCCAGCATACCTTTTAGCATCCTTAGGATCGACAAAACTTTTACGATTGTATCACATACAACCTTTCCTTACGATGACTGGTAAGGAAACTCGTTTTGACATCCATCTGCCAGATTTCATAAATGCAGCTAATGCTAACATGATTCCGACGGACTTAAGCATCGCTACGGGTGAGAAAATCTCACCGTAGTCAACTCCTTGAACTTGTGAAAACTCTTCGCCACAAGTCGAGCTTCATAGACGGTAACATTACCGTCACGTTAAATCTTCTTCTTAAAGATCCATTTATCTCAATGGCTTGCCGATCAGCGGGCAAGTCCACCAAAGTCCATGCTTTGTTACGATACATGGATCCTATCTCGGATTTCATGGCTTCTAACCATTTGTTGGAATATGGGCCCACCATTGCTTCTCCATAGCTCGTAGGTTCATTGTTGTCTAGCAACATGACCTTCAAGACAGGATTGCGTACCACTCTGAAGTAGTACGCATCCTTGTCACCCTATGAGGTACGTCAGTGACTTGATCCGAAACTTCATGATCACTATCATAAGCTTCTACTTCAATTGGTGTAGGTGTTGGGGAACGTAGCAGAAATTCAAAATTTTCCTACGTGTCACCAAGATCTATCTATGGAGAAACTAGCAACGATGGAAGGAGAGTGCATATACATACCCTTTTAGATCTCTAAGCGGAAGCGTTCATGAGAAGCAGGATTGAAGGAGTCGTACTCGTCGTGATCCAAATCACCGAGATCCTAGTGCCGAACAGACGGCACCTCCGCTGTTCAACACACGTGACAGCCGGTGGCGTCTCCCACGCCTTGATCCAGCAAGGAGAGAGGGAGAGGTTGAGGAAGACTCCATCCAACAGCAGCACTGTGGCGTGGTGGTGATGGAGGAGCGTGGCAATCTTGCGAGGCTTGGCCAAGCATCACAAGATATGAGGAGAAAGAGAGGGAGGGCTGCACCAATAGGCGGAGATCAAATGCGTGTGTCATGGGCAGCCCTAGGCCTCACTATATATAGGGGAGAGGGAGGGCTGCGCCCCATCTAGGGTTTCCACCCCCAAGGGGTGCGGCCAGCCCTAGATGGGGCTTGGGGAAAGGCGGCCAAGAGGGAGGGAGAGGGAGGCGCCCACTAGATGGGCCTTAGGGCCCATCTAGACTAGGGTTTGCCCTCCCACTCATCCTTGCGCCTTGGGCCCCTTGTGGGCGCACCAGCCCTCCTAGGGGCTGGTCCCTCCCCACACTTGGCCCACGCAGCCTTACAGGGCAGGTGGCCCCACTTGAGTGGACCCCCGACCCTCCGGTGGTCCCAGACATTACCGATATCGCCCAAACTTTTCCGGTGACCAAAACAGGACTTCCCATATATAAATCTTTACCTCCGGACCATTCCGGAACTCCTCGTGACGTCCGGGATCTCATCCGGGACTCGAACAACATTCGGTAACCACATACAAACTTCCTTTATAACCCTAGCGTCACCGAACCTTAAGTGTGTAGACCCTACGGGTTCGAGACATCTGGAACATGACCGAGACGTTCTCCGGTCAATAACCAACAGCGGGATCTGGATACCCATGTTGGTTCCCACATGTTCCACGATGATCTCATCGGATGAACCACGATGTCAAGGACTCAATCGATCCCGTATACAATTCCCTTTGTCTAGCGGTATTGTACTTGCCGAGATTCGATCGTCGGTATACCGATACCTTGTTCAATCTCATTACCGGCAAGTCTCTTTACTCGTTCCGTAACACATCATCCCGTGATCAACTCCTTGATCACATTGTGCACATTATGATGATGTCCTACCGAGTGGGCCCAGAGATACCTCTCCGTTTACACGGAGTGACAAATCCGAGTCTCGATTCGTGCCAACCCAGCAGACACTTTCGGAGATACCTGTAATGCACCTTTATAGTCACCCGATTACGTTGTGGCGTTTGGTACACCCAAAGCATTCCTACGGTATCCGGGAGTTGCACAATCTCATGGTCTAAGGAAATGATACTTGACATTAGAAAAGCTTTAGCATCTGAACTACGATCTTTGTGCTAGGCTTAGGATTGTCTTGTCCATCACATCATTCTCCTAATGATGTGATCCCGTTATCAACGACATCCAATGTCCATGGTCGAGAAACCGTAACCATCTATTGATTAACGAGCTAGTTAACTAGAGGCTTACTAGGGACATGGTGTTGTCTATGTACCCACACATGTATCTGAGTTTCCTATCAATACAATTATAGCATGGATAATAAATGATTATCATGAGCAAGGAAATATAATAATAACTAATTTATTATTGCCTCTAGGGCATATTTCCAACAGTCTCCCACTTGCACTAGAGTCAATAATCTAGTTCACATTGTCATGTGATTTAACACTGATAGGTCACATCGCCATGTGACCAACATCCAAAGAGTTTACTAGTGTAGTAAACTAGTTCACATCATCATGTGATTAAGACTCAATGAGTTCTCAGGTTTGATCATGTTTTGCTTGTGAGAGAGGTTTTAGTCAACGGGTCAGAACCTTTCAGATCCGTGTGTGCTTTGCAAATTTCTATGTCATAGTGTAAATGCTGCTTCCACGCTCCACTTGAAGCTTATTCTAAATGGTTGCTCCACTATACGTATCCGGCTTGCTACTCAGAGTCATTCGGATAAGTGTTAAAGCTTTCATCGACGTAACCCTTTACGCCGAACTCTTTATCACCTCCATAATCGAGAAACATGTCCTTATTTATTCGAAGGACGACTTTGATCATTGTCCAATGATCCATTCCTGGATCATTCTTGTACCTATAGTGGCTCATGGCAAGGCACACTTCGGTGCTGGTACACGGCATAGCATATTGTAGAGCCTATGTCTAAGGCATAGGGGCGACCTTCGTCCTTTCTCTACGTTACTCGCCGTGGTCGAGCTTTAAGTCTTAACTTCATACCTTACAACTCAGCCAAGAACTCCTTTGGACCGATCCATCTTGAACACCTTCAAGATCATGTCAAGGTATATGCTCATTTGAAAGTATTATTAAGCATTTTTGATCTATCCTTATAGATCTCGATGCTCAATGTTCAAGTAGCTTAATCCAGGTTTTCTATTGAAAAACATCTTTCAAATAACCCTATATGCTTTCCAGAAATTCTACATCATTTCCGATCATCAATATGTCAACAACATATACTCATCGGAAATTCTATAGTGCTCCCACTCACTTCTTTGGAAATACAAGTTTCTCATAAACTTTGTATAAACCCAAAATCTTTGAGCATCTCATCAAAGCGCACATTCCAACTCCAAGATGCTTACTCCGGTCCTTAGAAGGATCATTTGGAGCCGGCATAACTTTTAGCATCCTTAGGATCGACAAAAACTTTCTGATTGTATCACATACAACCTTTCCTTACGAAGACCGGTAAGGAAACTTCGCTTTTGACATCCATCCGCCAGATTTCATAAATGCAGCTTATGCTAACATGATTCCGACGGACTTAAGCATCGCTCTACGGATGAGAAAATCTCATCGTAGTCAACTCCTTGAACTTGTGAAAAACTCTTCGCCACAAGTCGAGCTTCATAGACGGTGACATTACCGTTCACGTCCATCTTCTTCTTAAAGAACCATTTATTTCAATGGCTTGCCGATCAACGGGCAAATCCACCAAAGTCCATGCTTTGTTCTGATACATGGATCCTATCTCGGATTTCATGGCTTCTAACCATTTGTGAATATGAGCCCACCATCGCTTCCCCATAGCTCGTGGGTTCATTGTTGTCTAGCAACATGACCTTCAAGACAGGATCACCGTACCACTCACGAAGCGATCCGCATCCTTGTCACCCTACGAGGTACGGTAGTGACTTGATCCAAAACTTCATGATCACTATCATAAGCTTCGACTTCAATTGGTGTAGGTGCCACGAGAACAACTTCATGTGCCCTGCTACACACTTGTTGAAGTGACGGTTCAATAACCTCATCAAGTCTCCACCATCCTCCCACTCAACTTTCCGAGACAAACTTTTCCTAGAGAAAGGACCCGATTCAAGAAACAGTCCCTATTGCTTTCGGATCTGAATTAGGAGGTATACCCAACCGTTTTGGGTGTCCTATGAAGATGCATTTTATCCGCTTTGGGTTCGAGCTTATCAACCTGAAACTTTTTCACATAAGCGTCACATCCCCAAACCTTTAAGAAATGACAGCTTAAGTTTCTCTAAACCATAGTTCATACGGTGTCATCTCAACGGAATTACGTGGTGCCCTATTAAAGTAAGTGCGGTTGTCTCTAATGCCTAACCCATGAACGATAGTGGTAATTCCATAAGAGACATCATGGTACGCACCATATACAATAAGGGTGCAACTATGATGTTCGGACACACCATCACACTATGGTGTTCGAGCGGTATTAATTGTGAAACAATTTCCACGGTGTCTTAATTGCGTGCCAAAGCTCGTAACTTAGATACTCATCTCTATGATCATATCATAGACATTTTATCCTCTTGTCACGATGATCTTCAACTTCACTCTGAAATTACTTGAACCATTCAATAATTCAGACTTGAGTTTCATCAAGTAAATACACTCAGTATCTACTTAAATCATCCGTGAAGTAAGAACATAACGATAATCACTACATGCCTCAGCACTCATTGGACTGCACACATCAAAATGTGTTACTTCAACAAGTTGCTATCTTGTTCCATCTTACCTTTGAAACCAAGGCTTTTCATCATCTTGCCCATGTGGTATGAATTTGCATATCTCAAGTGATTCAAAATCAAGTGAGTCCAAAGCGATCCATCTGCATGGAGTTTCATCATGCGTATACACCAATAGACATGGTTTGCATGTCTCAAACTTTTCAAAAAGCGAGTGAGTCCAAAGATCCATCAACATGGAGCTTCTTCATGCGTTTACACCAATATGACTTACATGGCGATTGCCACAAGTAAGTGGTACTATCATTACTATCTTATATCTTTTGGCATGAAAATGTGTATCACTACGATCGAGATTCAATAAACCATTCCTTTTAGGTGCTAGACCATTGAAGGTATTATTCAAATAAATAGAGTAACCATTATTCTCCTTAAATGAATAACCGTATTGCGATAGACATAATCCAATCATGTCTATGCTCAGCATAATCACCAAATGACAATTATTCAGGTTTAATACTAATCTTGATGGTAGAGGAGGCGTGCGATGTTTGATCAAATCAAACTTGGAAACACTTCCAACACATATCGTCGACTCACCTTTAGCTAGTCTCAGTTTATTCCGTAGCCTTTTATTTCGAGTTACTAACACTTCAAGCAACCGAACCGGTATCTAATACCACAATTGCTACTAGGAGTACTAGTAAAATACACAATAACTTCATGTATATCCAATATACTTCTATCGACCTTGCCGACCTTCTTATCTACCAAGTATCTAGGGTAATTACTGCTCCAGTGGTTGTTCCCCTTATTGCGAAGCACTTAGTCTCGGGTTTGGGTTCAACCTTGGGTTTCTTCATTCGAGCAGCAGCTGATTTGCCGTTTCATGAAGTATCCCTTCTTGCCCTTGCCCTTCTTGAAACTAGTGGTTTCACCAACCATCAACAATTGATGCTCCTTCTTGATTTTTACTTTCGCGGTGTCAAACAACGCGAATACCTCAAGGATCATCATCTCTATCCTTGATATGTTATAGTTCATCACGAAGCTCTAGCAGCTTGGTGGCAATGACTTTGGAGAAACATCACTATCTCATCCGGAAGATCAACTCCCAGTCGATTCAAGTGATTGTTGTACTCGGACAATCTGAGCACAAGCTCAACGATTGAGCTTTTCTCCCTTAGTTTGTAGGCTAAGAAAATCGTCGGAGGTCTCATACCTCTTGGCGTGAGCACGAGCTTTGAAATCCTAATTTCAGCCCTTAAAACATCTCATATGTTCCATGACGTTTTGAAAACGTCTTTCGTGTACCTCAACTCTAAACCGTTTAAGCGAACTATCACGTAGTTATCAAGACGTGTATGTCCGATGTTCGCAACATCCACAAGCGACGTTTGGGGTTCAGCACACCGAGTGGTGCATTAAGGACATAAGCTTTCTCTTGTCCGCATAATCGCTACTTTCAACTTTCAACTATATTTTCTCTAGGAACATATCTAAGCAGTGGAACTAAAGCGCGAGCTTCACGACATAATTTGCAAAAGGTCTTTTGACTATGTTCAAGATAATTAAGTTCATCTTATGAACTCCCACTCGAGATAGACATCCCTCTGGTCATCTAAGTGATTACATGATCCGAGTCAACTAGGCCGTGTCCGATCATCACGTGAGACGGACTAGTCATCATCGGTGAACATCTTCATGTTGATCGTATCTACTATATCGACTCATGCTCGACCTTTCGGTCTCCGTGTTCGAGGCCATGTGCATGCATGCTAGGCTCGTCAAGTTAACCCTAAGTGTTTCGTGTGTAAATCATCTTACACCCGTTGTATGTGAACGTAAGAATCCATCACACCCGATCATCACGTGGTGCTTAGAAGCGACGAACTTTAGCAACGGTGCACGCTTAGGGAGAACACTTCTTAAAATTGTTGTAAGGATCATCTTATTTACTACCGTCGTTCTAAGTACACAAGATGCATAAACATAATAAACATCACATGCAATTATATAGTAGTGACATGATATGGCCAATATCATATAGCTCCATTGATCTCCATCTTCGGGGCTCCATGATCATCATCGTCACCGGCATGACACCATGATCTCCATCATCATGATCTCCATCATCGTGTCTCCATGAAGTTGTCTCGCCGACTTATATACTTCTACTACTATGGCTACCGGTTAGCAATAAAGTAAAGTAATTACATGGCGTTTGTTCAATGACACGCAGGTCATACAATAAATTAAGACAACTCCTATGGCTCCTGCCGGTTGTCATACTCATCGACATGCAAGTCGTGATTCCTATTACAAGAACATGATCAATCTCATACATCACATATCATTCATCACATTCTTCTTGGCCATATCACATCACATAGCATACCACGCAAAAACAAGTTAGACGTCCTCTAATTGTTGTTTGCATGTTTTACGTGGCTGCTATGGGTTTCTAGCAAGAACGTTTCTTACCTACATAAAACCACAACGTGATATGCCAATTGCTATTTACCCTTCATAAGGACCCTTTTCATCGAATCCGTTCCGACTAAAGTGGGAGAGGCGGCACCCGCTAGCCACCTTATGCACCAAGTGCATGTCGTTGGTGGAACCTGTCTCACGTGGAAATGCGTGTAAGGTCGGTCCGGCCGCTTCATCCCACAATACCGTCGAAACAAGATTGGACTAGTAACGGTAAGCATATTGAACAACATCAACGCCCACAACTACTTTGTGTTCTACTCGTGCAAAGAATCTACGCAATAGACCTAGCTCTTGATGCCACTGTTGGGGAGCGTGGCGAAATTCAAAATTTTCCTACGTGTCACCAAGATCTATCTATGGAGAAACTAGCAACGAGGGAAGGAGAGTGCATCTACATACCCTTGTAGATCGCTAAGCGGAAGCGTTCATGAGAACGGGGTTGAAGGAGTCGTGCTCGTCGTGATCCAAATCACCGGAGATCCTAGTGCCGAGCAGGACGGCACCTCCGCGTTCAACACACGTACAGCCGGTGACGTCTCCCACGCCTTGATCCAGCAAGGAGAGAGGGAGAGGTTGAGGAAGACTCCATCCAACAGCAGCACAACGGCGTGTTGGTGATGGAGGAGCGTGGCAATCTTGCAGGGCTTCGCCAAGCATCACAAGATATGAGGAGAAAGAGAGGGAGGGCTGCACCAATAGGCAGAGATCAAATCGTGTGTCATGGGCAGCCCTAGGCCTCACTATATATAGGGGAGAGGGAGGGCTGTGCCCCCATCTAGGGTTTCCACCCCCAAGGGGTGCGGCCAGCCCTAGATGGGGCTTGGGAGGCGGCCAAGAGGGAGGGAGAGGGGCGCCCACTAGATGGGCCTTAGGGCCCATCTCTGGACTAGGGTTTGCCCCTCCCACTCATCCTTGCGCTTGGGCCCCTTGGGGCGCACCAGCCCTCCTAGGGGCTGGTCCCTCCCACACTTGGCCCCACGATCCTTCTCAGGCAGGTGGCCCCACTTGGTGGACCCGGGACCCTCCGGTGGTCCGATACATTACCGATATCGCCTCAAACTTTTCCGGTGACCAAAACAGGACTTCCCATATATAAATCTTTACCTCCGACCATTCCGAACTCCTCGTGACGTCCGGGATCTCATCCGGACTCGAACAACATTCGCAACCACATACAAACTTCCTTTAACCCTAAGCGTCCACCGAACCTTATGTGTAGACCCTACGGGTTCGGGAGACATGCGCATATGACCGAGACGTTCTCCAACAAGAACCAACAGCGGGATCTGGATACCCATGTTGGTTCCCACATGTTCCACGATGATCTCATCGGATGAACCACGATGTCAAGGACTCAATCGATCCCGTGATACAATTCCCTTTGTCTAGCGGTATTGTACTTTCCGAGATTCGATCGTCGGTATACCGATACCTTGTTCAATCTCGTTACGGCAAGTCTCTTTACTGCGTTCAGTAACACATCATCCCGTGATCAACTCCTTGATCACATTGTGCACATTATGATGATGTCCTACCGAGTGGGCCCGGAGATACCTCTCCGTTTACACGGAGTGACAAATCCAGTCCGATCTCGATTCGTGCCAACCCAATGTACACTTTCGGAGATACCTGTAATGCACCTTTATAGTCACCCGATTCACGTTGTGACGCTTTGGTACACCCAAAGCATTCCTACGGTATCCGGGAGTTGCACAATCTCATGGTCTAAGGAAATGATACTTGACATTAGAAAAGCTTTAGCATACTGAACTACGATCTTTGTGCTAGGCTTAGGATTGGGTCTTGTCCATCACATCATTCTCCTAATGATGTGATCCCGTTATCAATCGACATCCAATGTCCATGGTCGTGAAACCGTAACCATCTATTGATTAACGAGCTAGTTAACTAGAGGCTTACTAGGGACATGGTGTTGTCTATGTACCCACACATGTATCTGAAGTTTCCTATCAATACAATTATAGCATGGATAATAAACGATTATCATGAGCAAGGAAATATAATAATAACTAATTTATTATTGCCTCTAGGGCATATTTCCAACAGTAGGTGCCACAGGAACAACTTCCTATGCCCTGCTACACACTAGTTGAAGTGATGGTTCAATAACCTCATCAAGTCTCCACCATCCTCCCACTCAACTTTTCGAGACAAACTTTTCTCGAGAAAGGACCCGATTCAAGAAACAATCACTTTTGCTTCCGGATCTGAATTAGGAGGTATACCCAACTATTTTGGGTGTCCTATGAAGATGCATTTTATCCGCTTTGGGTTCGAGCTTATCAACTCGAAACTTTTTCACATAAGCGTCAAGAGTCTCTAAACTTTTATGAAACGACAACTTAGGTTTCTCCAAACGGTGTCGTCTCAACGGAATTACGTGGTTCCCCATTAAAGTGAGTGCGGTTGCCTAACCCATGAACGATAGTGGTAATTCGATAAGAGATATCATGGTACGCACCATATCCAATAGAGTGCAACTATGATGTTGGACACACCATCACACTATGGTGTTCTAGGCGGTATTAATTGTGAAACAATTTGCACAATGTCTTAATTGTGTGCCAAAACTTCAGAACTCAGATATTCATCTCTATGATCATATCATAGACATTCTATCCTCTTGTCACGAAGATCTTAAACTTCACTCTGAAATTACTTGAACCATTCAATAATTCAGAATTGTGTTTCATCAAGTAAATATACTCAACATCTACTCGAATCATCTGTGAAGTAAGAACATAACGATATTCACTGCATGCCTCAGCACTCATTGGACTGCACATACCAAAATGTGTTACTTCCAACAAGTTGCTATCTTGTTCCATCTTACTGAAACCGAGGCTTTTCAGTCATCTTGCCCATGTGGTATGTTTTGCATATCTCAAGTGATTCAAAATCAAGTGAGTCCAAACGATCCATCTGCATGGAGTTTCTTCATGCGTACACACCAATAGACATGGTTCGCATGTCTCAAATTTTTTTTCAAAACGAGTGAGTCCAAAGATCCATCAACATGGAGCTTCTTCATGCGTTTTACACCAATATGACTTACATGGCGATTGCCACAAGTAAGTGGTACTATCATTACTATCTTATACTTTTGGCATGAAAATGTGTATCACTACGATCGAGATTCAATAAACCATTTATTTAGGTGCAAGACCATCGAAGGTATTATTCAAATAAATAGAGTAACCATTATTCTCCTTAAATGAATAAATCAGTATTGCGATAGACATAATCCAATCATGTCTATGCTCAACGAAAACACCAAATGATAATTATTCTGGTTTAATACTAATCTTGATGGTAGAGGGAGCGTGCGATGTTTGATCACATCAAAATTGGAAACACTTCCAACACATATCGTCAGCTCTCCTTTAGCTAGTCTCCGTTTATTCCGTAGCCTTTTATTTCGAAAGTTACTAACACTTAGCAACCGAACCGTATCTAATACCCTGGTGCTACTAGGAGTACTAGTAAAATACACAATAACTTAATGTATATCCAATATACTTCTATCGACCTTGCCAGCCTTCTTATCTACCAAGTATCTAGGGTAAATCTGCTCCAATGGTTGTTCCCCTTATTACAGAAGCACTTAGTCTCGGGTTTGGGATTCAACCTCGGGTTTCTTCACTAGAGCAGCAGCTGATTTGCCGTTTCATGAAGTATCCTTTCTTGCCCTTGCCCTTCTTGAAACTAGTGGTTTTACCAACCATCAACAATTGATGCTCCTTCTTGATTTCTACTTTCGCGATGTCAAACAACGCGAATACCTCAAGGATCATCATCTCTATCCTTGATATGTTATAGTTCATCACGAAGCTCTAGCAGCTTGGTGGCAATGACTTTGGAGAAACATCACTATCTCATCCGGAAGATCAACTCCCACTCGATTCAAGTGATTGTTGTACTCGAGACAATCTGAGCACAAGCTCAACGATTGAGCTTTTCTCCCTTAGTTTGTAGGCTAAGAAAATCGCTTGAGGTCTCATACCTCTTGACGTGGGCACGAGCCCGAAATCCTAATTTCAGCCCTCAAACATCTCATATGTTCTGCGACATTTCGAAAACGTCTTTCGTGCCTCAACTCTAAACCGCTTAACTGAACTATCACGTAGTTATCAAAGCGTGTATGTCCGATGTTCGCAACATCCACAAACGACGTTTGGGGTTCAAAGACACCTGTGAGTGGTGCATTAAGGACATAAGCTTTCTTTTTTTTTCCGCATAATCGCTACTTTCAACTTTCAACTATATTTTCTCTAGGAACATATCTAAACAGTGGAACTAAAGCGCGAGCTTATGACATAATTTGCAAAAGGTCTTTTGACTATGTTCAGGATAATTAAGTTCATCTTATGAACTCCCCACTCAGATAGACATCCCTCTGGTCATCTAAGTGATTACATGATCCGAGTCAACTAGGCCGTGGTCCGATCATCACGTGAGACGGACTAGTCATCATCGGTGAACATCTTCATGTTGATCGTATCTACTATACGACTCATGCTCGACCTTTCGGTCTCTGTGTTCCGAGGCCATATGCGTACATGCTAGGCTCGTCAAGTTAACCCTAAGTGTTTCGCGTGTGTAAATCTGTCTTACACTCGTTGTATGTGAACGTAAGAATCCATCACACCCGATCATCATGTGGTGCTTAGAAGCGGCGAACTTTAGCAACGGTGCACGCTAGGGGAGAACACTTCTTGAAATTGTTGTAAGGGATCATCTTATTTACTACCGTCGTTCTAAGTAAACAAGATGCATAAACATAATAAACATCACATGCAATTATATAGTAGTGACACGATATGGCCAATATCATATAGCTCCATTGATCTCCATCTCCGGGGCTCCATGATCATCATCGTCACCGGCATGACACCATGATCTCCATCATCGTGTCTTCATGAAGTTGTCTCGCCAACTATTACTTCTACTACTATGGCTACCGGTTAGCAATAAAGTAAAGTAATTACATGGCGTTGTTTAATGACACGCAGGTCATACAATAAATAAAGAAAGACAACTCCTATGGCTCCTGCCGGTTGTCATACTCATCGACATGCAAGTCGTGAATCCTATTACAAGAACATGATCAATCTCATACATCACATATCATTCATCACATTCTTCTTGGCCATATCACATCACATAGCATACCCTGCAAAAACAAGTTAGACGTCCTCTAATTGTTGTTTGCATGTTTCTGATGGCTGCTATGGGTTTCTAGCAAGAAAGTTTCTTACCTACGCAAAACCACAACGTGATATGCCAATTGCTATTTACCCTTCATAAGGACCCTTTTCATCGAATCCGTTCCGACTAAAGTGGGAGAGACTGGCACCCGCTAGCCACCTTATGCACCAAGTGCATGTCGGTCGGTGGAACCTGTCTCACGTAAGAGTACGTAAGGTCGGTCCGGCCGCTTCATCCCACAATACCGTCGAAACAAGATTGGACTAGTAACGGTAAGCATATTGAACATCATCAACGCCCACAACTACTTTGTGTTCTACTCGTGCAAAGAATCTACGCAATAGACCTAGCTCATGATGCCCTTTGTTGGGGAACGTAGCAGAAATTCAAAATTTTCCTACGTGTCACCAAGATCTATCTATGGAGACACTAGCAACGAGGGAGGGAGAATGCATCTACATACCCTTGTAGATCGCTAAGCGGAAGCGTTCATGAGAACGGGGTTGAAGGAGTCGATTTCGTCGTGATCCAAATCACCGGAGATCCTAGTGCCGAGCGGACGGCACCTCCGCGTTCAACACACGCGTACAGCCGGTGGCGTCTCCCACGCCTTGATCCAGCAAGGAGAGAGGGAGAGGTTGAGGAAGACTCCATCCAGCAGCAGCACAACGGCGTGATGGTGGTGGAGGAGCGTGGCAATCCAGCAGGCTTCGCCAAGCACCACGGGAGAGGAGGAGGAGGAGGCGGGGCTGCACCAATAGAGGGAGAAGTTCTCATGTGTTGGGCAGCCCCAAAACCTCAAGTATATATAGGGGGGGAAGGGGGCTGCACCCCCTTTAGGGTTTCCCACCCCAAGGGGTGCGGCCAGCCCTAGATCCCATCTAAGGGGGGCGGCCAAGGGGGGAGGAGTGCCTCCCAAGTCAAGTGGAGGCCTCCCCCTTTAGGGTTTTCCCCTTCCCATGCGCATGGGCCTTGGGGGCTGGTGCCCCTGGCCCATTAAGGCTAGGGCGCCCCCTACAGCCCATGCTACTGTATTGGACGTGGTGGAACAATTTCCGACCTCCGACCCCTCCGAATCCTCCGGAACCTTCTCGGAAGCTTCGGTACAATACCGAAAAACCCGAACTTTTTCCTAACCCGAACAACAACTTTCCATATATAAATCTTTACCTCCGGACCATTCCGGAACTCCTCGTGACGTCCGGGATCTCATCCGGACTCCGAACAACATTCGGTAACCACATACAAACTTCCTTTATAACCCTAGCGCCATCGAACCTTAAGTGTGTAGACCCTACGGGTTCGAGACATGCGTACATGACCGAGACGTTCTCCGGTCAAGAACCAACAGCGGATCTGGATACCCATGTTGGCTCCCACATGTTCCACGATGATCTCATCGGATGAACCACAATGTCAAGGACTCAATCGATCCGTATACAATTCCCTTTGTCTAGCGGTATTGTACTTGCCGAGATTCGATCGTCGGTATCCCGATACCTTGTTCAATATCGTTATCGGCAAGTCTCTTTACTCGTTCCGTAACACATCATCCCGTGATCAACCCCTTGGTCACATTGTGCACATTATGATGATGTCCTACCGAGTGGGCCCGAGATACCTCTCCGTCACACGGAGTGACAAATCCTAGTCTCGATTCGTACCAACCATGAGACACTTTCGGAGATACCTGTAGTGCACCTTTATAGTGACCCGATGCGTTGTGACGCTTTGGTACACCCAAAGCATTCCTACGGTATCCGGGAGTTGCACAATCTCATGGTCTAAGGAAATGATACTTGACATTAGAAAAGCTTTAGCATATGAACTACGATCTTTGTGTCTTATCCATCACATCATTCTCCTAATGATGTGATCCCGTTATCAGCGACATCCAATGTCCATGGTTAGGAAACTGTAACCATCTATTGATCAACGAGCTAGTCAACTAGAGGCTTACTAGGGACATGGTGTTGTCTATGTACCCACACATGTATCTGAGTTTCCTATCAATACAATTATAGCATGGATAATAAACGATTATCATGAACAGGGAAATGTAATAATAACTAAGTTATTATTGCCTCTAGGGCATATTTCCAACACCACTCAACCCCTCTCAAGCTACCACATAGATGCGTTGGCCTCGCGACTAAGTCCTGACACTAAGGACATCTGCCGTGACAAATCCACGACACTTTGTAAGTATAAATGTTTGACTATCGTGAGGCCTTCTCGAAAGTACTATGGGGTTCTTGTTCCACCGGTTTAATATTGGTCACTTCAGTTGTTAAAGGCCAGGTGAACATCGTATGTGCCAACTTTCAGGAGTTAAACTTACCTTCATGATTTAGGTCACATAAACCGGCGAGATTACCAAAGGGATCGCAGGTATGCTATTGTGATTATGTTTAACGAATATAATCATAAACCAGCCTTTATATGATGTTTTGCTTCGCAATCCGGGTTATCAATAATTTATGTGACCCCTGATGCGATAAGTCGCCAAGGGAATTCTGCTTGTCTTATATGCAGGATAAGGCAAGCAAATTCTTAACATCAAGGAAAGATCAACCTAAGCTGGAAGTATATAGCGATGGCGGCTTACGAAAGTATTAAGCGCCACAAGCATGCGCGAAGGCATGACAAAAATCGAGAGGTTTTTCTACCCTATTACAAGACTCCCCGAATCTGAATAACGAAGCATTGTTTTCGCAAAGTCATAAACGCCTGGCGGTTCACTCCTTTGGTTGGCTTGAAGGTTCCGGGTTATCCTTCTCCGCCTCTCCGTCTACTGCCCTGTCCTGGAAGGTTGACGAGGCCCAGTCAATGCCGCTCAAAGCTTCAAACTCAGCTTCATCATCTATTAAACCGGCTGGGTTGACTTCAGGGGCAAAGGTATGCTTACGAGTTGGAGGGATCAGGCTGACGTCATCATAGTGAGGTGTTGGAATTCTCCGGTTCTCGCTGTCATAGCCCGGCTGATACTTGGTAAGGTCAATCTCGTTCCCTATGAGAGTAGCCACAGGACATACGACTTTCACACAGGCGGTGAAGTCTGTCTCGTCGAATAAAGAGCCGTCTTTCTTCAAGCTGGGATACCCAAGAGCAATGTCTGCCAGGTCTAATTCTGGAAGCAACGCCTTGGCCCGGCTCAATGCAGCTATAGCCCCGGTTCTGGCAGATGCCCGTCTTAGTTCTTGGATCCGCTGAGGTAGCACAGCAAGCCGCTTCAGCACGTCTTGCAGGAGGTGAGGAGCGTCATTTGATAAAGCTACAATGGCCAAAGCACGTTGCGACCCGGTGTAGAGCTGTTCCACCAGAGTGTAAACTGCCTTCAGCTTGATCAACATGTTCTGCTTGAGGTTTGTGCTCCTGGAGCCTGCGTTCATAAACATAAGGTGAGCCAGAGATAACACTTAAATAGTCATCAAAGGAAGGATTGCAATATTTGAGGTTATATATAGTAACTTACCGAAGATTGCTGAGAAAATCTGAGATATCTGGCGCTTTTAAAGCCCAGGACAGCTCGGTTATTATACGCAAGTGATGTTTCGCTGTCTCGACCGGGTTATTAGTGAGGCCTTCTCATCAGCCCAGATTTTCTTCTCTGCTGCAAAATTCTTCTTCAACTTCTCTTGTTCAGAGATGCTGAATTCAAATTTGGAGTTGACCTTTTGAATTTCAAGTTCTTGAGCTGCCAGGCGGCTCTTCAGGTCAGCAATCTCCGATTCAAATTGACTTGTGGTGGCCTGCATTGATGCCGGGTTATAGTCAGAATCATGGTAAGATAACATTAAGTCCCAAGTACTTTGCAAGCAAAGGTACTTGACACTTGGGGGCTAATGTATGCTGAAGAATTTTAAACTTACAATGCTGGTTCATGGTAATGAAGTCCCAAGCACTTTGCAAGCAAAGGTACTTGACACTTGGGGGCTAATGTGTATCGCAAGTTCAAGGTATCATGTTACAACCGGGTTAAATATCTTATTTCTAAGCCGGACAAAGCAGTGCTAAGCAGTTTTCTAAGTCTACAGCATATTTATTCATAAGCGATAGACTTGGGGGCTGATACAGTAAGTATGACTAAGAAAAGTAGCATAAGTTATACCTCAGATTTTTGCTGTATTTGCTTCACCATGTTAACTTCCAGGTCACGGCTGCTATGTACTTGATTGATATAGCCAGAGACTATCTCTCCAATGCTCAAATGAGTATATTCTGCAATGTCTAACTTGGCCTTTCGGTGCTCCAAAAGCTCCTCCTTGGCAGAGCACTTGGCAAGGATAGTGGGCTGACCCGGCTCAACAAACTGAGTCTTCGGAATCTCAACTTCCGGATCAATGTCTTGGCCGGGCTAGGAGCTTCCGGGTTATCGAGCTGTTGAGAGTATCTTCATGGGTGGATCAGAGGTTGGTACCGGAATGTCGAGGCTGGTTCAAAGCGGTGGTCGGCTGATGGGTAGAACTGTCAGAGTATTTGTGCCAAGCTCGTTCACCACGACCGGATCTTGGGATGGCATACTCTTTTTTGCCCGCTTACTGGGTTTCACTTGCACGCTGTGGACAAAGGCAGAAGGATGAGTACAAAAGCATGAGTAAGGTAAAGCATAAGGTAAACAAAATTACATTACCCAGAATCGCTTTTGAAAGCCGGCATGTTAGATTGCATAGACTCGCCGGAGGAAGGAGAGGTATCCTGATAATTGGAGTCAGATGGATTGAGAGGGTGACGAATTAAACCCGCCAAAGGGTAAACATAACGTAAATCGGAGATAACCTCACTCGACGCTTCACGGTTACGCTGTAAGCTTCGGAGGAGAGCTCTACATCTTTGCTGGTCCGGGTCTGTCTTCGGCTTTCAAATTGCTGTTGCTTCAAAAGAAATTGAGGATTTTGGTAAGCCAAAGGATGTGAAAATCTTACTTTCCGGGTTACTCTTCGAATTTTCTGACGCGGCAAGGGCTCGAAGTCGGAGGAGATTATAGTTACCTCTTCCTCGATGGCTTGGCTGTTCTCCGTGTCTTCCTGAAAAGTTTAATGTCAGAAAAGTGATGATAAAGAGTCAAGGGAGTTAAAAGTTACCTCTTCTTCATCATCATCAGTATCGTCAAGTTTAAACATATCTGAAGCGCTTGGCTTCTTCTTCTTCGAAGTTCCAGTCTTGGCGGCTTTCCTTTCGGCTCTTTTTCCGCTCTGGCTTGTTTGGCCGCCTCATGGTTATACTTGACCTTCCAGAAGTTGTCATCGGCCTGTGAAAAATGATAAGGGATTATGAGTAAAAGCAAGGTGTAATATAGTAAAGAGTATTCATTGAGGTTAATGACTTACTGCGGGGGCCGGGTTCTTCTTGCAGAAGGGAAGTAAGCCAAAGGCATTACTAGTTACCGTGCCCTCTTTCAACAATGTCCGGGTCGTAGCCTCCACCACATCATCCTGTAAGTCGTCGGGATTATGACGCAGGGTCATTCTTCTCGCTGAGTAGGTGCACATTATTGCCGGGCGGCGGCTTAACGGAATCACTCGCCAAGCGACCTGCAGACCGGACCAGGTCAATGCCATCTAAGCCATTTCCCAAAAGAGCTTTGATTTTACTAATGGTGGGAGCAAGTGGCGCACACTCAACAAAGTAGCCATTTATCCGGCAGCCGGTGGTTGGATTCAAGGCACAAGGCGCGCAAGCCGGCCAGAGGATTTTACTCAGCCGAGAAGTGTCCCGCAGTAAAACCACGCTTGATTCCAATCCTTTGGATGACTTGGCGCTCAAAGCATAAGGAAAAAGCATCTCCGCCGCTGAATCGAGATGCCACCAAGTTCAGACTGGCCCGTTGACGCTTCATTCTGCCGGTTTAAGTAAAACAATTCGCTGAATAAAAGTATGATGGGTTCTTCTCCAAGGTACACCTCGCAGAAAACTTGGAAGTTGCAAATATTTGACACGGAATTGGGCCCGATGTCTTGAGGTCTGAGATCAAGAAATGCAAAACATCTTCAAGAATTTTGAACCGGTGGAGCGGAGCCCGGTTCATGTGATCAAGTAAACACGATCACCTCCCTCCTTAGGTTGAGGCTTCTCCTCCGACGGGTTAGGAGCACGATAAGACATGACCTCCTCTTAGGCAGATGGCCGGACTTTATGAATTCGCATAAAGTGCTCTCCAGAATAAAGGATTTGACCCAGGTGTCACGGAGCTTTGGGAGCCTTGGGTGCCATTGTATAAATTGAAGCCTATGACAAAATAAGAGTTTCTGGTTCAAATTTAACCCGGAGGAAAATATTTTAAGTCTACTCAAGATGGCGGCTTAAGAAGGGGCCTAATGACATATGGGTAACTATGCAGTGATATTTAAGCCGCTACATGTATCAAAGGTAGTTAAATTTTCTTAAGTTGCGGGAAGCAAGCAAGGCTGACAATCAGTGGTGTCTTCTTAAACCGGCCGCATGAGCTACCGTGTGAAGCAGATTTAACAGATACAGTTTTTTGGCTAAGTATGGAACAAACAGGTTTCACAAGTTGCAGCTATTATTTTGGATCAAATGGTCGTTTGGAAAATAAAAATTTCTAGACCTAAAACTAGTGCGTAAAAGTTCATACGTCAAGAAAGCCTCCTGAACAAGCGAAAGGGATCTATTTGTATTCAAATGAGTGCGTAAACAGCTAGCGCAAAGAAGCTTTATACTATCTTAAGATCGAGAAGGAGGCGCCGGAGGTGGAATCATCAAGGGTTCGTGACGGACGGCGCATTTAACACCCATTTAACTCAAAAATCTTAAATGCAGATCCGAGGAACAGGGAGGAAGAAACTTACAGATGCAGAAAGTTGTCATGGAGGTCCGTCGCGTTTTTCTGGTCAAGTCAGGATGATGCAGCAGCCGGAGTTGGTGAAGACGAGGAGGTCTACGGCGGCGGCGACGACGAAGCTCGAGCAGCAGAGAGACAGCGAGATGAAGAACACGAACGAAGGGGGAGAATGGAAAAGACCTAAGTCGTGCCTATTTATAAGGAAGGGCTGACTGAGACGGCGCGAGAAACGAGGAGACTAAACATCATTATCCAGCGGCCCCGACGCCTCGGTTTCTAGAATGGTCAGTAAAAGCAAGATCCGTTGGAGGATATGGCGGAGTAAAATATGAATTTAAGTAAAGATGACGTCACGGCGGGTTAACGCGGATCCAGAAGATGACGTCATGGCAGGTTAAAAACCTTTGCACAGGCAGAAGACTGAAGGTTTATTTCTTAAGGTATTTTAAGATTGACATGAACCGGTTCAAATCAATCTGGGGCCTAATGTTGGGGATATAACTATTTGAGTAAGCCGCCCAGGAGGGGCCGGATTACGCAAAGAAGACTCATCAAAAAGAAGCTCAAGGCCAAGCATGAAGATGGCGGTTCAATAAAAGGGCTGAGGCCCACATGCGGCTTAAGGCCCATGGTGATAAACCGCCATGATGACACATGACTTGTATCATAAGGTAGAATTAACTAGTCACCGAAAGCCGACATCGCTTTATGAGCCGGCGGGACTTAGACATGCAGGCGCCCACCCGTGTATATAAGGGGACGACTACCGGTGGCTTAGGACAAGAAACAACTCATCGAGAGCCGGGCATAGCGTATCTCGCTCCTCAGTTATCGAAACCTCAAGCAATACCTACCCAACTAGACGTAGGCCTTACCTTCACCGTAAGGGGCCGAACTAGTATAACTCTCTCGTGTCCTTTGTCCCGATTAACCCCTTTAAGCTTCCTAGTTGCGATGGCTCCACGACTAAGTCCTTGCAAGAGGACATCTGCCGTGACAATTCCACGACACAAGCAGTTCGCGAGCTACTCTTTCTCTGACGAAATGGAAATCAACCTCAATATGATTAGTGCGTGCATGAAAAACAGGATTAGCTGAAAGATAGGTTGCACCAATATTATCACACCATAATCTTGCAGCTTGTGGAGTCTTAATACCAAGCTCATAAAGCAAAGTTTGAATCCACATGACTTCAGCAAAGGCATTTGCTAGAGCCTTATATTCTCGCTTCAAAGATTTGACCTTGAAACTGTAGCATGTTTCCTTGCACTCCATGATACAAGATTTGTTCCCTTAAAACAGCAAATCCAATTCAGAGATCTCCTATCATCGTGACACCGCCCAATTTGCATCCGAGTAAGCAACACAAGCATAGACGAAGACTTGACAATTCTAAGTCCAAGTCCTTCTGAGAACTTTAGATACCTCACAATTCTTTTAACCGCAGTCCAATGAGTAGTAGTAGGTGCATGCAAATATTGTCACACTTTGTTTACAGAGTAAGAAATATCAGGACGTGTATGAGCAAATATTGTAATGCACCCAGAACACTTCTGTAGTTTGTTGCATCCTCAGGTCCAAGTGCCTCTCCACTATCAACTGTGAGTTTCTCTGAAGTTGAGATTGGTGTACTTACAGTTTGCGCTTTCCAGCCCTACTCTCCGAGTATGTCACGGCGTATTTCTCCGTGAAAGAAGTATACCATCTTTTATCTGTTTGACCTCTATGCCAAGGAAATAATGAAGATCTCCTAGATCCTTAAGAGCAAACTCCATCTTTAAATCCTTAAGCAAACAAGTGGTAGCATCTCAACTTGAACTAGCAACAATAATGTCATCAACATATACTAGAACATAGATAATGACATTTCCTTTTGATAGAAAACAATGAGGTATCTGCCTTAGATGGTGTAAACCCAAGTTGTTGTAACTGAGTGCTCAATCTAGAGTACCAGGCTCTTGGGGCCTGTTTCAAACCATATAAAGCCTTATCTAACTTGCAAACAAAATTAGGCGAGCTTTTGTTCTCATAACCTGGTGGTTGCCGCATAAAAACCTCTTCTTCCAGAACACCATGAAAAAACGCGTTCTGAACATCTAGCTGCCTTAAGCTCCAACCCTTAGAAACCACAACAGATAGCACAAGTCGGATAGTAGCTGCTTTAACAACAGGACTAAAAGTATCATCATAATCAATACCAAATCTCTGCTTGAAATCTTTTGCAACTAACCTTGCCTTATATCTGTCTATGCTTCCATCAGATTTTCTCTTAATTTTGTATACCCACTTGCAATCTATGACATTTATGCCCTTTGTTGGTGGTACTAGACGCCAAGTTTTGTTTTTCATAAGTGCTTCATATTCAACATCCATGGCCTTCTTCCATTCCTTACTAGCACGTGCATCATGCAAATGGGTTGGTTGACCCATACTAGTGAGAAAAGCACGTTTAATTTTATCATACCTTATAGTGCCATCAGTGTATTCCTTCTTCTTAACAATATCAGACCGGGATCTCGTGTGTCGAAGTGGAATACCTGCCGCATCAGAATCCTCAGTAGAATTCGCAACCATAGAAGATCCCTGGATCCATTGCATTGCATCGATTATAGCTGGCCAAATGGGCCGGTTTTTTCGCCCGGCTTTCAGCGAAAGCACGCCAAGACGGCCCGCTTTGGGCACATGACATATAAACGGGGCCGGGCCCGGCACGCACTGGGCGATGCTCGGGCTCGAGGGTCGGGCACGCGTCGACACGCACACCCGACAACTTTTTTTATACATCTATATATGGCCCAACATGTAAAAATAGGCTAAAAACGCTCAATGCGCCAAATAAAAGGTCAAAATATGCGCCCACCATGCAAAACGGGCCAGCGTGCCATTGTTTACTAAGCGGGGCGTGCACGGGCCTTGAGCGCGCAGCGAAGGCATGCTTGCGGCCCGTATAATAATCGTCATGCCGTGGCGGGCCGTGTCGGGCGAACTGCATTACGATGGCGGGCCGGGCTGGCCGCCGTTTAACCGTGGGTATGAGACCGATCTGGATCTGCTGCGCCAGATCGCTCCAGATCCGAGGAGACAGGGATCTCCCTCGCGATCGGCGCTCCAGTGGAATCGTGTCGCGTGTCGTCCTCGCTGGTTGCCTCCTCGGATGAGCGGGGCAGGACGTTGGTGCTGGGCCCCGCGCCTGTCGGTTGGTCGGCCAGCGGTCCATCAACTACGCGCGTGGCGCTCGGGGAGCCGAACTGGCCCGTGCTAGCTCGGCGAGAGGGGCCCACGCTGCCTGGGCTGTCGGCGGCTGGCGCATGCAACGCGGAGGGAATCGCCTGGGATTGCGCACCTGACACTCTGACGCGAGGATTTTCCTCGGATCATGTTCTACTGCTGCCCAAATCTACCTGGGATCCCGTGACAACTTTGGTTGCATCCCTTTGCATGAAATTACGCCCTGAAGCTGCACTTTTATCATCAAAAATCATATCTTCTTTAGGATTAGTCACATGATCAGCACTATTTAACTCACCTCCGTGATCTGGACTAGACATATATTCCGGAAGAAGTGCAATTTCTGCACGAAGTAGAGCTCCGGCATTTGGATGAAGCTTTTCAAAAGGGGATATTGTTTCATCAAATATAACATCACGAGAAATATAGATTCGTCCAGTAGAAATTTCAAGACACTTGTAACCTTTGTGAAGGTTACTATAACCAAGAAACACACATTGAGTAGAACGAAACTCAAGTTTGTGATGATTATATGGACGAAGATTAGGGTAACAAGCACACCCGAAAATTCTCAAGGAATTGTAGTCTGGTTTTTGATGAAATAATTTTTCCAAGGGAGTAATATGTCCAATCACTTTGCTAGGAAGACGGTTTATAAGATAAGTGGCAGCAATAAAGGCTTCATCCCAATATTTTAAGGGCATGGATGCATGAGCTAGAAGGAATAGACCTACTTCAGTGATGTGGCGATGTTTGCGCCATGAGCCATTCTCAATGAGCATGAGGGCAAGAGACATGATGACTAATACCAATATCACGAAAGAAAGAGTTGAGTTTCTCATACTCTCCTCCCCAGTCACTTTGGACTGCAATAATCTTTCTGTTAAACTGACCCTCAACAAGTTTCTGAAATTCTTGGAAGATGGAAAGAACTTTAGATTTAAACTTAAGCAAATATATCCAAGTGAACTTGCTAAAGTAATCAATAAAACTAACATAATATTTTTTTTCTTCCGAAAGAATCTCTTGCATGACCCCATACATCACTAAAAATAAGTTCCAATGGAGCACGAGACACACTATTTGACTTGGGATAAGGGAGTTGGTGACTCTTTGCACACTGACAAGCATCACAAACAGACTCAATATTTTGACTAGATGACAATGGAAGATTGCCTTTATTCACTACTTGCTTGACTATGACCGAAGAAGGATGTCCTAATCTTTGATGCCATCTTGCCAAGGAGGCTTGACGACGGAGTAGACTCGATGATGACGCTTTCGACTAAGTGCTCCGGATGTGATGGGATACAAGCCTCCAATGCATCTACCGTGGTGAATGAGCTCCCTCGTTGCCTGATCCTTGATGAAAAAATATGTTGGATGAGTTTCAAAAAAGACATTATTATCAACAGATAAACGAGACATAGATGCAAGGTTCTTGTCGGCTTGTGGAACATGAAGAACATCTTTTAGAATAAGATCGCGTTTAAGAGTAGGGGAATTAATAGATGCTTGACCAATGTGACAAATATCCATACCTCCACCGCTTGTTGTGTGAATTTGATCGTTGGCGAAGTATCTCTCCATCATGGAGAGTTTCAAGCTCGTTGGTGACATGGTCAGTGGCCCCCGAGTCGGCGTACCAGATCGTGCCATCTCCTCCTTGCTCTCTGATTGCAGCGGCGACATGACAAGCATCTGGAACAAAGTCTTCATTGTAACGGTGCCAACAGTCCATGACCTCATGGCCCGGTTTCTTGCATAGTTGGCACCGAACACGGCTGTTGGAGGAAGAACCGGAGGAGGCATGATTGTTGTTGAAGCCGCCCCTCTAGAGCGTGGCAAGAGCGTTGGTGTTGGTGTAGCCGCTCCCGCCTGGTCGTGCACCTGAGCCGTTGCCACGGCCACGCCCACCGCCGTCGCGGTTCCTCCCCTGGTGATCGCGCCCACGGCCGGTACCGCAGCCACGCGAGGCGGCATTAGCTGAAGACTGGCGCACATTCATCCCATGGAGGAGATTGAGCCGTGCGTCAAAACTGAGAAGCTGGGTGTATAGCTCCTGTACATACACGGGTTCAACCCGCGCAGCAAGAGCCGACACGACCGGGTTGTAGTCGAGGTCGAGGCCAGCCAAAACTTGAGAGACAATCTCGCCTCTGGACACGGGGGCTCCGGAGCAAGCGATCTCATCTGTGAGCATCTTGATCTTGGCTAACTATTCCGCCATAGACATGTTTCCCTTCTTGAGGTTTGTGAGTTCCATCCGCGCGTTGATCGCTTGCGCTTCGGTTTGAGCAGCGAACATGGCTTCGATCGCTGCCCACACCTCTGCCGGTGTCTGCAGGATAACCACCTGTGCAAGAATCTCGCAAGACAGAGAACCCATTAGAAAGCCCTGGACCTGCTGCTGCTATGCATATCAGAGAACGCGGGCGAAGTTGGCGATCTGCTCCTCCTTCCCTCCTTGGTGATGGTGAGGGTTTCTGGTGGCGCTTGGCTCGCCGGATCAAGGTGGTGGCCCATCTGTGCGCCCTTAATTTGGGGCAGCACGATGGCCTTCCACATGAGGTAGTTGTTCCTCATAAGCTTCTCCTGGGGGGTGATTCGAGGGATGTGGCAAAGGATGGGGTAGAAGAGGAGGAAGGTGCAAAGGTGGAGTTGGATCCAAGGGACGTGGCGAGAGCACTCATGGTGCTGGGGGTGGTGGAAGCGGTAGTCATGGCGATAGGTTGAAGAACGGCTTGGCTAGATGCGATCTCCTTTTGATCTTAGGAAGAAGTCGCTCTGATTACCATGTAAGATTATTGGGAAGCGTTAAACCCTTTGCTCGGGCCGCACTTATATTTATATGGGCAATGCCGTGATTTACAAGAAGTAAACGATCGATAGATCGATTCCATAAGGTCGGAAAAGAGTTGGAACAGAAGAAGAGATAGAGAAGAGATACAAGTTTAAACAGGAGGAGTTCTCTCTCTATACAATTCTATCTCTATACAATTATTCCAACAAAGAGCACATCTAGAAGTTTCGATTCATGCATGGCAAAATGTTTAGCGGAACCACTAGGTCGAACAGATTTGTTATTCACATAACTTTTTTTTAAATCTCTTCACATAACTTTGTAAGCAACTCTTCATTATCCATACCTCACAACTTACTTATCTCTCATTTCAAAAAAATAATCATACTCGTTTAAAAAAAACAACTTACTTATCTCCCATCTCCATTTAATTAGGTACGAATACATGAGTGTATCACACCAGGGTTAAACGTCCATGTGATTTTTTTTAAAGAACTATAATTGCTAGGACAATATGCAAATGCAACACATAATTTCTGAAAGTAAAGAGAAAAATTATGAATTGACATAAACTCTAACAAGACTTATCTCGCAAAAAAGAAAAATCTAACAAGACTTACACAAAATAGAGATGGTTATATTAGCCTACCCGCAAAAAAAAAGAGATGGTTATACATTTAGCTAACCATTACATACACACATCCTCTCTTTTTTTGCGGGGACACGCATCCTATTTTAGATGGCTAGTTTTTTTCTTTTGCGTTATTAGCACTTAGTGCTCACACACGATTCTTACTATTGACAAAATCCAGTATGTGTGATAGAGCTAGTAAACAAACTTATAATAAGAAGTCACAAAAAAACTTACAATAAAAAGCTGTAATTCCAGAAGAAATAATAATTTTTTAGAAGACCAAAAGAAATAATAATAATAATAATAATAGTAAAAAGAAATAATAACTGTTTTTTATATGAAGGACACTTTATTGATTAATTGGGAAGTTCAAAGGAATACAAAAAGGGTCATGTGGATAGCCTAGTCACAAGTGACGACCCTGGCTAAGAGAAACCGAAAATTTAACCAAGCTATGAGCTTCTTTGCTTGTGTTCCTACCTTGAGAGCTCCCTCTTTGTCGTTTGAGAGCATTCATTCAGTGTCAAAGCGCAAAGGCGCATATGTGCTGTATGCTTGTATCTGGATCCTCCACCGCGAGTGGAAGGATGACCTAACCTAGACTAGAGACGTACAAATCAAACAAAAGCCCACCTCTATATCAACTGCCCGGGAGAGGCAACTCCCCAGGCGAAGCAGTTCTTGCTTTCTTGCCGGCGAGACCGTCGGCTCCCCTTCCCTCCACTAGTCACTCCAGCGGCAGCGGAAGGGTGGGGGAGCCCGGTTCCTTCTGTCCGTTGTGTAGATAGTCTAGGATAGGTATGTCGGGTGGCTGCGTTCGGTCGGTGCTGACGACGCCACCGCAAATAAAGTTTTCCAAGCCACCGTCTTGGCCGCGTTTTTCAGCGGCGTCGAGGAGCCATGGATTTGTGTTCGAGCGAGTTCCTCAAGACAACGGTGGAGATCTTGCTCATGTTCTTGTTTCTTCGGCTTCGTCCGTGTTGCGTCTCCAGCATCGTCGTGGAGCCAGAAGTTTGTGTCTTGGCGATGGTCGACGTTGCAGCGCCGGTCTTGTCCAAGGGATGGTCCACATGGAGATTTGACGGTGGAAGATGGTTACTGGTTCTGGAGTTTTTCGGTGGTGCTGCCTGTCGAGATCTTCAAGACCGCGATTCAAGATGTGTGAAATATTTCTTCGGACGACGACCCGCATCGACATGTGTGTCGCCACTTGTGGCGTCGCCTGTTTAGAGGCTCATAACGCAGGTTGGATGCTATGGCACTATCTTGGATCTTGGCAAGTTGGAGGCCTGCGTTTCTTTCCTCTGGCGAACGCTTCGGCGACGACAGCGGCTGGATTCTTTGGCGATGGTGATATAAATTTCTGTGTGTGCTATCTCTCCGGACTATTTCAGAGAGAAGTCATGTATGTTGTATTTTGCTACTATGAATGAATACATGGTTCTTCTTCAAAAAAAAAACCGAGACTAGAGCACCCAGCAGCGGCTAATTTTTGTGTTTTGACCTTTTTTGAAAGTTAATCGAGATCTGACCCTACTTTGTAAATATTTTGGAATCTGACCCTTTTTCCTACCGCCACTATCCTTAACGGTAAGGTAACACAGCCTACTACCAACATCGGTGACGGTAGCACTTAGGGCCTGTTTAGTTCCAATAAGTCACCAGACTTATAAGTCAGGTGACTTAAAATCAGTGACTTATAAGTCACGCCCGTTTGGTTGTCACCTGACTTATAAGTCACCTGACACACCTACCCACACCAATCAACATCATGTAGATGGTAGGACCCACGTAAAAGGGGGTGACTTATAAGTTTTAAGTTGGGGTGGAGCAACTTATGACTTATAAGTTGGGGTGACTTATAAGTCGGGTCTGTTTGACAAAATAAGTCACTTTTTTCACTTTTCGACTTATAAGTTTGTGACTTATTTGGAACCAAACAGGACCTTAACTACGCCGTGACGGTCGTTCCACGGAAAAAAATACCACTGCTCTCTGACACCCTACTTGACATGTGAACTTCTACCACCAGTAGTAAAGCCTGCCACCATGGGCGTTGGTGACCAAGGCATGCAAAGTACTAAAACAATGGATTGCATGCATGCCTAGACTGACAAGGCTAGCACTAGAAGTAGTACGCAGGGGTAATAAGTGTGTGGGTTAGAGAAAGAGCTGCTAGGATATATTCCATACACAGCGACCTCGAATGCAATGTGCATGCATGCATGTGTTGCTTCTGGTGTGGTTCTTCCTTTTGGAAGAGAGAGCAGTAGAAAGATGAGAAATGCATGGTGCTTGTGCGCGCGCTTGTTGGTCGTGCCGTCTGCCGTGCCGTCTGCCACGCCTGGCGCGGCGCCACCTCCGACCGCGCCGTCCATAGACATCATCACCCCCTTCCCCTGCGACCACCGGGCAGACGACAAGCTCCAGTCCGTTGCCCAACTCAGTGGTGCCCATGACTTCATTCCCGTGGCCTGCTGTGACGGCCTCCTTGTCTTCACCACCTGCGGGGGTGAACGCCTCTCCATCTGCAACCCGGCCACTCGTCAGTATGCTCGTCTCAATCAGCTTGATGACTTCACGGTTTTGGGGATGTACCCACACAGCCCTACCAGCGAGTACCGACTACTGCTCTGCGTCTGCCCGGAAACTGATGCTCAAAGTGGCTTCTACGTCTTCACATTAGGCTCTGACCAGGAGCCGAGGCACATCGGGGCGCATGCCAAGGGACTGTTGCAACACCAATCTGTCCTTTTCCGTGGTAGCCTGCATTGGCACACAGAGCGACTGATAATGGTATTTGACACCACCGCTGAGTTGTTCCGGCAGATGCGCTCTCCGATTGTTCCCGGCCATGCCAAGGCTGACCTGTTTGAGATGGGTGACTTGCTTGGCATGTACAGTCTTAATGAAGAAAAGACCATTGTTCATGTCTGGGTGATGCAGGACTACAAAGGCCAAGTCTGGGCCTTCAAAGCCCGGGTTCAATTGCCGATTGCAGATCTAAGGGTGCTATTAGAAAACTTTCGCGTTTTTTGGTCTGTGGATGTTGCATATTGGGATGGTGATGTGCTCGTGCTGGTCGATATTGACGAGGACTCGCTACTTCAGTTTGACATCGATGGCAAGTTGGTTGCTAGTCTCCATCGCAGATTTCTCTACCATAGTGGACTTCGGCTCAAACAATCTCTAGTTTCACATACCTGCTTTCCGGCACCATAGGATTATGTTCACCTTTCATCTGACCAGATTGTTATGTTCTGAATATTATTTAGCTTTTCATCAGAGGGCTGTTGAGTTTGGTGGTGCTTCTTGACAGCCTTGCCCTCCGTATCTACATGTCCTGCAGTATGTATTAACTGAATCTACCGAGCGCACTAGCTTTCTTTGCTTATGTATTAAAAAAACGTATGATCAAGAAGCTCTGACTGTTACATGGCCGCTTTATATTTCTTTGAATATCATTTTTGGCCGAAGTAGTTGCCCTGCGTGTTGATGCTAAAATTACAAGTCATTTGGATTTGGGTCAGCGTTTGAGATGTTTGCTGATTACTCTAGCTCATGTATGTGTTGATGCTAAAATTACAAGTCATTTGGGTCAGTGTTTGAGATGTTTGCCGATTGCTCTGGCTCATGTCTATGTTTTGTTGAACTCATTTTCTTTTTTCATGTTTATATAGTGCTCTGCTTGGTACTTAATTATTTAGCCGTTTTGGTCAGCATTTGAAATAGTTGCGGATTGATCTGCCTCATATCTCTGTTTTTCTCTGAGCTGAAGAATTGCCTTGGTTTTTCTGCATCGAGGTCTTATTTCTTGAAGATCATCTTGTGGTTTTCATAATACTAAATTGACTTGGATTTTTTTATCAGTGTCTTATTCTTTCTTAGAGATCATCCAGTGATTTTCTTATAATACTAAATATTTAGCCAATATACATCAGTTTGCTGCTTAGCCCGCTATTAAATGTGTCCATCATCCTCTCAATTTTTTCAGTAGCAAGTAGAACCTCATCGTTAGAGGAGCTTTGTGCGCTGATCGTTAAATTGAATGCAATGATCACATTACAGTCAGCTTGTCAGTGAAATTTTTTGTTGCAGTTCATTCTTCTTCATCCGGCCATTGCATCTGGTTCGGTATTAGTTGCCGTTATTGATCACAGATCATATGATGTGCCATTCCTGCAGGGTAATTCCTTAGCTATTCACATTAGTTGTAGGCTACTAAGATATTATAAATAGTGGAGAAATTCTTTGGAGTGTGGTTACAGTTTACAATGTTGATTCAGTATACAAGTTTAACACTCGTGATCTGAAACCAGTGAACAGCTGAAACTGTAGTTATAGTTCTTGTATCAGAGCAACAACGCGGGCATCCTTGACTGTATTCTTTGCTTTGCGGAGCTAGCTTCTTTTAACCAATTCTGTGGTACCCTTAGCTTAAGAACGGGAAAAAAGCTATAAGTAAGGCCATTGGTTTAGTAGCCGATAGCTGGGGTGAGGTTAACTTAAGCTGAGAGTCAGTTAAGAACACCCAGCCAAAACAGTGAAACATGTGTGAGAAACAACAGAACCAAACCAAAAGGAGGAAGACCAGGAGAGAAAAATGGTTCAAACACTGGGTGGAAAGAATAGATAGAAAATACTAGGTGAAAATCAGATGCAAAATGGTGGGAAACAAAAAAATATAGATTGGAAAATAAACAAAGAAAAAACTAGCAGTACTTTAAAGTTCCTAGGATTGTTCAGCAGTACTTCCTAGGAGGTTTTCACCATGTTTCTTGTGTAAATGTGTACCTAGCAAAAGAAGTACCTATCATGTACCCTGTTTCTTGAGTAAATGTGTACCTAGCCACGGTCCAAATTAACTTACCTTCGCTTTCCCAGTTATCTAGAGGCCCGAATTAACATGTACCTAGTTTTTATTGAGGTTTACTTTTCTAGAGATTACCCAGTTGTCTTTTTAATACTACTTATTTAGCAAATGCAAATTCGATTCCTATTTCGTGTTTTGTTTTAGCCGACGGTGAAATGTGGCAGATTATCCTCCTTTTTGGCTAGCAAGTTGCACCTGATTTTTATAAGAGCGCGGCGCGCTAGTTAAATTGAATGATTGCATTATAGTCAACTTTCAAGTGAAATGTTCTGTTCCAGTTCATTCTTGTTCATGATTCCACTGAATCTGGTTTATTGAAACAATTCTGCCTCTGTGTTGCATCATTTGGAACTATATTTATCATTTCACTTTAGCTTCTAAACATTTAAAGGAATCACAGCTTCATGTGATGTCTAATCTTAACATATGCTCGAGAAATGAAACTTGTATTTATGTGCAGAGCCATGTTTTTTTTTGTGACTGGTGTCTGGTGCAATGCTCCACTATGAGATGGCTAGTTTCTTTTTGATGTATACAAGTTATAGTCAAGAAGCTCTGACTGGTTAATGATTTGCATGAACACTTGTGTGAATATTCTTTTGAGCTGAAGTGGCTAGCATGTTGATGCTTAAATTCTGAAGTAGCTTTGGTCAACGTTCGAAATAGTTGCAAATTGATCTGCCTCATGTCTTTGTTTTTCTTTGAACTGAAGAATTGCCTTGGTTTTTTATCGACGTCTTATTCTTCTTAAAGGTCATCAAGTGGTTTTCTCAATAGTATTAAATGGTTAGCCAATATACATCAGTTTCCTCTTTCTATGTTTTGTGTAGCCGACGATTACACGTGGCTGATCATCATCTTGATTTGTTCAGTTTGACCTGATTGTTAGAGGAGTTTGGAACACTGCTTGTTAGATTGAATTAATGGAGCGATTGCATTACAGTCAACTTGGGAGTGAAATGTTTATGTCGCAATTTATTCTCCATGTGTGCATTGCATCTGGTTAGGTATTGAATTGCCCTGTTATATAGACTTATAGTTCCATCCGTCGTCCGTAGTAAGCCGCGGGTGATGAAGCCGTAGTAGAGCTACTGCTGAACATATGTAATTTTGTTTTTGTTTTCGAGAACGAACATATGTAATTGTATCTCCTAGGAATTATACTGCTCGAGAATGCAAAGCTTGGTGGTCATTTTCAGATTGAAGCAGGCAGGTTCATTTTCAGGTCAGCTGTGCTCTTGAGACTTGATGGGAGCTTTGCAAAACTCGTGCTCCAAATTTCACTGCATGTGCATGTGCAACTTAGGAGTATTGGTAGAGATCGATGGAGCCGGCCGTATGCCCGTATGGACGTGAATTTATGTACAGTCCGAAGCTTTAACCTGGATGGGCTGTCTGACCCCAGGGCAGCATAGTCGCTACTTTTAATTTTGTAACACCATCGATGTAAACCTATGGACCTTTCTGCGAAAATCCTGCAATTTTTTTAATGTGAATACTAGTAGTATACTTGCCCAACACTACTAATGGAGGGACCCTCGATCCCGTGGCCTGTCTTCAGGTTCTTGAGCTGTTCTTTTTTTTTAGATTTTTGTTCGAAACCCGGCGCACCCAATGCGTTGCCTAGGTTCTTGAGCTGTTAGGTACTCCCTCTGTTTGGAATTACTTGCGCAAAAATGGATGTATCTAGAACTAAAATACGTCTAGATATATCCATTTTTACGACAAGTAATTCCAAACGGAGGGAGTACGTAGTAGATTCTGAATTCTTTCAAAAGGAGTCCAAGCGACGATGCCTTCTCAAGCTAGTGTGTACTCGTTCCCGGTGCCTCGCAATCCTTTCTAATTTTTAAGGGCATCTTCAAGGCGGATCCGTAAACCTCTCGCAACCGTTCAGACCGCTAAAGTCATCCAACACCGACCTGTATAGTGGGGGAGCTTTGCATAGTGGGGGAGCTTTGCAGGAGTCCGGACACGCGAAACGTACGAATCCGACACCCTAGGCCCATCTAAAACCCTTTCCCGATCCCGCAACTCCATCCTTCACATTTTCTCTCCTTCCTTCTTTCTCTCTTGTCGTCGTTGCCGCTCCATCAGCCCGGCCACCACGCCACACCCCTGTCGGGAACCTGCGTCTCCGTCACCTCCGGCGATCCAGCAAGGCTCTCCACCGCTTCTCCTCCGTCTCCGTTCAACCCCCTGTCCTCCGCCCGCCCCGCCAGGTACCATCCTCTACCGTGCCCGGCAACTGTTTGATGAATCACCGGAGGTGAAAACAGTTGTCCCTTCTTCTTTGTAGCAATGGATTCCGATTTGGAGTACATATAAAGAGTACTCCGATGAGAAGGCGATGATGCAGGCGGTCCTTGAAGACGTGGAGCATGCGGAGGAGCATGTTCTCAATTTCAAGGGCTCGATCAACGGTCATCGAGTGCTCAATCGCAACAAGGCGCACGGCCATTTGACAGTGATGGCCGACTACTTCGCCCCCGATGCACTATACGCTGACCATTTTCGCCGACGTTTTCGGATGCGCAAGACTGTCTTCGATCGTTTGCCCCAAAGACAAGAAGCAGTTAGAAAGGATGTCGAGAGGGCATTTGGAGTTCTTCAGGACCGTTTTATAGTTGTTCGTGGACCTATAAAACAATGGGATCCAGAGACCTTGTGGGAGGTGATGACATGTTGTGTGATCATGCACAACATGATTGTCGAGGATGAGGGTGGCGGTGTTGCGGCAGCTCTGGAATTTGAGAACATGAGTGATCATATCCAACTTCCGGACCAGAATTCGGCCACATTTGAGAAGTTTATTCAAATACATCAATAAATTCGGCATCGACCAACTCACGAGCAGCTGAAGCTGAAGGAAGATCTGATTAAGCATCAGTGAGTGGTGAAAGGGGACAACAATGTTGGGATGTAATATTTGAACTTTTTAAAATTTGAACTTGTGCTGCATGCGGCTATTTGAACGTCTGTACTCTTTGCATGCGGCTATTTAATCGTGCGGAGCTGATTTTTTTTTTTTTTTTTTTTTTTTTTTGAGAAAGACCGAATGTATGCAGCTACAGTTGGATGACGTTCCCTGTATCCGTGTCCACGAACTGACCTTTCCTGTGTGTGTGGATGAATGCCGGAGAACTTTTGCGGGTTGCCATGCCCTTATTTTACTTTGGCTCGAACCAAATTTACCCCGAGAGCCCACGGTAAATCCGAAATGCTGGCGCAGATCAAACCGGTCCTGGATGGAAAAGCTCCCCTGCAACGTCACGTCGCAGCACCGACTGCACAGTACGCGGAAGGCGGGTACGCTGACGGCTGACCGAGGCCACAGTGCCCCCGAGCAGCGCAGCGCAGCGCTGACATGCACGTACGCACGCCCGCGATAGATCCTCTCTCTCTCTCTCTCTCGTGCAATCCGCAGCCGAGGTCACGAGGCGAGACTGTTGCGCGTTGAGCCGAGCACGGCACGCCATTGATGGCCCCCGCGTAAATGCGGCGCGAAGATGCAGCGTATGCGGACGGGCGACGCGGCAGCCGAACCCAGCAAGCGAACCACCTTCATCAATGCGCCTGCGAGTTGCGATGTCCCTCCTCGTCCTCGTCCTGTTCCTCGAGAGAGAGAGAGAGAGAGCTGTGGGGGAGGGGAGGGAACCGAGGTGGAGGAGGAAGCCCGGAGCCTGCGTGAAAAGAAAGGGCCTCGAAAGGCAGGCTCTCTGCAGCTGCAGCTTTTCCGCGGCCCGGAGTCCCGAGGAAAGGAGCGCCAGAGCACGCCCGTGCGGTCGCGGTCGGTCGCGGCATGGGCTCTCCCTCCTCCTCGTGAGCAGCGGCGCCGACCAGTTGCTGAGCTCCTTTTCTTGGCTCCTTCTCGGTTCTGGCAGCGGCGGCCGGCAGTCCAGCGGCTCGTGGCGAGCTCTCCTCTCCTCTCCTGGAAGACCGCGGCGCTGAGACGGCCGCCGGCGCGCCATGATGGACCAGGAGCACCTGGACTTCATCATGCGCCACCACCACCACCACCAGGGCGGCATGGGGTTTGCTCCCGCGGACCGCGGCGACAGCGAGGTCAGTACAGTGCAGTGCGTGCGCGAGCCGGAGTCGCTTGCTTGCTAGTCGCGGTAACGAGCTTCCGATCGACTTGGATTGCAGGAGGCGCTGGGGTCGTCGGAGTCGGAGCCGGCGGGGAGGCCGCGCGGCAAGAGGGCCCGCGCCGCCGAGGTGCACAACCTCTCCGAGAAGAGGCGGCGGTGCAAGATCAACGAGAAGATGAAGGCGCTGCAGAGCCTCGTGCCCAACTCCAGCAAGGTCCGTCCGCGCATCACACCCAAGAATCATACTGCTACCATGCTGTTGTTTCCTCCTCTGTTTTTTTGCTGGAAGCTAACTGAGGTGATGCTATATGGCCGGCGCCGGCGGCGGCTGCTGCAGACGGACAAAGCCTCCATGCTCGACGACGCCATTGAGTACCTCAAGCACCTCCAGCTCCAAGTGCAGGTCAGCAAAATGCTGCTCCGCTGAATTTTTCCCAACAGAAAAGTTTGTGCTGCATCGCTACTGATAGTCTGAATGCTTGATACCTAGTCAAAAATTTATACTGTATGTGCCTGTCAACACTCAACACTGAACGAAAATGTGAATATATCCCTGAGTTTAATGCCCTTAATTTGGCAACAAAAAAAGAACTGGACAAGACATGTTGATTTAGCTAGGCTGTTGCGTCAGTAGGTTGAACAAGGAATTATTTGTTTTGCCCTTGACTGGATGAAAACGAAACATCGGTTTTCAGTCTTATTGTTGTGCTGTGATAATCAAGTAGCTGCCCATTTCTGCGTCTCTATTGACTAGGGAAAGCACCAATGCACCATACCCCATTTATGCATTTCAATTTGTGTTCGGTCGCAGTGGTTCGTCGCATTTCGATTTGTGTTCTGATTGCTATGACTCTGTCCCAGATGCTGTCTATGAGGAATGGCATGCATCGTCCCTCGATGAACTTACCAGGAGCAGCTGGTCATCTGCCGACATCGCAAATGTGCGCCGCACTTAACCAGAACGGCGTCGACGCATCATCAAACCCACCAGCTGCCATGCTGCCTATGAATCATTTTTTAGGAGCAATGTCAGGGACTCGACGTTCATTTGATCACCCCAATCAGGACCGACCGCGTCACGAACCTCTTGTGTTATCAAGTGTTCCTTGCACGACCACTCGAGAGCCTCCGTTCCTTCTCGGGCCATCGCAGGAGTCCCCCCTCCGATCCCTTCAGTTGACCGTGCCGGCCGAGGTAACTGTTCTGTTGAGTGCAGAGCATAAGCTCCCCTTCCTCTGCAAATGCAGAGCAGCAAACTGTCAGTACTTCCCATATACAGTTTTTCACTTGTTTTCTTATCCATGCCAGATGATCTTTCAAGAGGAGGCAATGCTAAAGCATCGGCTAAGTTCAACTCAGGAGACCACCTCCGTGCCAGGTTAGGGATCGTAACAAATTTCAAGTAAACAACAAGTTAGCACTTCACCTCTAGTGTCATCTTTAGCATTTTGGTGAATTGGTGAAGATATTTGCCTTCTTTCTGACATCCCTCTATGTTTCTCCAATAGGACATGAGATGAAGCGGGAAACACCTGCAGCGAGGGCTGGTCATTTCGATGCATGTTCAATCTGGAAAAATCAATCGCAAGACATGACGCCAAATAATCAGGAAAACGTTCTGTTTGTGCCTCACTTGCGTAGGTAATTTTTCATCCTGACATGTACGCAGTCATAACGGGAGCGGATCCTTTCAGAAAGAAAAGAACTCTTGAGAGGGTCTTTTCTTTTTGGTTAGTCATGGTGCTATTTTTCACTGTAAGCATTTTTTATGAAGTTAAGGAGTCGGAAGACTTGAAGTATGATCCACCTGCTTGCTGTAACCTGTACTTCAGTACCTGTTTTAAGACTCCTAAAAAATTACTGGTTGGAGCCACTGATTTTGATCTAATAGTAACATTCATTTTTGGGTTATACCAGCCCCTAAACTAGTTATGTGACAACAGTTAAGCTATTTGATAGCCATCTTAAGCTTGCCACTTCCATTGACGGTCTACTTAGGTTTCTGAAATTATATGAACTTTCCCCTCAAAAAAAATAAAAAAAATTATATGAACTGTTAATACAGTAACAGTATCCTTTCTCTGTGATCAACTTAGTCTGATATGCTTTGTGTATTGATTACAGGAACTAACAGCTCTCTTCGCGATCCTTGACAGATTTGGGAGCGGTACTGCTGACTCGGGTCTGAGGGCGGAATCGGAGTAACTTCGCGATCAAAATGGACAGATGACTTGGAATTTCTGGAACATTTGCCCATTGGGGTGCTCCATTTAGGCAGACATGCATTAGTAGGATAGTAAATGGTGGATCGCCAAGATAATTATGATCTTCATCAGATGCAACTTGTCTAATACTCCGACTAGCAGTAGCAGTTATATATCAGCCAGACTGCATTCTTGATATGAAATCAAGAAATGCTGATCATGTGAATATGTAGCTTTAAGACCATCTCCGAACCCGCAATGAACTCAAACCAGCTACTAGTACAAATGATTGTGAGTGTCCGTGCTGCCGGTAACTAGTCCAGGAAACTTGAAACCCTTTGCTTTTTCTCTTCTCTTTTTGTTTTGAAAATGAAGATTATACGTCTCAGCCGTAAATGCCAGATCACGGATTTTTATCCAAAATGTGAAGTGATGAACAGTAAAATAACAACAACAAAAAATAAATTCAAAAATTTCTGAATTTCTTTCGTGGTGAACTTCGACAAATGCTTCAGGGCTTGCAAATTTTCATTGTGAAATGACATTTGTGGAAGTCATGGCAAAAAAAAAGCAATACTCCAAAATGCTTTCCAAAGTAACACTTTTGGAACGTTGATATTTTATTGTCACGACTTTCACGAATGTCGTTTCGTAATGAAATTTTGCGAACACTCAAAACATTTGTCAATCTTTGCACCAAAAAATTCAAATAGCTTGATTTTTTTTTTATTTTACTGTTCACCCGAACTCATTTGAGCTCGAGCACAAAAACACCACATCCACTCCAACTACCCTATTTTTCTCAAAATGCACACAGGCCACATCATCATGCAAATATATATGGAAAAGAATCACCTCAACATGCAACACACAGATGGGAAAAGGCCCACATCTATAAATACAAAATTCATATTTATTTTTTATTTCAGTTACGTTATCATTCATCCAAATATTCATCTTCCAAGTAATTAAATATCATGAAAGTATATTGCAACCAACTCCGGACGCAACGTCCGAGGTATCATCTAGTGTTCGCAAAGCAGGCCTCCATCATAACTTCCCACGCCCATACACCAACACAAGGCCCGGATTAAGGACCATGTTCCATTGTAGTGCTTCGGTTCACATGATTAGTCTCTACTCATCATTGAACGCGAAAGGGCGACTCTACTAATCCCACGGGGCTCCACTTATCTAGATGAAGTCAAGGGCACGCCATTGACACTCGTGCAGGATGAGTGCCTATACCACACCGTTGTACCGCCACCATGTGACCATGCATGACCAAGAGAGCCATCAAGCCGACCGCCTTTAGAGTAGTGCCCCGATGTGGCTAGTGGCGCTTATGGGAGGGAGTGGCGCCATCAGAAGATAGGGCAGGGCGTCTCCCACCCAAGCGAATGACATGACCGTCAGGAAGCCACCAACACACCGCCATAAACTAGTGGGAGATCTAGCCCAATTTGTTAGGATGGGACAAAAAGTAAGATGGGCACATTTTTCTTCCTTGTTATTTCTTTTCTTCACTAGTACAGGGTCCATGCCAAAATCTTAAGGTGCGCCTCGCTCCATCCTACACTCGTGCTGGATTCGCCACTGGTCACAACCGTAATGGGTATGCCGAACTAGGTCGATGAAACCACGAGAAAATTGTGCTTGCCTGCCGGTGGATCCTATTCCCCGCGTAACACCGGAATATTGCGCAATCGGTACCCTCGAGAAAACTGCGCTCCTACAATGGTTTTAGAACCTTCTCTGAACTGGATTTTCTTGTTTTTCTTCTGTGTTTATTTTCTGCCGATTTTCTTCTGGTTTTCTTTCTTTTTATTTCCATTCTTTCTTTTATTTTTCCTATTTTTTTAAATTCAAGAATTTTTTTTTAAAATTCACAAGCACTTTTCAAATTCATGAAAACAAATTACAATTTTGATCTTTTGAATCCGTGAACATTTTATGAAATTTAGACCATTTGAAAAAATCACAACTCTTTTTTTAATTCATGAACACTTTTTAAATTAGCGAACACTTTTTAAAATTCGTGAATATTTCTGAATTCACGGACATTCTTTAAATTCAGGAGTGGGTTTTGAATTTGCAAACATTTATTTCAATCTTCATACATTTTATAAAAACTTAGGAATGTTTTGTAAAGATTCATCACTATTTTTCAATCCGCAATTTTTTTTAAAAAGTAGAAAACATTTATTATTCATGATCATTTTTAATATTCATGAACACTATTTAAATTAGTGAGTTTTTTAATTTCAGAAACATTTTTTGGATCCACGAATAATTTTAAATTCTAGAATAGTTTTAAGATCTATGAACATTATTAATTCCTATACCATTTTTTCAAGTTTACCAACATTTTAAATCTTTGCAAACATTTTCTCAATATCCTGAATTTTTTAAATAGATGTAATTGTTGGTTTTGATGAGAAAAAAAATGACTTCAAAAACAAGTCTAGTAGCCTGCCTTATGCCATGATCGAAAAATATCAGCTAACTAGCTAACTGAGTCGGCCCGATAGTGTGTGCCAGCATGCACGTTTGCTCGCTGTCATGCTACGCGCTTGAAAGAACATGCGGTGCCCCCATGTTTGGTTTTGGTAATTGATGACAATCTCTATGGACTAATGGTTGCCTTAAGTTATATTTGAAGGTTTTGTCCATAGGCTTTTCTTGAAGTACATGTGTTGGTTTCAAGGAGAGTTTGTGTTGACCAAGGTGCTATTAAGGAATTATCCAAAGATTGGTCATGTGAGTGTTGAGCTTATTGCAAGCATGTCTTGAAGAAGAAGATTGTGTGATCATTCATGTTTACCTTCAAGACATCATCCAAATGAAGAGAGTTGGAAAGATTCAAGGTTGATCAAGACTAAGTCAAAAAGTGAATCAAGTTGATCAACACACAAAGCGTAAAAGATGTACCGAGAGGGATCAAGTGATCCCATGGTATGGTAAGCATTGTCCATTGCACTTTGTGTACTAACCCATGGTCTATGTGAGAGTTCTATGTGGGGTTAGGTACATGTCCATGGGCTTGCGTCAAGAGGAAGATATCATACAACCCATGGAAAGGATGACATCAAGTAGTGATCGTCATCAAGATTGTCGTGTGCAAGTTCAAGTGTAGCATCACGAAGAGATCAAGTGCTTGAAGCTTGCCATCCATTGTGGTGTCAATGGACTTGTGAAGATGTGTCAAGAGTGGCTCACCCATAGTGGAGTATGGGGAGCAATCATCTAGTCTCCATCGACCCAACGCAATCAAGGAAGGTGGTCCATCTTGCGGAGGACAAGATCGTCATCATCCAGCTCAAGTGGATCATGTGCAAGGCAAAAGGTTTGCCCTTCATAGGTTTTCTATTTTAGCGGTCTCATGGTGGTAGTTGGGAGACTGGGTTATAGGATCGATAGCCGTACTATCAAGGGGGGGCTCTCAAGTGAGTAGCTTGATCGTATCGTTCATCGAGAGCTCAAACCATTGCATCCTTGCATCATATTTATTGGTTCTTGTTTGGTTCTTCTCCTTGTGAGATTTGGAGCTTATGGTCATTTTTATGACAAGCTCGAGTTCATCGAAAACTGAGTTCACTTGCATCTTCTATGATGTTTTCGATGTTGGAGGGTATGCCGGTTCTTCTCTGTTGGAGTTTTCACTCCTTTATTTGTTAGGCATACCTCCCCTGCCTCTTCTTACTATAACCATTCGCTGTTTTGATGCTACTCGTTGTCTTGTATCCACCATACGACTCATGCTCGACCTTTCGGTCTCTTGTATTCCGAGGCCATGTCTGTACATGCTAGGCTCGTCAAGTTAACCTAAGTGTTTCGCGTGTGTAAATCTGGCTTACACCCATTGTATGTGAACGTAAGAATCTATCACACCCGATCATCACGTGGTGCTTGACGACGAACTTTCATAGCGATTACGCAGTTAGGGGGAACACTTTCTTGAAATTTTAATGAGGGATCATCTTATTTACTACCGTCGTTCTAAGCAAATAAGATGCATAAACATGATAAACATCACATGCAATCAAATAGTGACATGATATGGCCAATATCATTTTGCTCCTTTTGATCTCCATCTTGGGGCTCCATGATCATCATCGTCACCGGCATGACACCATGATCTCCATCATCATGATCTCCATCATCGTGTCTCCATGAAGTTGTCTCGCCAACTTATTACTTCTACTACTATGGCTACCGTTAGCAATAAAGTAAAAGTAATTACATGGCATTTGTTCAATGACACGCGGGTCATACAATAAATAAAGACAACTCCTATGGCTCCTGCCGTTGTCATACTCATCGACATGCAAGTCGTGATTCCTATTACAAGAACATGATCAATCTCATACATCACATATATTCATCACATTCTTCTTGGCCATATCACATCACATAGCATACCCTGCAAAAACAAGTTAGGCGTCCTCTAATTGTTGTTTGCATGTCTTACGTGGCTGCTATGGGTTTCTAGCAAGAACGTTTCTTACCTCACGCAAAACCACAACGTGATATGCCAATTGCTATTTACCCTTCATAAGGACCCTTTTCATCGAATCCGTTCCGAGCTAAAGTGGGAGAGACGGCACCCGCTAGCCACCTTATGCACCAAGTGCATGTCGGTCGGTGGAACCTGTCTCACGTGAAGAATGCGTGTAAGGTCGGTCCGGGCCGCTTCATCCCACAATACCGTCGAAACAAGATTAGACTAGTAACGGTAAGCATATTGAACAAAATCAACGCCCACAACTACTTTGTGTTCTACTCGTGCAAAGAATCTATGCAATAGACCTAGCTCATGATGCCCATCGTTGGGGAACGTGGCGAAATTCAAAATTTTCTCACGTGTCACCAAGATCTATCTATGGAGAAACCAGCAGCGAGGGAAGGAGAGTGCATCTACATACCCTTGTAGATCGCTAAGCGAGCGTTCAAGTGAAGCGGGGTTGATGGAGTCGCATTACTGCCGTGATTCAAATCACCGATGATCCTAGTGTCGAGCGGGACGGCACCTCCGCGTTCAACACACGTGCGGAGGCGGATGACGTCTCCTCCTTCTTGATCCAGCAAGGGGAAGGAGAGGTTGATGATGATCCAGCACGACGGCATGGTGGTGGATGCAGCAGAACTCCGAGGGCTTCGCTAAGCGACTACGGGAGGAGGAGGAGGTGTAGCAGGGAAGGAGGCGCCAAGGGCTTCAGTGCGGCCACCCCTCCCTCCCTCCCTTTATATATAGGTGCAAGAGAGGGGAGGCGCAGCCTGCCCCTTCCTCCAAGGAAGGGTGCCAAGAGGGAGGAGTCCATCCTCCCCAAGGCACCCTGAGGTGCCTTCCCTCTAGGACTCTCCCTCCCCAAGTCTCCTTGGCGCATGGGCCTCTTGGGGCTGGTGCCCTTGGCCCATATAGGCCAAGGCGCACCCCACCAGCCCATGTGGCCCCCGGGCAGGTGGACCCCAGTGGACCCCGGACCCTTTCGGCACTCCCGGTACAATACCGATAAAGTGCGAAACTTTTCCGGCGACCAAAATAAGACTTCCTATATATAAATCTTTACCTCCGGACCATTCCGGAACTCCTCGTGACGTCCGGGATCTCATCCGGGACTCCGAACAACATTCGGTTTGCTGCATACTCATATTCATATAACCCTAGCGTCACCGAACCTTAAGTGTGTAGACCCTACGGGTTCGGGAGACATGCAGACATGACCGAGACGTTCTCCGGTCAATAACCAACAGCGGGATCTGGATACCCATGTTGGCTCCCACATGTTCCATGATGATCTCATCGGATGAACCCACGATGTCAAGGACTCAATCAATCCCGTATACAATTCCCTTTGTCTAGCGGCATTGTACTTGCGAGATTCGATCGTCGGTATCCCAATACCTTTGTTCAATCTCGTTACCGGCAAGTCTCTTTACTCGTTCCGTAACACATCATCCCGTGATCAACCCCTTGGTCACATTGTGCACATTATGATGATGTCCCTACCGAAAGTGGGCCCAAAGATACCTCTCCGTTTACGGGTGACAAATCCAGTCTCGATTCGTACAACCCAATGTACACTTTCGGAGATACCTGTAATGCACCTTTATAGCCACCCGATTACGTTGTGGCGTTTGGTACACCAAAGCATTCCTACGGTATCCGGAGTTGCACAATCTCATGGTCTAAGGAAGAGATACTTGACATTAGAAAAGCTTTAGCATGAACTACACGATCTTTGTGCTAGGCTTAGGATTGGGTCTTGTCCATCACATCATTCTCGCCAATGATGTGATCCCGTTATCAATGACATCCAATGTCCATGGTCGTGAAACCATGACCATCTATTGATAAACGAGCTAGTTAACTAGAGGCTTACTAGGGACATGGTGTTGTCTATGTACCCACACATGTATCTTAGTTTCCTATCAATACAATTATAGCATGGATACTAAACGATTATCATGAACAAGGAAATATAACTAATTTATTATTGCCTCTAGGGCATATTTCCAACAACTACCGCCTCGATTCTCGACTGCTATTTCTCGTGTCGGGTTTTACGGTACTAGTAGCGGCAGTAGGGGCGGTAGTACCGCTCCAATTGGTAGTACCGCCTGTACTTCCGCGGTAGAACCGCTCGGGCGACAGGGCCCTGTTTCCCTCGTCGGTATGGCCGATCACGGCAGGAGGAAGCAGCGATACCGCTTATAAGCGGTAGTACCGCCCTATAGCCAGGTAGTACCGCTACTGTCGCGTCATGGCGGGTTGGTGGAGTAACGGTTGGATTTTCCCCTCCTATAAAAGGGGTCTTCTTCCCCATTGAACCTTATCCTTTGAGCTCGTGTTCTTCCCCATTGTTGACCTTCTTCGAGCTTGCTAACTCTCAATCCCTCCATGGATTCTTGCTAGTTTTTTAGGGAAAAGAGAGAGGAGATCTAGATCCACATTTCCACCAATCACTTTCTCCTCTATGTGAGGGGAACCCCAGGATCCAGATCTTGGAGTTCTTGGTGTTCTCCTTCTTGTTCTTCCTCTCATTTTCTTCCCTAGCATTAGTTGCTTGATTGGGATTTGAGAGAGAAGGACTTAGGCACTCCGTGTGCCCTTGCCATTACATTTGGTGCATCGGTTTGAGTTCTCCACGGTGATACGTGGAAGTTACAAGTTGAGAAGCTTATTACTCTTGGGTGCTTGGTGCCCTTGAGCTTGTTCCTCTTGGGTGCTTAGGCGCCCTAGGCGGTTGGTGGTGTTCGAGCTCAATCATTGTGGTGCAAAGCTCAAGACAGCGTCGGGGTCTCAATTAGGTTGTGGAGATCGCCCCGAGCGATTTGTCGGGTACCGGTGACCGCCCCCAAGGGTTGCCAAAGTGTACGGGTTCGGTGACCGCCCTCAAGGGTTGCCATTTGTACGGGTTCGGTGACCGCCCTCAAGGGTCCCTTAGTGGAATCTTTGGCATCTTGCATTGTCTTGAGGGCGTGAGGAGATTACTGTGGTCCTAGTGGCTTCTTGGGGAGCATTGTGCCTCCACACCGCTCCAAACGGAGATTAGCATCCGCAAGGGTGTGAACTTCGGGATACATCGTCGTCTCCGCGTGCCTCGGTTATCTCTTACCCGAGCCCTTTACTTGCACTTTACTTTGTGATCGCCATATTGTTCTTTGTCATATATCTTGCTATCACATAGTTGCTTATCTTGCTTAGCATAAGTTGTTGGTGCACATAGGTGAGCCTAGTTGTTTTAGGTTTTGTGCTTGACAAATTAACCGCTAGGTTTATTCCGCATTTGTTCAAGCCTAAACCGTAATTATTTTAAAGCGCCTATTCACCCCCCCCCCTCTAGGCGACATCCTCGATCTTTCAGCGCTTGACAGGAGAACTTCCTCGTTGCCACACCTTAAAGGCATGTGGACCAAGGAGTTTGGGTTTGCCCGGCGATGACAAGGGAAGGAGACATGGAGGAGGCATTATAGTGAAAACCTATGCTTCTTGTTCCTCAAAAAAAAACCTATGCTTCTTGGAAAGAGAAAAAAAATCTTTCACGGGAAGCACATATTTGCTTTCGCGAGAAGCGTAGTTGTGCTTCTTGAAAAGAGGAAAAAAAGTGAAAACCTAAACCGTACTTCAGGCCTTTAGTTTTTTTCTTCTGTTTTTTGTATTCATTTTTTCGGTTGCCGGATTATTTTTTGTTTTTAGTATCCGGTTTTCTCTGTGTTTTCCATGACTTTTTGTTAGAACCTATTAACATGGGTTCTGGTTTTGCAGATGTCGACGCAAGAAATTCAACGGTGAAAATAGTTCGGGATTTGGACACACGGTTTAAGAGATAAAACATTTTGCATAAACGAATCTACGAAAAAAAAATGAAAAACTCCCAGGAAAGATGGGGAGTGACCTTTGTAAGGGTAACCATACTAGTGATTTTGTTCTTTGGCTGATTTGTTTTTTATTTTTAAAGAGGAGGGATGGGAGTTGGGACTTTAGTTTAAAGGAAAATTTCGAGATCGCCGGTTAACTGGGCCTGCCTGCCGGCCCATCGTGTTCAGACGGGAAAAAGGGCTGGTTGCTCTGCTCCCCGAGAAGAGGAAAAAAAAGAGCGAGACACCATTCAATCATCAGTTCCCGCAAGCATTCATGGCTGTTGAAGCACGCCGCTCGCCGGCGGCGACCAACGGAGGTATACATTCAGATGCTTCGGTACATGCGTTTTTTGGGGGGTGTCTATTTTATCCAGTATGATGGCAAGTTCGCCTATCCTGTACCTGGACGGCCTGGTGATTTTGTCATTGCTCCAGCTGATCTTCCCATGTAGGTCTTGAGGAGCTCAGACAGCAGAGGCAAGTACATTTGAAGTGCCATGGATTTGTGACTTCTTTCTTTTCCTGAACCGTAGGTTCGAACTCCGTAGGCGATGAGCATCAAACAACCCAACCGAAGGAACAAATAACAGCAGTGACATGGACAAACAAGATTTACCATTCTACTAGCAGTCAAACTTAGACAAGAAGCTAAGCAAACGGCGATTCCGTGACCTGTCAAAGTAGGCAACATAAGCATATCCTTGATGGCTTCATATCCTCACACTCTTCGATCTCTGGTGCCAGACAAGAAGCTAAGCACACGGAGTTCATGTATCTCGGAGCAAAGGTAAGTGGCATTAGCTCTTGCATCTCTTTCAGCCTGCATTGATACACGACAATGACTAAGTATCATACTGATACATGCCCCTAAGATGGTGCTCCGTTATGCATACTGCATTGATACACGGGGGACACTTAAATCTAGATCATAAACAGAGGTCACATTGATAAGTCTAACAAACCAAGTAGAAATTATATATTCAGCTTGAGCCTTGTATGGAGATGGTGTTACACTTGCAAATGCTATTCCAGTTGAGCTTTGTTACACTGTTTGGGTCAGTGGCGATTCCACTAGGGAGGCTTCAATAGGCTTAAGCCTACCTTCCAAAATTCTATTTAAGCTAAACATACCAATTGACAAGTATATTTTGATGCTTTACATGCAACAATTGCATTGCATTTGCTAATTAGACTTTGAAAATTTATGTTTTAAGCCTACCCTCCAATGTCCTGCTAGATTCGCCACTGGTTTGGGTGGTACTTTCAGTTACTTAACCTTTGCAAGCAAAACAATAACTGCAAATTATGATGTTAGGGTGGGGGAGGGAACAACAGTAGAAGTGTTATCTCTTTTTTTTTTAAATAAGAAGTGTTTTTGAGATAAGATATCATACTAAAACTACCAATACTAACAATAACAACAAAGTCGTACAAAAAAAATCTAATGAGACAGTATTACCTGGTTTAGATGACACTGACAAAGTTTATTCTGTGATTCTACATGCCATTCAATTTATTCCTCTTGATAATTCTTTGCATGCTCAAGTGTTTCCTCACTTTCAGTCTGATGATGACGACGGATCCAAGGAGGTATCCTTTGCAGACGAAGAACAAGAGGTGTGTAATGCGCGCTTTGCATATACTATTCTATCATTCTGTCATCTCAAAATATACATACTTCCAAGGGAGCTTGGATTTTTCTCGACGCCAGTAAAATGGACACTCTCACTGTATTGCATAATTTTTATGTTCACATTTTCTAACTACTACCCAGGTGCTTATTGCGCACGTACGTACGTAGTCAAGTCTACCCATTTTTTCGATATAAGGGTGTTTTTATTGACTCATAATATAGCATCGAATGATACAGATATAATGAGCGACACCCGGCCTCTACATAGCTAGGATGCACACAGCCAACACAAACACACACACACAATCTCGTCGGCAAGGAGCCAAGTCATACTAGACCGAAGCTATGCCTGGCGGAGAGAAAAATAAAAGAAAAATCCCAAAGTGATAAAAACAGCGATTAGCGATGTACAACAACAACCGTCAGCTCCAACTATCTCATGACAGCATACAGACTACGAGAGAGGTTCTTCAAAAGCGACGCCTCCAGTGACGCTGTCGCCGGATCCCACACCTGAAGGTAAGATCGTGGATTTTCACTCTGAAGATCAAGTGTGAGCAAACTCCGAGCAATGCCTTCACCAAGGTAATGACGCCAAAAACGCCACCATTGCCAGGTATAGTCAATATGAGACCAGACCGGGTTTTCACCCCGGAGCTCAAGACCAGGTACTCGGAAAGCACCACCCAATCGAATTCATCTTGTGCTATCTCCTCCACTTGCCATGATCCCAAGTTGCAAACAGGCACGGACATGGCGGCAGATGAGCATGCCCACATGAGCAGAACCGCTACAAGAGCTGCTCACCACAACTGACGAAGTCGTTGACGAGGGAAAAAGGTCAGCCGCACTACCGAAATCCCGAAGGGACACTCCGGAGGGCATGCACCATCTCCGAGTGGCAACAATGGCTTATCTTTATTAGACGACACCACCATGCGCCACCACAAGCTTCGACATCATCGCCATAATGGCCAGATCCATGGCGCCACGCCGCTATGCCGGCGGCGCCGGGAACGGGAACGACAACAGCCACATGTCTACTTCCACCTCTCGTCGTGCCCCTGCGCCGGAGAGGCGCCCCAGGAGCAGCGCCGGCCATGGAAATAATGTGATGGTGCATCGCATACACGTGCATCGCGGTGTGTGACTAATGTGATAGAAATGAATGAATGAATAAATGAATGAACGTGACGGGCAAACCACCAGCTGGATTTCTCTCTGAATTTAGGCCTCGGACCACTCCCGTAGGTTCTTTTTGGGAGGGGAAGGGATGGCTTCTCCCCCTTCCTCAGTTTGGCAAAATGCATTTCGTAGGGGAGTGGAGTGTTATGCTGTGTCTTTTAGTTTCTCTTTCCGCTCTGTAGTAAGACATGATGATTTCTTTTAATGGAAATCGGAGAGAATGCTCTCTTTTGTCAAAAAAAAAAAAAACCACCAGCTGGGGCAGGCTGGAAGGACTCACTCATCCATGAAGGAGGCAGCAGGTCCTATTGCCGTTGGGTGAGAATGGCAGGCGGGGCCGGCCTGGATGAAAGTTGGAGCAGTACCTATGATGGAGGTTGGAACAGTGCATGGCATCAATACCACTTCGACTCCATCCACCGTCCGCCATGTCCTACGGAAGGTATGAATGTGCTTGATTATAAAGCTAGAAAGCAAAGCTTAAGAAGTTGGCAGGGTTTCTGATTCTCTTGTGCACCAAGTGATTCCTCTGTTGCTCCAGTCCTGTCTCCTATTTGTTGGAATTTGTAGAGATTTTTTGAGTCCTGATCGGAGGAGAGGAGAGGAGATGTCGGACGAGGAACATCATTTTGAGGCTAGGGGGACCTACACGCAGGCCGGCACCATCCACAGGGATGGGTACATCGTCATTGCGGACCGCCCCTGCAAGGTTCCTGATGTTCTTCTGTGCTTATTAAGTTATTATGATTTATGAGTATTGCTGGATGTTACTGTGCAGTGTTATATTTGTAGGCCAGGATAGAGGTAGGAGTTGGCCGTGTATGCGCGTCATTTCGATTTTTCAGTTCATGTTGGTGTTTGTGCTCATCAGATTAGCAGTACTATAGGTTGGTTTAGATCTATCGACTCTGCTTCCACGGTTACTTACAAATATTAGATTTTTTTACGAAAGAAAAAAAATCCTAGTCCAGTAATGATCTTTCTTGAATTTGAGACTTCTTATTCGTCTAGTTTACCTGAATCAGAATCTTATTTGTTTGAATTGCTTAGTCTCCCATGACGGAAAACGGTAACCGAGTTGTAGCAACCTCATTCACGAAGGTGTTGAATAAAATATCCATATTAAAGAAAGGGATAAGTATATTTTCCGTCCCTCATTTCTTTCAGAAGTTTAGAAATGGTCCCTTAACTTCAAAACCGGCAAAACTTAGTCCCTTAACTTGTCAAACCAGATAACTTTAGTCCCTTATACCGCTTTTTATGGTTTTCGTCCGACGTGACATGGTTTTAACCAAATCTTGACATGTCACCCCTCTTTGACCACCACGTCACATAACTGACCCCAAAAACATGACCATCACTGAGAGCATCTCCAGCCGTTGGCCCTCCAGGGGGCTCGTAAAATCACCGCATGGGGGCGAACCGGCGCTAAAATCGGCGTGGGAGCTTTCGGGTTCCCATCCGCCGGCCCCAGGGTCACCCCCAGAAGGCGTTTTAAATTATTTTTGAAAAGGAATTCGGCTAAAATTCGGCAAACGGGACAAAGATTCGGCTAAAATTCGGCCAACATGACATTACTTTAGGCAACCTAAATAGTTTTTTACATAGCAAAGTGAAATACTTAAAAAAAAAAAGGCCGCAACTACAGGCCGAAGACCGCGCTGAGCGCGGCGAAGTCGCCGCCGTCGCCGCCATCGCAGTTGTCCTCGTCGTCCTTCTCCTCCTTCACGCGGCCGCTTCGCTGGACCTCGCCTGGGTCGCTTCGGCGACCGGTGGCGGCGTTGCGTCGTCACTGCTGCTGCCGAGAACGACGACGCCTCGTCATGCCACGGCGCGCTGAAGCGGCGAATCGCCAGGGCGCGCGGCATCGACGCTCTAGCTCCGTCCGCGCCCAGTTCAAGGCCGCCTCGTCGTAGAGCCCCGGGTCTGTCTTCACGGCGGCGAGTCCTGCCTCTGTCTTCACGGAGGCGAGCCCGGGCTCCGTCTTCACGGCGGCGGCGAGCCCTGGCTCTGTGTTCGGCTTGACGAAGCGGGGAGGAACCAAGGAGGAGGCGCGCCTGCCCTCGTTGATGACGATGCCGGCGTTGAGGGTGCGCCGGGCGAGCGGCGTCTCCATGGGCTCGGCCTTGACGCTGAACAGCGCCGGCGACCCGGAGGAGGAGGAGGAAGAAGAGGACGCCGTCCTCCTCGGCATCCACTGGCCGCCGCTCCGGACCAGGGCGGCAGGGTACGTCAATGGCAGGTCGTTGCCGCCCTCGAGGTGCCATGTCCATGTCAGACGAAAACCACGCAAAGCGGTATGAGGGGCTAAAGATATCCTGTTTGACAAGTTAAGGGACTAATTTTTGCTGGTTTTGAAGTTAAGGGACCATTTCTAAACTTTCGAAATAATTGAGGGACGAAAAATATACTTATCCCTTCAAGAAAATAGCCATATTCAATAAAAAGGTTCATATTCAATAGAAGGTCAATATTCAATAAAAGTACATGTCTTTATGCTGCTTTTTGGCATGTATTATTTCATTTGTTGGACAGCACGGTTGCAAATCTGTCTAACATCTTTGTACTTCTCACTGCACGAGGTACATGTTTTGCTGATTCAGTGTTATCATTTTCACCGAAATTTATGGGGTTTTTCTGATTTCAATGGGTACTGGCATATTCGACTTTCCCGTTCTTCAATGGTTGGATTTCATTCATATTGAAAATAGAAGTTGTTTCGTTGAACTGAAACTAGTACTGGTGATTTGAGTGGTGAAGCCTGGATTGGATTGCTTACTTTCCTGTATGTTCTGTATCGCTAGATAATCAGTTCACCAACTCTACCAATCGTGTATTTATCATGTTTAGTTATGTATGCATTCTACATGTAGTTGACACTTTAAATATTAACAAATTTCCTTCAGGCGTGCCCAATTTAATGCTTTATACTCCCTCCGTCCGAAAATACTTGTCATCAAAATGGATAAAAAGAGATGTATCTATAACTAAAATACATCTAGATACATTCCCTTTTATTCAGTTTGAAGACAAGTATTTCCGGACGGAGGGAGTATATGTTTAGGATAAAAATTTCTTATTCGTTCATTCTTGCTCTGATGCCTTTTTCTTGTTGTTCTTGTTTGTTTGTTTTTCGAAATGGATGTTGTTCTTGTTTATAGATTCCTAATGAGATACATTTGAAACAAATGTGCAGGTTGTGGAGGTTTCAACATTTGAAACTGGAGGTTATGCCAGTTGCCACTTTGTTGCTATTGACATCTTCACCTGGGAGAGATTTGAACATAATGTGTCGTCTTCTCACAACTGTTATGTCAGTACATTTCTTGGACCGTGTTCTATTAAAATGGCTTTTGTTGATAATAATTTTATTATTTTGTTAACTTTACAGGTTCCTCTTGTGAATCGCACTGATTACCAGCTCATTGATATATCTGAGGATGGTGGACATGTATGTTGGATTATTTTACTAATGTCTCTTATATTTTCATCATCTTTTGTTGCATGTGTGTTTAACCTTGAGAAGTTAACATTTCTTCAGTTGAGTCTGCTGACTGAAAATGGTAGCATCAGAGATGACCTCGTGCTGCCAACCGATAAATGGCTCCGTAACCAGGTTCGTATGAACCATGTAATACGTGCACATTTCTTGCTTGCATATCAAATAGGTCTGAGATACCTTCTATACTTTTATTTAGTTACAAGTGTTGACGAACTTACAAGCTATTTATTTAGTACACTCTTGTAGTTTGAATTGGCAACTTACTATATAAGTTGACTGTAAGTTGTTTTTTCTTGTTACTAATTATCATAGCTTAGTAGTTCCTTGTTTGTTTAATAAATCACCAACTCTATGTGCTAGATTTCGGGAACTTCTACAGTGGGTGTATTTTTATTCAGAAGATGAAACTTATGGGCACTAGCACCCATGGTTTATTGATATAGGAGAAGCATCCCTTGTGAGAAACCAGAAATTCGTCCCCGACGTGGCTCAAACTCTGGTTGCTGGAGCCACTGCGCTTCCTTACCACTAGGCTACACCTAGTTCTCGGGTGTATTTTTATTCAGTGTATTAAAACTACTCGCATGAATAAAAAAAAATGCAATCACCGCGATGGGCTGTTTAGAGTGACTCTTGCTGTTCTGTGTTTATTAGTTGTACTGAACAATTTTCTTCCGTACGCCATCAGCTTTGATATTCCATTTCTCCATTGGTGCAGATCAAGGATGGCTTTTCCGATGGGAAGGTCCTGGTACTGACAGTCATGTCCGCCATGGGAGAAGAGCAGATTTGTGCGCTCAAGTACGTCGGCCCGAAGAACTGATATATTAAGAGTATATGTATCACAAAAATAAGTTGTCTGGATTTCCTTGATCTGTCGTCCTAGATTGGCCGGTCACTCTATCCTAAAACATCACTCCTACGATCGAGTGGCCTACTGGTGTTGTTTACCATTATGGAGTTATATATTATTTTTTTTCAAAAAGGGGGCTCCCCGGCCTCTGCATCAGAATAATGCATACAGTCACATTTATTAGAAAGTAAATAAGGTTCAACAAGGTCTTAAAGTCTGCAAACAAAAGGAATGGCTAGCTCACACAGAGCCTCAACGCCAGAACAAAAAGCCCAACAAGCCACAACCGGCAGGCAAAATAAAAGATAGGTAAACTAATTGCCTATCCTATTACATGACCCCCATCCAAACCGGTTGAAGATATCCAGCTACCATCTCCCACCGGACAGATCCGATAACCAAACACTCCCACGGCCTCCGTCGGAGTGAGTAAGGACCACATACGGATCGGTCACGGTAGCCAGGAATAAAACCTGCAAAAAATGAATAGTTGTTGTTCTGTTAAAAGCCAAATCATTTCTGCAATTCCAAATTGCCCATAACAACGCACATACTCCTACACGAATGTGTCTAGCTGTTTTGGACTCTATCCCAGCAAGCCACGCCCCGAATAACGTGTTGACCGAAGTCGGAGGAGTAATGTTAAAGCCAACGGACAGTCAAAAAAGAGATGCTTGATAGTCTCGTCCCGATCACAGAAACTACACGTAGTAGAACATGTCCAGTTGCGCTTAACTAAATTGTCCTTTGTTAAAATTACTTGTTTATGCACAAACCACATAAACACTTTAATCTTCAAAAGGACCTTAACTTTCCAAACATCTTTGGAACTAGGAATCACACTAGAGTTAATGATATCGATATACATCGATTTAACTATGAACTCCCCAGATCTAGTAAGCTTCCAACACAACTGATCGGGCTGAGGAGTTAATCAACCTCCATCACCATTTAACCAGGTGAAGCCATGCTTCCCATCGATCACCCACAAGCACCCTCCTAAACTGAATGTTGAGTGGAATAGACTGCATAACCGTGGCACAAGAGCCTCACGGCCTTGACTTTGAACAATACGATATAGGGACGGATCTTGGGTCGCCAAAGGCGTGTCGCCAAGCCACGTATCCTCCCGAATCGAGTGTTGTTGCCATTACCGACAATACACCTCGTTACATTAAAGAAGGTAGCTTTGATTCTCATGAGCCCCTTCCAGAACAGCGAATTAGTTGGTCTCAGTGTGACCTGGGATAGGGTCTTGGACTGCAGATATTTACTACGTAAAATCTGCGCCCACGTTGCCTCCGTCTCAGATGACAACTTATACAGCCACTTACTAAGCAGGCATCTGTTCTTGACTTCAAGATTTTCAATACCAAGGCCGCCCTGGTCCTTTGGTCGACAGATAATATCCCATTTGGCCAGTCTGTATTTTCTTTTAAGCTCATCACTTTGCCAAAAGAATCGGGATCGATAGAAGTCCAGCCTTTTCCTAACCCCAACTGGGACCTCAAAGAAGGATAAGAGGAACATAGGTAATCTCGTGAGCACCGAGTTAATAAGAATCAACCGGCCTCCATAAGACATGAGTTTTTCTTTCCAGCAACTCAGTTTCTTCTCAAACTGATCCTCGATGCACTTCCACTCGCTGTTTGTTAGCTTACGATGGTGAATGGGAATACCGAGATACGTGAAAGGTAAAGCCCCAACTTCACAACCAAACAATTGTCTATAAGCCTCTTGTTCGTCTTTGGCTCTATCAAAGCAGAGCAGCTCGTTTTTATGGAAATTAATCTTTAGCCCCGTCAATTGTTCAAATAAGCATAACACTAACTTCATGTTTCTCGCTTTTGCAAAATCGTGTTCCATGAAGATGATTGTATCATCAGCGTATTGCAGAATGGACAAACCACCATCAACTAGATGAGGCACCAAGCCACCCACCGACCGCTTCCTTTGCCCTCCCTATCGTGATCGCCAACATATCAACCACAATATTGAACAATATTGGAGACATAGGATCGCCTTGTCTCAGACCCTAGTGTGTTTGGAAATAATGATCTATATCGTCATTCACTTTAATTCCAACACTCCCTTTTTGCGTAAATGCTTTCACCTGGCGGCGCCAAGCTTCATCAAAGCCCTTCATGCGTAAAGCCTGTTGAAGGAACGGCCATTTGACTTTATCATATGCCTTCTCAAAATCCACTTTGAAAATAACTCCATCAAGTTTTTCGTGTGAATCTCATGGAGCGTTTCATGAAGGACCACAACTCCTTCCAGGATGTTCCTGTCCGGCATGAAAGCCGTTTGAGAAGGCTGCACAACAACGTGCGCAATCTGTGTGAGCCTAATTGTCCCAACCTTGGTAAAAATTTTGAAACTGACATTCAGAAGACAGATAGGCCGAAATTGCTCGATTCTCACGGCCTCTGTTTTCTTAGGGAGCAGGGTTATTGTTCCAAAATTTAGTTGGAAAAGCTGCAAATGTCCCGAGAACAAATCATGGAACATCGGCAACAGGTCCCCTTTAATAATATGACTGCACTTCTTATAAAACTCAGCCGGGAAACCATCCGGACCAGGGGCCTTATTATTTTTCATCTTGGAAATGGCCTCGAAAACCTCCTTTTCCGAGAAAGGGGCGGTTAAGATATCGTTCTCCACAGCAGTAAGTTGAGGTACATCTTGGACCCTAGACTCATCCAGAGACACACAGTTCTCCTCTGGTGGTCCAAAGAATCATTTGTAGAACTCAGTGATGTAAAGCTTCAGGTTTTCCTAACCGATAATTGTACCCTCATCTTGTTCTAGCTGGAAATCCCTACCCTATCTGAAGTTTTTGCGATATATCTGTGCATTCCCTGCCCCGCCGTGAGTTTTGCTCGTTTTGCCCTTCCACTGAACACTTTCGAAGCTGGGCCGGTTTCAGGTGCCAAATTGAGCAAATCTGCCTTCCGTTTTTATTTTGAAAAATCGTGCCAACACCTTCTGAGAATTATTTAAAAATTTATGGAGCAACTTTGAGTTAGTCAGACTGCACCTTTGATGTCATCAAGAAATGTTGTTCCTGTTAATATGAATTGTTAAGCGCTTGGGTCACCCTATCAGGCGAGAGTAGCAATTTTTAAACTGTCAGCATCCAATTTATGAAAAAATGGAGCATTATTAATGAATGTTATGCTAATTTGCGGATGTGCAGTATGTGGCAGCAGTCCATGACACCAGTGAAGTAAATCAATGGTGATCATCAGATGCACCTTGTCTACACTAGTACAAGTGGCAGCTAAGTCATACTGTCAGCGACTAACCAATGAAAACTTGAAACTCCAATGATGAGTATTGTGATATTTCTGACTGCGTAGTTTGTTTCACTGCCTTGGAAACAGAATTGACAAATTCACAGGGTTTAGTTATAGGAGTGACCATGGCATGTATGCAAATCTGGTGAACAAACACCAGACCAGCCAATGACTAAGAAGACACTGCTAGCTGACACTGACCAAACTGATAAGAGATGGATTGCCACTTCTGAAAGAACAATCAGTACAAGCAGCTGGAAATTATGGCTTCTTGTGTCCAAGCAGCGCCACAAATCCCAGACAGGGAAAAATGCTAAATCTAACCATGAAAGCACTGGTTTAACATGGACAAGCATAATTCACTAACATAACATCCATCACTGGAAATCCAGATACAAGAGTAGCTAAAAACAAGCATAACATCCTTTTTGCTTACAAACAATAGTTAAGCAAACGGCAGTTTAAACAACTAGGAAAGTAGGCAAGATAAGCATGTCCTTGAACGCAATCATGCCTTCATTTCCTCATCCTCTTCGATCTTGGGCGCCAGATAAAACCTGATGTATCCCATCTCTCCGATCTTGTACTCAACAACCACCGGAAGCTCAGAAGAAAGGCTGATGGTGACTTGGTCCGACAGTGGGCTTGCCTTGGTGAAGGAGTTCATGTACCTCAGAGCAAAGGTGAGTGACACCGGCTCTTGCATCTCTATAATGGTTGATTCCTCAGGCTGCATCATGACAAAACAATCATTAGCTATCATACTGATACATCAGTAAAATGGCACCCCAATATGAAAACCAGTGCTCAAACTGAAGTAAATTTTGCAAGTGTGAAATACAGGTGAGCCGGATACTCCACACAGGTCTTGTGCTGAATATAAATCTACTTTTTGTTCACTCATGTCACTGTGACCATCTCAACCGCAATATCAAAATGGTACTCTAACAGTTTACACTTGCAACGATGACTTCAGTTGTGAGGCTCACCAGCTCAAAGTACTAAAGAGTACAGGGCTCATCAAAATTAGTTTGTGTTCTGATAAATATCATTTTAGAAAAGATGTAATAGCAGCTTAACATTTGGAAGCAATATAATTATAACTAGCCGTACATCATCACTTTAGGTTCTGTAAACAAATACTAGTAGGGTAGTGTGCATCTATGAACTGCAGATAAGACATATTTTGGGCCAATCTACCATAAATAAACTACAATATCAACATAACTATCAAATCCTCCAGATATAAAAACTGAGTAGATTGAGAACAATTCAGTTGGGGTTCTTAACTTACACTATGCAGTATATCTAAGAAATCGCACTATCTGAATGCCTAGAGGAAATTGATTCACACTACTGAGCAGGGAGAAGCACCACAAGATACCTTGTCAACAGTCTTGTTCTGCCTGCAAACGATGTTTGCGGTTCCAATGTCTCCAGCAGTGGAGAACTTGACACCCTCCTTGGTGACGGAGATAATAACTGCAACGCACAGACCAGAAGCCGCCGTCAGACATGTAAGAAACAGAGACGACAAGTGCAGCAGATTTTTTTCAGGAAACTGGTATTCAGCATACCAGTGTCGCCGATGCTGCTAAGATCCTTGCAGATCCTGGAGAACTCGGAGGAGGGCATGCGGACGATGGCCTGGTACTCGGAGTCGGGGATGCCGAGGTGCTCGCTGTCGATGTCCATGAGCTTCATCTCGAAATCCGCGATCTTATCCTGATCTGTTCACGCATCGATCCAGACCATAACCACGGTCACCATCGACGACATCCACAGCCAACGAAGAGGAGCAACGGAAAGAGATGGAGGGGGGTTTGCTTACTGGGCGACTCGAACATGAAGGTGACGGTGTCGGAGCCGTCGTCGGCCTTGATGGTGATGATGTCGTCGTTGCCGGCGCAGCGGAGCATCTTGGCCATGTTGCCGAGGTTCATGCCCATGGAGAGGTTGCGGTCGCAGCGGTAGTGCTCGAAGCCCTCGGAGCGGAGGAGGAGGGCGACGAGCGCGACGTGGGAGGAGTCCATGGCCTGCAGCGAGAAGCCGGTCCCGGAGCAGTCGAAGTTGGCGTCCGTCACCAGATCCTTGATCGCTTCCAGCACCTTCTTCAGCAGGCTCCCTGCACCAGCCGCAGCTCCAGCATCTTCGCGTCCGGCGGGGAACGGCGGCGGCGGCGGCGGGAAGCAGGGTGGGGAAGAGATTGGGGGCGCGGGGCGGGGAATGAATGGGAGGGAGAAATCGGGCGCGCGCCGCGATATATATTTTCCCGCTCGCGCCTCCTTCCACCGGACGGAAGGTTGGCCTGGCGCGTGGGCCCGCGGGAGGCTGTGGCCCCACGTGTCGGTGGGAGGAGGGGTATCGCTTTCCCGCCATCTCGCTCGCTGCGTGGGTGGCTTTCCCTCCATCGGTTTTGGGGCTTGGGGTTTGGAATTTTGGATTTCGTTCAGACGTTTTGCGGACTTTCGGAGCATGGAAAAATGGAAGTGGCAAAAAGGGAAAGTCATACAAATTGTTGCCGCGAAAGTGCCCCGGTGTGTCGTGTGCCATGACATTTTTGAAGTGTATATCAATTGCTCCCTCCCTCCGCTCCGTTTGGTCGTAGAATTTTAAACTAATCCCAGTTTAAAACTGTGACGCTTATTTTGGACCGGAAGTAGTGCTTTCCTTTTTGAAAATATACCAATTGCTTGATCTGTGGCACTCAAGGTGTTTTTGAGTAAATTAGTAAAAGTGCATTTGATTTGTCTTGTTTTTGGCTATCCTTTTCCCGACAATTTTTTTTTTTTTGCCAGACGATTTACAGGCGGGAGTTGAATGGAAAAGCAGACTGGTAAGACCACCTACTCCCGCCCCCTCAAAACAACCCTATACGTTCGGCCTATCCGGCACCCCTCAAGCAAAAACCATATCTGGGGCAGATATGGGAGGCCTTGGCTCACCTAGAAGCGTCTGTCACGTCGGATCCAACAGAACGAACCCACGCCAAATCACTTTAAATTGATCAAGTCCACCAAAATAAGCCACCCTCCTCCCTTGTTCGTCCTCCACTTCCTGCATTCGAGCCATCGCCACCGTCCACCCTTGCTACCCTTCAACGCAGCTGCCCTCTTCCGAGTTGACATAGATGTCATCGCCAAGTACCCCGTCCCCTCCTGGCGGCATGGATGATGCCTTGGCATCGTCCGTGGGAGTCCTAGATGCGCGTGGACATTTCTACATTGCATGGACATTGTTCATGTTTGTAATCACATTAAACAAAATAGTAAATTAACTAATTTTTTTGGTTTGCATGTATTTAGAAAGTCTCAAAATATAAATAGAAGTAAAAGAACAAGTAAAAAGGGAGAAAAAAAATGGAACTGGAATGTGCTAGCAGGTCGGCCCACTTACCAATACAAGCAATACAAAGATGCGCCCTGACGCTATGGCTGGAATATGTTATTCGTTGCTCGTAGGGAAGGATTCAGTGCTTTTTGCACAAGGGCCAGTTTTTTTGGCAGCTTGAAAAATAAGCCGCCTCCTCCCCAGCTTATCCCATAAGCCGTCTCGCTTGTTCATTGGGGCTTCTAAACTAGTTATGGGATAACTAGTTCAGAAGTCTCAACAAATTTTATGAGTGGCTTATTTTTTAAGCTGCGGAGAGGCAACTTATTTTCTAAGCCGCCCAAAAAAACTGGCCCTAAAACGCGCACCCCAGCTTTGTTTGGACCTTGGCGAACTTACCTTTTAGTCTCTTCTACAACACTGATAGAAGCATATTATGTTAAAAGTAATTCAGTGTTTATATAGGCATGATTTTTTCCCTTTTTCCTTTTTATAGTTTTCTTTCTTTTACCTTTTCTGTTTTCTTTATAAATTCTGGAATTTATGGATATGTTCAAACTTTTCTTGAAAACAGAAGATAATTGTAATGCAAATTCTAAATACACGATTTTAAAAAACAATGAACTTTTATTTAAAATATAATATAATAATTTTTAATGGAATTTTTGAAACACATGAATATTTTTTAAATTTTGTGAATGTTATTTAAATATTCATTTATTCTTGAGTACTTTTAAAGATACATGAATGTTTTTTCAATTCATGTCCATTTTTAAAATATGCTCACATTTTTTATTTCGTGAATATTTATGTTAACATTTTGTTCACGAATTAAAAAGGGTAAAAAAACAATGATCCTACGGGGGAAAAACCCGACTGAAATCAAAAATAAAATTGTATGTCCCGACATTGATAGGGAAGTGCACGAAGTGCTAGGTGGGTCGGCCCACCTAAACGTCTTAGCGGCAATTTATAGCCCAGAGTGTACAATAGGAGGTCCCGCTATGGCCGCCTACGCCAGGACAACGATGCTACTTTTACCCCCCAAGATGCTTCCAAACACGGGGAGCTCCTATTCGTCGCTCTTAGAGATGGATATGAGGTAAAACCGCAACGGATTAATCCTTTCAGCTCCCTTGTGGCTTGTTCGCTCCCAAATAAACTAGCTTCACTTGGTAAAGCCATACACATAGAAAATCGATGTGAAGAGCCATGTTATGTCTTGTTTTGCCCTTGTGTGTTATTTGTACTTTTGCATCTTGATCTGGTGAGTTGTTAGGGAAAACCGACCATTTTGGATTATTATTTTTGCCACAAGCCATAGTCATCTTATGTTCTTTTTTTTTTTCAGATTCCAACTCCTTGTGGTGCATGGTTGATGTTGCGCAAGTTTACTTTGGGAAGTTTCTTCATCAAATGCTCGGAGAAAACGCTGAGACACAGGAGTTGTTTGCTTTTTTTCATGCAAACATAAAAAATTTGCTTGTCCATGTTTCTTCTACCTATTGAATACTCTCAGTCTATTTCTTCTCCTTTCATCTAATGTACAACCCGTCTTTTTTGCCTCGTCCATTAATTAAGGAAAAAATAGAGTTTGTTAACACACCGTCCTTTTTACACAAAGATCATCACTCTCCTGACATGATATTCCCTATTATTTGTGCACCCACTATGACCCAGGGTTTGCTTCCTTGTTGATGACTTCGAAGATGATTGGCGGCAGGGTGGATTTGTAATGGCACACATGTGCATTCCAATCTTTAACCAAGTTCCAAGTCCTAATAGTGAATTGGCATTTGAAGAAAACGTGAGTTCGCTTTCTTGCACTCTCTGGCATACAAGGCAAGCACCACAATTTTGCCAACCTCGCCTCGCCAACCGGTCGGTCTTCCAAATTCTATCTTGAGTAGCATGCCAAGCAAATAATTTAGCTTTTGGTGGGGCCCAAGCATTTCAAATGGTGCGCCTCAAGGTAGTGCTCGTGGACCCTATGAATTGTGCTTTGTACGCCAAAGCCAAGGAGTAAAGCCCACTCGCCTTGTTATTGCACACAATGTCATCCTCAACATCCTCCGGAAGGTGAGTATCCCGAAGGAGCAACCAAAGGGAGGGAAATTCTTGTAGGTCTTGCTTAGAGGTGATGTGACCGAGATTGATCTAGAGAATCCAAACGTTATCCTTCAAAGGTTCACGGATCTTTCACTTGTTACGCGACGAAGCCATGTAGATTGGCCCTAATGTTATCTGGTGACCGTTTCGCAAGAGGAAAAGCCAAATGAACCCCCTCACAGCCACATGGTCAAGATCCGACGGTGGCAGTTTTCGGATAAAAATGCACTAAAATAAATGAAATGCCATGTTTTTATTGTCAAAATGTCATTTCCCGAACACTAAAACTGCCGGCAACGCCGTTCACAAATGCCATCCCGGCCAGCGAACGGTCGCCGGCTATTGCAGTCCTAGATTAGAGGGGCGATGTCCTTGGACTATGTCCCATCCAACCAAGGGGAATCCCAAAAGGGTGCGTCCTGTCTTTGTCTATCTACTATGGTTGATCAAAATCGGGAAGACCGAAGCTTTCTTTCAAACGCAACGCTGTCACAAGTCACAACACAACGGAAAAGCGAAGTTGGTTGCCAGCACGTTACACCGATCCTCCTTTCCGAGCAAACATTCCCCCGTCAGGTCACGTTCATGTCCAGTGCTCTTGCAGAATCTGACCGAGCATAATATATGCTTGTCTGTCAGCATCTATAACTGCTGCTTACCTGCAAAAACTGCTGGCCCCTGAGGCTTTACAAATCGAGCCTGTCTGCTCCCATTGAGAAAAGAAATCAGCTGGGAACGAATGAAATAAAGAAGGATCTCATCTGACGGAGCATCGATCGAACATAGTAACAGAGTTGAATTGGCCTTTTCCAAAGGGTAGACAGTTTTTGACAACTGAAAAAAATACACATAGCCGCAACATGTTTATACGTTCTGGGAGAGAAAACGGGAAAATGATACGAGGAAATGTCGTAGTAGTATATATTATAAGTATTCATAGTATTACAAGGTGTCTGCAACATGAGCAGCCACTGAAGTTGCATAGCTGAAATCTCACAGAAGAAAATAGAAAAAACATTTCTCAAAATCTAGCAGTGCCGTTCTGTTTGTTTCTTCAGAGCAAAATCTTGAGGCGTTTCACCGACCGCGCGAAATCCCTGCAGAAAAACATCAACACACCAGGATGTCAGTTATTCAGTTATAACACTCAGGGAGGGATGTAGGATTTTGTTTTCTTTGAAATGGAGATGGGAGATGGCGATGATGATGAACTTACTCCCACGGCACGTCTCCGACGAGCATCCAGTCGCCGTCGGCGTCCTCGTACGTGACCACCATCTCGCCCTCGCCCTTGCCGGCAGCACCACCGAGGCAGCCCGCCCTGTCGCCGGCGGGGTCGGGGAACATGCGGGCGAGCGTGGCGAGGAGGTCGGCGTAGGAGCCGTGGAAGGGCAGGTACACCTTCCGCCCGATGGCCGCGCCCTCCTTCCACACCTTGACGTGCCTGCCGCCGCACGCCCTGCTGCGCGCGGCGCTCAGCGGCGGCCACCCCACCAGCGCCTTCTTGTTCATCCCTCCGCCTCCGCCGCCGCCGCCCTCGCTGTCGCAGCTGCTGCTACTGCTGCTGCCGTCGTCGAAGAGCGGCAGCGTCGTGGCCACCGCCGCTCTCTGCTCTTGATCCTCCCCGAACGCCTCGCTGAAGCCCCGCTTCCCGCCGAGGGGGCGTCGGGCGTTGGTCGGCGGCGCCAGCCCGAGCTCCAGCTCCATGTCGCGTCGATCCCGGCCAGCTAGAGCTAGTTGGTGTTTGATTCTTGCGCAGAACCTTGATGATGATGGATTGATGGGTTGGCTGGTTGATGGAGTCGTGGTGGGATGGAGGGAATGAGATGCCGGCCGGCGGGTGCGGGCGTGTATATATATATACACACACCGGAGGCACACCATCGGCGGAAACGGAGCGGATCGGGGAGAATCGGCGGGAGGGGGACAGGGTGTCGGGGGTGGAGGGGGCGGAGAGGCGGGCAGCCTGTCTGCCTGCCGGCCCGTTGTCGGGCGAGTGAGTGAGAGGGAGTCCGCGGCTCTGCTTGGGTTTCCCGTGGCAGGCCGACACGCGCGCCCGCCGCTTTGAACTAATCAATCTCCCGTGTCCTCATGGCTGGCCAATTACGTGCATGAAACCGGCAGCGATCTCGCTCGCTTGATTTCTTCTCGCCATTCCCCAGGTGAGCCAGTGATCGACCGATCATTTCGAGCCCCTGAGTGGCAGGTCAGAGTGGGCGTGCGCGTCGACCGGTTGGTCGCCGTGGAAGGCGCCACGCATGTGGGCGTGGCCTCCCGGCCGGTCGCGGTGGGCGTCTCCTGTTGCTGATGGCGAACAAACCGCCGCTGCTCTCTACTCCTTCCCGGTACAAATTTGAATCGTGTTTGTGCCGATTTGGGGCTGACCCGGGGGCGGCGACTAGGAACACGTTCGCCCCCACGCCGAAATTAACGCCGGTTTGGCCCCAGCGGCGGTTTTTGGCGTCCTGAGGGCTGGAGATGCCCTAACAACATGGCAATGGCTACCCACAATCCATGAACCTGACGGTAAAAAACATGTTAGGGTAAGAGTTTAGGAAAATGTAAATATCCATGAATTTATAAATGAGAAAATTTTGTACCCATCAGGTGAGCCGGCTATGAGTAAGGGAAGGCAACACCATACCTGTGTACCCACATACCCAAGATATATGTATATTTTCCATTCCAAAATATAGTGCGCCTGTGCTTTCCTAGGTCCAACTTTGACCATAAATTTAACCAACGAGACCGCTTACGGCGGGAGCAAAAATTATACCATTGAAGCCGGAGTCGGTCTCGTTGGTTAAATTTATGGTCAAAGTTAGACCTTGGGAAGCGCGGACGCACTATATTTTGGAATGGAGGGATTAATTTCTTCTAAGAGTAGGCTACATGAGTCATTCACTAAAGCAACCTAGCCATTGTACCCTGGGCTAACGCAACCATTAGCCTCAATCCAAAATCCTCTCCCCTTACGCATGTGCGTCATTTTGTTTAAATGCGTTCAACTTTGTGAACTTAGGATTTTGTTGATTATTATATAGTCTCCTTCATTTGATTATCTCGAAGTAGGGGCTGCAGAAGTACCTTCAATAAAAGAAAATTAGAGAAAAATTGTGTCCCTCTTGTTTGTCTTGTAATTGTAAAAAGGAATAGATGTGAATGTTTCTCTAAATGTTCACTTAGAGACTACTCATCTGTGTATGTGACTGGACATTGTTTAGTGCAGTCTATTTCGGGCTTATTGCTATCCATTTCTGAAAATTAATATCATTTTTTATTCCATCGCAAAGCAATCATCATCCATATGTGCACAAATGCTAAAATGTGGTATATATGTACTGAAATATTGTGTGTATATGTGTAGATGTTGAAAAATACATAGTGAAGTGTGAATTGGGTAGAGTGGAGGATAGGTATTTTTACACGCGGGTATTATCCGCACCCGCCCAAGTACGTCGTACGGGTATGAGAGCTATTTAAAACCTGAGGTGCAAGTACAGTAGGAGTATGGGTGAAAATTAATGAGATACTCCCTCTGTATCTTTTTACTCCGCGTATAAAATTTAGTCAAAGTCAAACTACACGAAGTTTGACCATATTTATATCAAAAAATGTGAACATCTACAATAGTAAAACGATATAGTATGAAAATACATTTCATAATGCATCTGATAATATTGATTTCACGTTGTGAATGTCGATATTTTTTAATATAAAGTTAGTCAAACGTTACAAAGCTTGACTTTGACCAAACCTTATATGCAGACTAAAAAAAAACGGAGGGAGTAGGAACGGGTCGGGGCAACCATTACCCGCACCCGAACCCGGCGGGTGCCATGCTGATCCCGGTTCCGGATGCTGGTTGCCCATGCCATGCACACATTGCGGATCCGTGGTTACTGGCCCGGGGTCATGTTTCCTGTGCGATCGGCTTAGTGCAAAGTCCCGGTTCCAAGCTATCCGACCCGCTTGCTGCGCTGCTCATCTGCGGCCACACACCTCAGATGTGTGAGTGAGAAAGTGCCCCCGTAGTTCAAAAGGAGAGGCAGGCCTGGACATAGTTCAAAGACGAAAAAAACACATCACACCCAGATGCTCTGTATGTTCACTCGACAGCCACGTCGCAGTACCCCGTGGCTAAGGCTACTCATAGTGGGGAGTAACATATACCAAGATCACGATACGATCTTTGTGTGATACTACATCCATAGTGCATAAGATCATAAAGTAGTATCACAGACGGTCTCATTTATTGCCATGTATGACACATAGTAGCATAACATTTATTATGTTACGGTATCTACCTATGTTACTATGACTCTCTCTCTCTTCTTTAATTATCTGCCACGTAAGCATGTTTGCGAGTCCCAAGTACATGAAGGCATGTACAACGGCATCTAATCAGCCGTCTATAGCGTATGCCATCTCAGATTTTTCGTTACGTGGAGAAGAGAGAGCTAAGAGAGATGTGGAGGGTGTCGTTAATTTTGCAGACGGTCGATATCCCAACAATCTCGCTACTTACCGATAGCCTCGTCCCCGTTGTACGCACAATGCGTCGTTAATTTCCGGTTTGCATGCATCAGTATGCGCACGTTCTGGCCAAGAAGTACAACGAAGGATGGAGGTTCGCATGCAGCGACCTACCCACGATCGACGTGCTACAGATAGAAAAAAAACAGACTATTGTAGATGATATTTTTACCGCTATCTATAGGTGACGTGGACGATCATTACAGACTGCAAGTGTCTAAACTAATGTACATGCCCTGATACTACTGTTGTTACTCCCACTATGGCCAGCCTAACTCGTGACCACGACAGTACGCAATGGGACATTGTTTAAGCGTACAAGACGAGATATTCGTCTCCATCCACTGCCTATGTGCCTTGCCGTGGCGGCTTAGCATCAACGAACACAAAGATCTCTTTCCCCGACAACATTTTCTTATCATTTCATCCACTAACGCTCGCCGTGACTTCTTTAATCCCCTTAGACCTGCCGTAACTAAGTACTTCTTCTGTCTCAAAATAAATGTCTCAAGCTTAGTACAATTTTGAAGCGGTCGGCGTTCGGGCGTATGGCACTCGTGGCTGGTGAACCCCGAGCCATGTGGCGCGCCGGCCACGCCAAGCAGAGAAAGTCAAGGCAAACCGGTGCCGCGCCTCCGCGTGCCCATAAAAATAGCACGGTCTATGAAAAAAAAGAGTAATAAAAAAGCATAATGACTGGAACGTCATTAGCTGTTTGCCACCACATCACAAAATTTAGACCAAAGCCATCTCACTGACAACGCCATATTTTCACTGAATGCATTGACCGAAGGCATAGCATGTTTTGGACCTGATTCTGACACCCTGGGTCCTGCCTATTAGGCCGGCGTGGCACAAAAATCAACGTCGTTAGTGTGCATCGTAAGCTATGTGTACGGCCAACCTGTCAGTGTATACCCATCCCTCTCCAACCTAGTACTAAACTTCCCAGTAAAACTGGCTTTTCAAAAAAATACTAAAATGTGTCTTTGATAAAAGTTTTATCCCTCAACTCTCGACAGAATCTATGTTTGGCCACTTAATCATGAAACCGGACAACTTACACCCTCAACTCTTGATAATCGAACAAATTTCATCCCTACTGTTTGTTCTGACCAGTTTTGCTGCTGATTCACCCCGGTTTTTGACTAGTCCATGTTGATGACTTGGTGTGGCGAAGAAGACCTTCGAATTGACCTCCTGATCTCGTACTCCCCATCTTTCTCATGCGGCATCTGCGCACAGGGAGCACAGGGAGGAGCAAGCTGGCGGTGATGATGGTCTTAGCAACTTGAGTGTGGCGCTAGGAGAGGAAGGATCGTCGCGGCTCGACTTGCTCGTCGCCAAGATGGAGCACGTCGCCGCCACCGTCGGGCTAGGGCACCTCGCAACTATGGTGGTGTTTGTCGTCATCGGCGGTCTTCATGCACGGGGCGACCGCTTGGATCTGACAATGCATTGCTCATATGCTTCTTATCCATAGACCACGTCGCCTCTCCTATGTTTCTTCTCCATTGAGCGCGGTGTTGCTCCCTATCCACCTAGGGACTGCTCGTCCTCCATGTCTCCTCATTTCCAAAATCAAGAGAAAAAATCGATCGCGGGGGCAGTTTCTTAAGTGGATCCATTCTTCCATAACGAGCAACAACATGTGTGCTTATCGCGGCCACGCTGCCTCACATCGTGCAACAGCAGGGCAAGCGACAATCAAGGTCGAGCAACAACAAGGTCCGATGGCGGGGAGCAGCAGGTGTGGCAACAAGGTACGACATCAGGAAGCAGGTGCGCCAGGTGCGGCGCAGGCATGGTTAATCTAGGGTTTCCTTTGTCACCTTGGCAAGGACTGATCAAAATCGAGAGAAGGGATGAAACTTGTTCGGTTTAATGAGTTGGGGGTGTAAATTTTCTGGTTTCATAGCCGAGAGATCAAATCTAGACTCTGCCATGAGAGTTTAGGGACAAAGAGAATACTTTTCTCTTAATAAAACTAGGCGTTATTTCTCTGTATTCGAGATTTTAAGCTGCCATTGACTGTGTCAGGTGAGAGTGGCGAGCGGACAAGCGGCAGCTATGGTGGCCGTGGGCATCGCGGATATGTTGGTCATCGTGGACGGCGGCCGCGGTGGGCATGCCGGGCATATGCATGTGTTGTCTTAGTACTCCCTCTGTTCTTAAATATTTTTGTAGGGATTTCAGATAAACTATCACATAAAAATATTTAGGGATTTTAGAGTGTAGATTCACTCATTTGAGTGTAGATTCACTCGTTTTGGTTCGTATGTAGTCACTTTTTAAAAGGCCAGTGATGGGCGCCGGCGCACCGGCCAAATTTGGGCCGGTCCTAGTCCCACCGTACGATCAGATTCCCTATAACCGTCTGATGCGCTTATTCCTCGTTCCCATTATCTGCAACCAGAAAAAAAACAAAGCGATCACATCTCCACGCAAAAAAGAGGGTCAAGGTCAACGCCTGTCGGATCATCCTCCCCGCCTCACGATCATCCTCCCCGGCCATCGCTCTAATCGCATCACGGAGCTCGTCGCCGCCCAGAGTTGCCGTCGAACTCGCCGTCATCACATTTGAAGCTCCTCGCCGTAGTTGTTCCCTGCCTCGCCGTCGTGGGTTGCAACCTTGTCCGTCATTGTTGTGGCCATGTTAAATCCGAGCTCTGGCAGGTACGCCCATGGCTGCCGGGTGCAATGCCGTGGTCGGTTGAAGCAATCGTCGAACACGGTTGTAGCACCCTCCATAACGGGTTATAGCACCCATCGACAAGGTGCTCGCTCGCTGAGCTCCGGCGAGGGTAACCGCCCTTGGCCGCTTGGACGGTGCCGTGGCTGGTTGAAGCAATCGCCGACCACGGTTGTAGCACCAACCATAACGGTTGTAGCACCCCATCAATCATAGCTCCAGCAAAAATAAGATGGTTCTAGCAAAAACATGGTTACAACAAACAAAGGTACGGTTCCAGCAAAAACAAAGTATGGTTCCAGCAAAAAACATGGTTTCGCATAGCATTGGCAATGACCAAGAAAACAAAAAAAATACATGGTTCCAGCAAAAACAAAGTATGGTTCCAGCAAAAACAAAAAAAAAAGGTTTCGCATAGCATTGGCAATGACCAACAAAACAAAAAAAAATACATGGTTCCAGCAAACAAAAAACATGGTTCCAGCAAAAACAAAGTGTGGTTCCAGCAAAAACAAACAGATTGCCGTCGCTGGATCGCAGCAAAAAAATTGGTCCGTCCTAGCAAAAAAAATCCAGGTTCCAGCAAAAAACTGGGTCGCCGCCGATCCGTAGTTGCCGGCCCCAACAGCGCGCACCACCGGTTGCAACATCCCGGCGGGCTGCTCCCAGCGCGCACCACCGGTGCTGGCGTGTGGGTCTTGCAGCTCTCATCAAATCCATCCATGGTGATGTTTGCTAGATGAAGAAGATGGGGGAAGCAGGAGGGTTGTGGAGAAGAGAGCGATGGCGGAGGAGCAACACCGGAGACCAAAGCGTGTGGGGGAGGAGCAGCATCGGAGACCAAAGCTTGGAGCGATGGAGCGATGGAGCAGCGTGAGAAGAGATAGATGAGAGGAGGAAGACGCACGGGAAGAGAAATGAGTGGTCGAGAGAAGTCCTGGTGAAGATAAGAACGAAAGAAACAAAAGCGGTTGTGGGCCAATAGAGAAAACGCGTGGCGCAACACAAGGGACCGGCGCAGTGTTCGGCCGGTCGTCCGGCACGCAATGTTTCCTTTTTTAAAATATTTAGAAAGACAAATATTTAGGAAGGGAGGGAGTACGTACTTACTGGCCGGAGACTTGTCTCTAAGTGACCCGACCCGGCTTGTTGCACTGCTCATCTGCCGCCACACATGCCAAATGTGCGAATAACAAAGTGCTCACCAGGACTACTAGACGTTGAAAAACACGTCACACCCGGCGCGATTCTCTCACGCTCATTGTCTCGACAGGCGACAGCCACATCACAGAAAACGTCTAGCCGCGTGGCTAACTCGATCGTCACCTCGCTCGACAATGCGCCATGGGCCATTGTTGTTTGTTTAAGCACACGAGATATTCGTCTGCATCCACTCCACTGTCCGACTCGTCTGCCCTACATCCATCCTTTGATGCCTTGGCACGAACAGACAGACGCTTTTTTACGTGCCTTGGGGCATGGATGGCAGATTCTAGCTCGGAAGCTGCCGTCTCAATCTCTTCAATCGTGGTGTCGTAAAGGCTTGCAAATCCCCTTGAACCTGCATTAAGTAGCTAGAGAGTTCCCTTTTGGCTTCGTCAAGATCGAGTGTTGATCTCAGTTGTTGCGTTGCTGCAGATTTGATGGGCCGTGTCAGCAAGCTCAGGGCAAAACCGTTTTGTTTACAGTGCGATGTGAGCTGAGTGGCAGGCGAGGTGTGACGCTGTCAGGTCAGAGCGCACGACCGGCGGGGCAATTTTGACAATTTTGACCTCAGAACGAAATCAATTCACAGAATGAACTGGGTGTGAAACTATTTCACACCCCGACCTTTTTTGTGGCGCCCGACGCTGGCGTCACACCCTACGGTGCAGCAGCGCCTAGCTAACAGGCGTTGCCATGACGCCAGTCCACCGTGGCAGCTCTGCCCCGCACCGGTGCAGCGTCTCGGTGCTAGGGCGCCACAATGTGTAACGCAACGCCCTGGCCAAGACCGTGAGTTATGTCCGACAAGCGGCCTCTCTCCCCCACCCACCCATTGCAGCAGTTACGTAAACAAAAGAAGTCATGACGTAGCCTTATCCACTCCCCCTCTCCATCCCCTCTCCCAACTCCTTCAAATCCGACGATTTGGTTCGTGGATTTCGTCACCAATCCATCCTAGAAGGTACTCTCCTCCGATCCCTTTTTTTCTATCCATAGAAAATATAGTATTTTGAAGATTTGGGAACCTTTGTTTGATTTGATTAGATTAGAATCTTGCATGTATTAGAACTCTTGTTTGTTTGATTTCGGGAACCCTAGTTTAGTTTATTTTTTCGAAAAAAATATAGTTGGATACATAGGTTGACATGTTATTTCTATGGAAAATATATTTGTATGAAGTAGGCCTAGTTTAGTTTATTGGTGTTGAACTTATATTTGTTTTGACAAGAATGCTTTTGATACATATGCTTTGAATTTTGCATCTAGTAGGCGTAGTTTAGTTTATTTGTATTAGAAATATAATTGTTTTGACAAGAAAGTTTTTTTTAATTGTTAGGATGGTTTGGCTTCTCGATGATCACTGGGACAAACAACACCGGTCCTATGCTATGTCCGTGGAGCAGCGGGTAATAATGAAAGTTGCCGGTGTTATGAATTTCATGTTTATTTCAAACACAAATGCCCCATATGTAATGATTTGTTTCTTTGTTTGTAGGAGCTAGCACCTTTGAAGATTCGGTCTCACGGGGTCACCCTTGGGTGGATGTGCTATGATGAGCGGTACACACCGTATGTAAGGGAGACATGACTTCTCCCTTTCATTCAGTTGGTCAGCCGGTCGACGCCATCCAATAATGTTGCAACACTTACCGCGCTTATTGATCATTGGAGGTCGGAGACACACACTTTCCATCTTCGGACCGGGGAGATGACCGTGACGCTCCAGAATATGGCTATGATCACCGGTCTTCCTATCGATGGAAACCCTTTGTGTATGAACACTGATTCTGATGGGTGGCGCGCGCAGATGCATGCCCTTGTCGGTATGGTTCCTCCGGAGCCTCGTGAACCAGAAGCAGAAGACAAGAAGAAGGAAAGAGTCGCAGCCGATGCTCCTTTCACGTGGATTCAATCGAACTTTGGTACTTGCCCTGAGGATGCTAATGAGGACATGGTGAAGACATATGCTCGTGTGTACATGTGGTACGTGATATCCAGGACTATGTTTGCTGATGGCACGAGCAAGAATGCTCCATGGATGTGGTCAAGGCGTTGACCGTCTTCGATAGCAAATGGAGTTGGGGTTCGCAACACCGGCTTACTTGTATCGACTGTGTATGAAGTTGTTTCCTTTTCACTTCATTGCTACATTATCAATGCGATCTTGTTGTTAATTCAACCATGTTCTCTTTTATGTGCAGCTGAACGAAGCCTGTTGTAGGCCATCTGGAGGTATTGGTGGTTGTATGCTCGCACTTTCCATATGAAGCTGGGAGCGTTTGCCGGTTGGACGACCGAAGATTGTGAAGTACGAGGATTGGAACGACAAACACGACCCATTACGGCGCCCCACTTGGGCTTACAAGTGGGATGTGTTAAATGAGACAACGGATGATCCGTCGGTCATTCACAAGTTGTACAAGAGCGAGCTGGACGCGATCATGCCTGAGCAGGTGAATCGACATTGCATAAGTGATTATCATGCTTCTATCGTAACTCGATATCAATTTTGCATTCTATCCCATTTTGCAGGTAGAATGGGGTCGTATGGAAAAGGAGAGAGTTTTGGTAACCCTATAGAGTTCAATGCGAATCCGATGTGCACTAGGGATAGGGATCTACGGCATGTCGGTGCCCACTCATATGCAACTGGCGGTTGAGCTTCACCTGCCACATCGGGTGTTCCGCCAGTTTGGTTTGTTCCAATCATTTCACCGGAGTGGCGGTGACACGGACAAGGTGCTATACTGGTAAGTTTCATTTCTAACTAGCACTTAACGGCTTCTCCGCGGTTTCAATGGTGGTAATATTCTGCTTCTAACTTGCAGGTTGGATAGGAAAAAGCAGCGGAAGATCAAGGATTGGGCCAAGCATCACAGAAGTATGTCGTGCGATTCGCGCTTAGTGTGGAGCAAGCTAGGGCTGGAAAAGCGAGCCCAGCTTCGTGAGCACTGCCCGATCACGTTCAACAACTATCTCACATGGTTTCTTGAAAGTACCCGTGTGGAGGTATGCAAGCCGGCGTATGCTGATGAGATCTTGGAAGATCCGACCGTCTTTGATGAGCTAGCCCAGCACCAGTACAACGCATTAGTCAGGAAAGTCAACTCAGTGATCCCTGCGGGGCCAATGATGAACTTTGTGGTATTTGCCCGTTTTGCTTTTCCATTCGCACTATTCTCATTTTTGCTTGCCTAACACGTTAATACCGTTTCTGTTCATAGCGTGCCCAGATCAAGAAAGCAGCTGATGAGACCGAGACTATTCTGGAAACAATCCCGGTTGGCAAAAGCAATGGGAAGGTGCACTTTGAGCATTCATTAAGGTTCACATCTCCTTCAAACTAGCACTTAACATGTTTTGCTACGTTCGATGTCTCATTCACTTGTACATGTTGCAGCGCCAGGGCCAAAAGTTAAGGCGGCTATCAAACCTTTTCGGCTGTCGTGACCCGGAGTATGTATCACTAGAACGGTCTAGGTCGGCGACACCATCAGATCCCACTTCGGGCCAGGGCCATGGTGATCCTTTGGAGGATGTGGGTGTGATCACCCAAGAGGTATGGCATGAGCATATATCCAATTGTTGATGCATTGCATACTATATCCTCACACACGGTCTCTCAACTATCTTTTGTTGATGCATAGGTTGCTGATGAGGGGACGTACCAGGTTCGGTCTGCATACCAGTTAAAGCCTAGGAAGGGAATCAACAAATACACACCTGAAGACTTCACCCAAAGAGGCAAAAGGACGGTTGGCACCTCGCGGATGGCGGCTTTGGATGACTATTTGGAGGACGATGTGGATGACATGGAGGCGCTGGAGCCGGAGCCGGCACGGGTTCCTCTTCCTAGGAAGGTGAAGAAGATCTCTATCAAGAGGGGGGAGGAGCCAACAAGCGCTCAAGGAATTAGTCATCGTCCTCTATTTGTAATGGTCACTCTAGGTTGTAGCTCAAGGAACTAGCTCTATGTTGGTTGTAGCTCTATGTTGAACTCTATGTTGAATTTGTCGTGATGGTCACTCTAGGTAATGTTGAACTTGTCGTGATGGTCACTCTAGGTAATGTTGAACTTGAAGCTGTTATTAATGTTGAACTTGTCGTGATGGTCACACTATGTTGAACTTGTCATGATGGTCACTCTACAAAATGTCTTAGCTCATAGTAATTTTGAAATTACTGTTTATTTTGTGATACAACTATCTATGACTTAAAATGACCAAATTTGAGCAAAATTATGCAGGGCAACATAGAGCAACAAGTGACCAGGGATAGCTACAGACATGTGCGGCGCCTAGCTTGCAGGCGCCACCTTTGAGTGATCTGGCGCCTAACGGCAGGCGTTAGCATCGTTTATGTGTGGCCAGATGCTAGGCGCTACACATAAATCAGAATATCGAAGAGCAACAATGTATTTGCAAGTTACAGACCTGTGCAACGCCTCGCATTTAGGCGCCACACTGGATAGTGCAGCGCCCACGGGCTAGGCGCTGCACTGTACAGTGTGGCGCCTGCACGCTAGGCGCCACACAGGTATGTAACTTGCAATATTTCTGTTGTTCTCTGGATAGCTATAGACCTGTGCAACGCCTAGCATACATGCGCCACACTGGACAGTGCAACGCCCATAAGCTAGGCGCTGCACTGGGACTTAGTAATTTTTTTGCATATGCAGACATAGTAAGATGATGTGAAGTAGTATTGATACATAGCAAGCAAAGAACTGTGACGACAACATATGCACAAAGTAATTCACGACACATAGTAGTTCATAACACATAGTACTTCAACTTGAGGAGTAGTTCATACAACCAAATTTAGGAGGAAATACATAGTACTTCACGACACATAGTAGTTCACAACCAAATCGAGGAGGAGGCATAGTAGGCCATTAAACATAGTAGTTCACAACCAAATCGAAGAGCATAGTTTAGAGGATAACACGATCATCGTCCACAAGCAAGTTGAAGTTGAAGATGACATAGCTCTATTGCGTAGAGCAAGGCCCCTTTCCCTTCTTCTTCTTCCTCTTCCTCCTCCCTTTTCCTTATGAGGTGAGCCTCCTTAACCACCCTCTCCATGAATATCTTGTTCTTCCTCTCCTCTTTTTCAGCTGCGAATGCCCAAAGTTTCATGGTTCTTTCTTCAAAATCCTTTTGACGCTTCTTCTGTGCCTCCTCACATTTTCTCACCAACGCTTGCTCCCTAGCCCACATCGCATGTGTCGCTCTCTCTCTTTCCGTCCTCTCCTTCTCAAGCTCCTCTTCCTTCTTCTTCTTTAGTGCGGCTTCAACCTCATCTCTAAGCTTCTTCGCATCCTTCTCCCACCATCCCGCCATCTCATCTTCGCCATCCTCCTTCATTGTTGGTTTGTTGGGTTGGGAAGCCGCCATACCTACAATGAGTGAAACATAATGGTCAAGAAAGACAATAAAAACAAATGGAAGAACATGTGCAACAAGAACATATGAAAAAGAAGAACATATGAAACATTATAGTTAGTGAGCAACATACGGAAATGGTCCATCGAGGTATCCAAACATTCTTCTATAACGACCTTGTCCCTGTCCATCACCACGGCCAAGTCCACCACCAAGGCCAAGACCATCACCACGGTCAAGACCACCACCACGAGCTCTACCACCACCACGGCCTACACCACCACCATGAGCTCTACCACCACCACGGCCTCTTGTAAGTCCTAGTTGCTGACCTCTTTGTTGCCTAGATCCTCTTTGGCTAACACTTGGTTGGCTTGGCACTTGTTGGCTACCCCTTGGTTGCCTTGGCACTTGTTGGCTACCACTTGGTTGGCTTGGCACTTGTTGGCTACCACTTGGTTGGCTTCCTTCTGTAGCTCCTTGTTGGCTTGTGCTTGCATCATTTTTCTTGGACCTTTACCTTGGTTTCGTACTTTTTCTTTTGTTGTGGCCATGACCTTTGCACTCCCCACAACGGGAGCTCTCACGAGGCTCTTGGAATTGGTCATTACCCGCTTCACGGCGGCCACCATGGCCCCATCCGTCCATGTCGCCTCTAAGACGCTTTGTCTTACGTCTACCCCGTTTAACAACCTTCAACTCCGGATCCGGCCATAGTTGAACACCATGGTACTCCGGCCATTGTGATTGGTCAAGATATGGTGAAAGCGGGGAGCCCATGTTTTCTTGACCGTCATGATTGAGAACTCCGACTCCCTCACTGTGCGTGGGTGATTGATGTCCACATTCCTAACGCGACCGGCGGTATACAAGTGTGAGCATGAAAGATGAAGCAACAATGGCCTCCCGCAAGAGCAATCACATTGTGTTAACGACACCTTGAAAGCCCGACCTCCATGTTGGCGGCCATCAATTGTTGTTCCTCCTGGCTCTTTCACTTCGTACTTCCACTCTTCGTTCTCATATAATATAGCTTCTTCTGAGTCCCCTTCCGTGATTGAAATACCAATCATTCATCAACCTTGGGTGGAAACTTGTACTTGTACTTGTGCGGGTTCACACCCGCTATTTGTGCATCCGTTTCCATCGAGTACTTTACAAAGTATGCATTCATCTTGTCAAATGTGTATGGAACTATTGCCGTCACGGGTAATCCACGTGCACCTTTGAGCACCCTATTGAAGCATTCGGCCATATTGCTTGTCATTTGACCGTATCTCCGGCCATCTTCATCAAAAGCACGTGCCCACTTGTTCCAGTATTGAATGTGCCTATTGAGAAAGTCTTGACCCCCGGGATCAAGTTTTTTGTGTGCGAGCAATTTGTTGTACAAAGTGGCGAACCGCTTGTCGGAGAAAGCGAGACAACAATCTTGAAGATCATCGGCCAACTCCTTAAGGCCACATGCCCTATAGAATTTCGAACAAAAGTGCCTCATGCGCCATCGATGGTGCAACGGAGCATGCCCGGGAATGTCAATCTCCACCGCGTTAAGAATACCTTGATTCCGATCCGATATGACACAAATTTCCTTCTGAGCGGGTAACACATTCGTCCTCAAAAGACGCAAAAACCACTCCCAGTTGTCATTGTTCTCCACCTCAACCAAAGCAAATGCCAATGGCAACACCCGGTTATTGGCATCACTTGCCATCGCAACCAACAAGGTGCCCTTGTATTGTCCGGTCAAGAACGTGCCATCAATGGCGATGACCGGCCTACAGTGTTCGAAAGCCCTCAGGCATTGCTCGAACGCCCAAAATGCACGGCCAAATACTCGGACTTTCCTTCCTTCATGAACCGTTGTTTGGTGCCCATGAGGCTCGACCACATGAACCATGCCCGGGTTTGTCACGGCCATGGCTAACAACAACCTAGGGATTCGGTTGTATGCTTCCTCCCAAGTACCATACAACATCTTAAATGCGGCTTGCTTCGCCTTCCATGCCTTGCAAGATTTCACCTTGTAATGAAAGATGGCTTTCACAAGGTCAATGACATGTTGGACGCTCATTGTTGGAAGTGTGGATATTGAGTTGGAGAGCCTATAAGCGATGAACTCGGACGTGAGTTGTTTGTGGTATTGGGACATAATCTTGCCATCCACCCTTTTGCCTTGGCACATGTGAGTTGGCACACAACTCACTACGTGCCAAGTGGGACCTCCTTTCCATGGCCTTGCACGCACAATCCACGGACATATTTCATCTTCACATGCACATGCAATCGTAGCGCATATTGACGTCAGAGTGCACCACCTTGTGTGGACGATAATGCTTAACCGAGTAGTTGTCGAGCCACATCTTCAATTCCAAGAAGGTTTCGAACTTAGACCCTTTTGTAATCCGGTTCTTGTCATCTCCCAAATCACGGTGAGAGCTTGGCCTAACCCCAACAGATATACATTGGCCACCATCTACCACGGCTTCATCCACGAGACTAACATCCTTGAACAATGTAGTCCGATGATCACGACCGAATACCTTCTCGAAAGCTTCGGCCTCCTTCACCGTGAACCCCTCCGCATCAACTTGTTCGTCGGGACCATCGTCATCCGAGTCCGATGCATATGCATCGGAAAAAGGGATGGAATGGTCCATTGTCTCTTGCAAATGATATTTGTCGAGATCACCCACATTGTTGTCATGGAGATCAACTTCATTGTCATCGTCCAGCATACTCATCATTCTCCTCTTGCAAAGCTTCATCTTGGTTGCTTGTAAACGGGCTCAATGTTGGCCTCACTTCTTGGGTCAAAAGAGGTTCAACAATTTCATCTCGCTTCAAGGGTGGGGGGCTACTAGCAACCAAAGGGGAGGGGCTCCGGTTCAAGTCCAAATGCAACCATGAATCAACCTTCTTCGTTGCAAATAACTCAAGAGCCTTGTCTACTGATTTGGCCACCGTCTCCTTGTATGCAACCCAACGTTGCTCCGAGTTGACACGCATCGTCTTCCAACGGATGTGCATTCCAAAACCAACATTATGCCATCCTTCCAACTCAACGATATCACTAGGGTCCATCCAATTCAAATCTTTCCTAACTTGTTGCAAGAGCTCCGCATAGCTAGGACTATTATCAAACACCATGTCAAGCTCATCCGGGTCCGGTTCAATATTGCCTTTCAAGAAGGAGTCTTTGTCCCCATGATGAACAAACACAAATGTTCTTTCCATCCATATAAGCATTCAAAGAACACAAGGTAACATTGCTTCCATGAGTACTAATCCAAGGATACAAACCCTAATATATATATGAAACAACAACCCTAACCCTAACCATAACCCTAACCAAAACCATAACCCTAGCCCTAAACCTAACCCTAGCACCATAAGAATAACCCTAACATACTAACAAAGCCTAATCATAGAAAATTGGCAAACAAACATCTAATATCTCCATGCAAATCTCTAGATCCAAACAAAACTAGGGTTTCCCCAAACTAGCAACAAATGAGCAATTTGATAACATTACTTGGATCAAAACAAGGAGATCGGAGAAGATTACCTTGAGGGAGGGTTTGACTTTAAAATCCACGGACAAATTCTTCAGATTTGCAAGATTTTGGAGAGGATTTGAGAGGGGGAGAGAGTGGGAGAGGGGGCAAAGCTCGGGTTGGGAGTGAGAGAGTGTGTGGTGTGGGGAGTGGGAGGGGCCAGCGGATAAGTCACACAGCAGCGCCCAAGCGCTAAGCGCTGCACTTTAAATAATGTGGCGCTAAGCTACAGAGTCTTTGACATTGTGTGGCGCTTAGCCGGGCGTTGCACTTCGACGGGGCCAGGTCTGCCACGGTGGACTGGCGTGCCGGCGCTACACAAAAGGGTCAGGGAAGTGAAATAGTTTCACAACCAGTTTATTCTGTGAATTAATTTCGTCTACAGATCAAAATTGTCAAATTTGCCGACCCGCGGCGGCTAGGGTGCTCCCTCCGCGTCGCGGCCCCGGGCATCGGCTGGTCTGGTCACCGTGGGACGCAGCCGCGGTCGGCGCGCGGGCGCGCGGGCTGGGTGTTTCTCTGTGAGCGATCTACGAGCTCGAGCCATGTGCGCGCGCCGGCCACGCGGAGCAAAGAAAGTCAAGGCAAGACGGAGAAACAAACCCCGCGCTGATGCGCTGCTCCGCCTTCGCGCGTCCGCAGATTTTCCTTCCCTTCCCTTCCCTTTCCTTCCCGTGCGATTGCCGCTGCGCTGCGGTGAACAGACAAGTGACAAATAAAAAGCAGAATTCATCTTGGTATCTTTTTTACAAAGATGATATAGTACTCGTGGCAAATACTTGTTGCTTGTTTGCAAAGATATGATACTCGTACAAAGAAGTTGTTTACTTTAGATGATATAACATATCTTCTTTCTTTTTCAGCATCCCAGTAGTCAATTCGATCACGCCCGGATTCTTCAGGACATATGTCAAGCATCTTTTGTTTGTTTCTTCATTCATTCAACAGCCACGTCACGATAATCGTCTAGGCCATGACTAATTAACCCTCGACGCCGGTCGCCACCTCGGCAAACAATAGTAGCGGGCCATTGTTTAAGCACGTTGCTCCTTAGGACAACTCGTCTGCACCCACTGCTTATGTGCCCGTGCCGTTTCCCCCGATGTCATTGCCTTGGCATGCATAAACAAACCAACACTTTTCTCTACTCTCTCGCTAGCGTAAAGGGCACAAATAGATGGCCAATATTCTTTCGTTTACGCGTACGTACGTACGAGTGGCAAAGCGCCCTGGCTTGGGGGAGAAGGAAGGGAGACGATCGATGGAACTCGATCGGAAGCTGGTCGCGCGCTGCCGTATCCCCCGGGCACGGCGGATCTCGTGGACGGCTTTGTCCCTCACCACTCAGATAACATACTGTCCTGTCGGTGTTCTTTCATGCGCCCCGTGAATCCAGAAAATCGAGAACGCGGGTTATCTATATGTCCATCTAGCTCTCCCATTTGAGTACGGTAAGTAATCTTTCTCTTTAAGGAGTAAGGGCATCTCTAACGGCAACCCGTAAATTTTCTACCGCGTACATGGATGCGGCCGGACATGGATGCGGGAGAACGTGATTCAACCATAACCGCATACATTTTAAACTTTTTTTAATAAACCGGATGAAATCCGTGTAAACAAGGCGGATTTCATATAAACATGACGAATTTCGTACAAACTGGAAAAACGGTTACATTTTGGACATATTTTCAACTAAAAAGTTAAAACTATGTGCACATACGGTCGTGCAGAGCTCCACTCCCACGGCACGGATACACTACACTAGTCTACGGTCGGCAGCACCGGATCCCTTTGTCTTCGCCATGTCCGGCAACCCGCTAACCGGACTGCCCGGGAGCCCCAGAGGCATATTCTTCCTCGTACCTTCCCTATGTCCGGCTGTGCCGCTCATTGGAGCAGGGTGCTTTAGCCGAAGGGGAAGGGTGCTTCCGTGGAGCTCAGGCGGGTTCCCAGGATGGTCTGAGATAAAGGAGAACCAGCCAGGTCACCGGCGGTGGTCTTCATGAGATACAAGCGGCGGCGGCCTCCCGTGTTCTACTTCTCCTCGATGATGGATGCTGGTGTGGACGTGCGGGCCGCCTCCTCGTCGACATTCGCGCAGTCGGCTTCTTTCTTTGTGTGCATGGCGTGCCTACGCGCGCGTCGATGACAGATGATGGAGTCGCAGGCACTGAATGCGGCGATGCCCGTGCCGCCATGCTCCCCGCCGTGTCGCAATGGAGCAACTCGCAACTCCTCTGCGAGTTGACTTTGAGCAGTGGGTTGCGTAATCACGCGTCAGCTTGAGGCGGTAACAAGCTCCGTCGAGCTAGGCGAGGGAGGTGAAGCAGCAAGTTGGCTCGCTTGTATCCGCTGGCTCGACGGGCCAGCCAGACGACTTTTATAACAAATACATCATTCACAAAACTAAATTTTCACAGAATGTATTAACCGAGCGCAGAGCATGTTTTGACCCTGACTCTGACGCCTGGGTCCTGTCTATTAGGCCAGCCTGTCACAAAAATCAATGCCGTTAGTGTGCACCGTTAATCTATGTGTACGGCCTACATGTCAGTGTATGCCCATCCCTCTCGAACCTACTAAAACTTCAGCAAACCACGCTGTGATTGTATGGTTTGGAGTACAATGGTATCCAACTGGTTTTCCAAAACGGAAATGTTAACGGTCATACGTGTGGGCGTTTGCATCTTGCCCACACGCGTGGATTCGTGTCCATTCGTGAGCGCACGAATCTTGGCACGTTTGCAGTGCCACGTAGGACTAGTCTGGTGTGTGGGCGTTTACCCGGTCGCCCACACGGCCGTTTCACCATACGGGAGGGGCTGGTGTGTGGGCGGTTATTAGTTCGCCCACACGCCACTTTCCAAGCACGCATAAGGGCTAGTGTGTGGGCATTTGCCATCTCGCCCACACGCCTGCCTCTCTCCCCGCACTCAGTCGCTAGTTGCCATATGTTTTGCAACGCATACTGGCAATCGCCCTAGTGTGCTTTATAAGGTGTGGCAACTCTTTTTTACCCGAGTTGCCATGTGTTTCGCAGGGTATACGCCAACTGCCTAGTGTGCACGTAAGCGGATGGCAACTCTCTCTTTACCGAGTTGCCATGTGTTTTTGCATGGTACATGGCAATCGCCTCTAACGTGCACGTGGCGGATGGCAACTGCCCTAGCATGCTTGTGAGCACATGGCAACTCTCTCAACTGCCTAGTGTTAGTATGTGGCAACTCCAAGTTTTGAAATCATGGCAATTACAGTAGACTAGACCATACGTGGCAACTGCAGTTGAGCAACCATGACAACTGCAGTTGTCCGACAAGGCAACCGTAGTTCAGCGACATGGCAACTGCAGTTAAATGAACATGGACGAGGGTCTGGACCATGGCAATTGCAGGCGCGCGGTGACTGTCACGCGTGGCGTGTGGGACCACAAGGTACGAGGCCTGACATACGGGGCGTGTGGGCGTTATCTACTTCGCCCACACGCACGCGTGTGAGAGGGATCGGGAGGGAAAAAACAAGGTGTGTGGGCATTACTTGTTTTGCTCACACGTAGGTGTGTGGGTTGTTCCTCTTATACACCACACAAACTGTGTGGGCAGTTTCTCTAACGCCCACACGTGTGGCACTTGTCGGCGTCCTTCCAAAAAGAAAACGACGACCAAAATGCGTCTATAGTAAAACTAGGCGCTTATTTTCCGTATTCAAGATTTCGAGCTGCCATTGACTGTGCCAGGTCAGAGTGGCGAGCGCACAAGGCGGCGGCTACGGTGGCCGCGAGCATCGCGGATCAGCTGGCCGCCGTGGAGGGCATGCATGCATGTGGCGTCCCGACCGGTGATGCCCAGGCGGCGCAAGTAGGGAAGGGCAGACAAACCGCTGCTGCTGCGCCCCGCCCCGGGGAGTTGGTTTGCTTGTCATCCATGCATCGCAGCTCCCTAGCTACGTACGTACTGGCCGTGGTTCGTGGCCGGAGACCTGTTTCCCGGCGCTATCGAGTCTCCAACTCCAAGAGTGATCTGACCCCGCTCATCTGCCGCCGCGTGACTAACTCGATCGCCATCTCGCTCGACAATGCGCGATGGGCCATTGTTTTTGTTGTATAAGCACACGAGATATTCGTCTCCATCCACTCGTGCACGTCCTTTTCTGTCTTATGAACAAACCAACACTTTTTTTTCTCTGTACCTTCGAGCATAGACAATGTAGATGGCTGATTCTTTTTGGTCGATGGACAAACTCGGAAGCTGCAGTCTCAATCTGTCAATCGTGGCGTCGTGAAGGCTTTGCTTTGCTAATCCCCTGGAAGTGGAACCTGCTCTCTTTTCGCTAGGTCTAGATCGAGTGCTGTTGATCTCAGTTGTTGCGTTGCTGCAGATTTGATGGACCGTGGAGTATATTGTAGGCCGTGTATAAGCAAGCTCCGTGTAAAGCCAGCCATGTATTTACAGTGCGCCGGCTAGCCTGATACCCCGATCTGAGCCGAGTGGCAGGCGAGGTGTGACGCTGTCAGGTCAGGGCGCCCGAGCGCACGACCGGCGGCTACATTCTTCCTCCGCCTCGCGGCCCCTTGCATTGGCTGGTCTGGTCACCGTGGGACGCGGCGGCGGTCGGCCCGCGGGCGTGCGGGTTGGCTCTCCGCGAGCGATCACCGAGCCGGAGCCATGCATGTGCGCGCGCCGGGCACGCGGAGCGAAAGAAGTCAAGGCAAGTGATTTCGCGCGTCCGTCCGCAGATTTCCCTTCCCGTGCGATTGCAGCTACGCTGCGCTGAACAGACAAGAGAGTCTTCGGCAAAAGTGGTTTTTTAGAAAGCAGAATTCATCTTGGTGTTTCTTTTTTAAAAGATGATATATAGTACTACCTCCATTCCCTTATACAAGGCCACAAACTCATAATACAGGTAACAAGATAAAATTTAATGACTCCTTTTCAAGTCAACTTTTTTTTTGTTAACCGGGTTCATTAATACACCACAAGCATGCAACGAATGAATGGAAAGGAAGTGACTGAGTGTCATTATGACTACATGCATATAAGTATTAAAAAGTTCTTGGTCTGAGAAAACAATTTAAATTTTGCCTTGACATCGTTGGTGGCCTTGTATTGATCCAAAATATATTTTCGATAGTGGCCTTGTACAAGAGTACTCGTGGCAAATACAACTTCTTGCTTGTTTGCAAAGATATGATACTCGTACAATTGTACAAAGAAGTTGTGTAGTTTAGATTTAGAGATGAGAACATATCTTCTTTCTTTTTATGCAGCAATCCTAATAATCAATTGGATCAAGCATCTTTGGTTTGTTCATCCATTCCACAACCACGTTAGTACAATAATCGTCTGGGTCATGATGACTAATTAAGCCGCCACTTCCCTCGGCGCCGCTCGCCACCTCGACAAACAATGCTAGAATGGGCCATTGTTTGTTTAAGCACGTGCTCCTTAGCTTGAGATATTCCTCTCCATCTCATTGCCCTGCCCAACTCCTCTATTAGTGCATCCACCACTTACGCGCCGTTCCCCTCGATGCCTTGGCGTAAACAAACCAACACTTTTCTCTACTTTCTCGCTTGCCTAGGACATAGATAAATGGCCGATGTTCTTTACATTTACGCGTACGTACGTACGTACGTACGTCCGAGCAGCAAAGTGCCCGTGGCTTGGGGGACAAGGGAGGGAGACGACCGATGGAACTCGATCGGAAGCTGGTCGCTGCCGTATCCCCGGGGCATGGCGGATCTTGTGGACGGCTTTGTCCCTCGCCACTCGGATCTCCTGTCCTGTCGGTCCATCTTGCTCTCCCGTCTCACTATGGTGGTAATCTTTTTCACAAGGAATAAACACAAATAGTACTCAGGACAGCCTCTTACGTTCAGTTGTCATCAGGTCATCAAGGTCGTTGGGCACATCAGCAATCAACCTCCTGGTCACCATCTATCCAGGCTAATGCCCGCCAGCTCGTGGGCAAGTTTATTTCCCACGATACGTATGTGATGTGATGTGACCAGAACGCATCAAGCGCGAGAGTTATATTTCATTTATAGCGAGACAAATAGCTCTATAGCCTCAAAACATTTCCGTTTCGTTACAGTACTAACCCGGACCGGTACTGTAGCATCATTTTTTTTACTGTGTTCACACTTTTGCATATTTTTTAGTTTTTAGTTTTTCATTCGGTTTTCTTCTTTTTTAATTTCTTTTTGGGTTTTCTTGGTTTTCACATTGTTCCACTGTTTTGCATGGTTTCTATTGGGGTTTTCCTTTTTTGTCTCGGTTTTATTTGCTCCTTTCTTTGTTTTTTTATTTTCGATACGTTCCACTGTTTTGCATCAGTTTCTTTGATTTTTTGTATTTTTTTTATTTTTCTCTCTTGTACGTTTTCATTGTGGTCTATTGCGGTTTCTGCCCACAATACTGATCTGATGTGGCAGGAACCCATCAAGCGCGAGAGCTATATCTTGTTTATAGCAAAACCTATGATTCTATCGCCTTAGACATTTCGTGTTCGTTATAGCACTAATGAGTACTGCAGCATCATTTTTTTACTGTGTTCACTCTTTTGCATCGTTTTTTCTTTTTTATTCGGATTTCTTCAGTCTTTTTTTTGGTTTTCCTGGTTTTCATTGTTCCACTGTTTTGCCTTGGGGGTTTTCCTTTTTAGTTTCATTTTTGTTTCGGTTTTATTTGCTTCTTTCTTTGTTTTTCTCGGTTCTTTTCCATTTTCAATATGTTCCACTGTTTTGCTTCTTTGATTTTTTGTATCTTTTTTATTTTTCTCTCTTGTATATTTTTCATATACAACATTATTGTTTTTTATACTTGTTTATTATTTTTTAAATACAAGATTTATAATTTTTTAAATATATGTTTTGAGGTCAACTTTTTTCATACAGGTTGTACTCTTTTGTATATGATATGAACATGTTTTATACACATTTCACATTTTCAAACACATGATTAACTATTTTTCAGATATATGTCCTGATGTGGACTTTTTTTCATACAGATTGCACATTTTTCATGTACATAAGAAACATTTTTCTTATACAAGTTTAACTTTTTGAAATACAGGTTAATATTTCTTCAGATATATGTTTTGATGTCTACTTTTTTCATACAGATTCTACATTTTTTGTTTACATTAAAAACATTTCTCTTATACATATTTAACATTTTTCTTATTTACGTTTAACATTTTCCAAGGGCATGATTAACATTTTCTAAATACCTGATTAATATTTCTTCAGACATAAGTTTGGATGTCTACATTTTTCATACAGACTGTACATTTTTCGTTTACATAAAAAATTTCTTATACATGTTTAACATTTTTTTATACACATTTAATATATTCCATGGGCATGATTAACACTTTCTAAATACATGATTAACATTTTCTAAATTATTTTTTTAGTTTTTGAAGGACATGATTTAACATTTTTTCAAATACATGTTTTTGTGTGTACCATTTTTTATACACGGTGTAAAAAATTTGTATACATCTGGAACATTTATTTGATATACGTTTGCCATTTTCTAAATACATGATTAATATTTTTTTACTTATATTCCTGAAAAAATATAATAAGTGTTAAAATAAATTCTAATGTGTGTTGAAGCATATTTTAAAATGTTACCAACATTTTTTAACACTGCGAAAACATATAGTTTTTCAAAACTCAAGTAATTCTATATGAAATATATGTATAATATTTGTTTTTGAAAATATGAAAAAAATAAAGAGAAAGAAAATGAGGCGAAGCGAACGAAAGAAAAACGAATCGAAGCAAGGTCGGCCCATGACCACGACGCTTCAGGCCAGGTGAAGGTCTATCTCGCTATAAGCGCGCTATAGATGCGCCACCGACAAGGACCATCTTGATGTCTCGCACGAGAGGAAATACCGGCCGACCGAGCTAGCGCCTGAGCTTGTAATTCTTTTGCAACCACACAATAGTCCAGCCCGTTGGAGCACCGGAATTACTAATTAAGGGGCATCCCTTGCAAAGGTAACTCATACCTTTTTCAGTGGTGACAAATGACATATTGAATGTGCGAAGCCATAATAACTTGAGAGCTTTGGGCTTTTTTTTTCATAGATTCTTTTTTTGAAAACATTATATCTCTTGAACCGTGTGTTCAAATCACGAACCATTTTCACCGATGAGTTTCTCGCATCAAGATCTTTGAAACTAGATAACATGATAATAGGTTTGAACGTACTTTTTTTTATGAAAAACCCAAAAATCAAAAGAACTAAAAATAGAAAAAAAACAGGAAACAACAAAGGAAACCGGTGAAAATTGGAGACCGAGGAGCATAGTTGTGCTTTTAATCTTTTTGGGAAGCATGCTTCGCGCTTTCGGGAAGCAAATGTATGCTTTAGGCGAAAGCACACATGTGCTTTTCATTTTTGGGGAGCACAATTGTGTTTTTTCCTGTTCAGAAAGCACGCTATGCTTCACGCAAGGAAAAAAAAACTTCTAGAAAATGTAAAAAAAAGAACATAATCCTCAAACCAACAAATGCGTGCAGAAAAGAGAAAAATCGTGCTTAGAATGTGCCGAGCACATGGCATGTGGTGACGGCTGAACACAAAGATACACACTCCCAAACCACCAAAATTGCCCGCTGGGTTCCCCAAAGGGTACCCTCTAATTTGTCAGTCCCTTGGAGCACACATAACCTGCACGGCATAGGCATATGGATTGGTCGGGTACTCCGCCTCATAGCCGCGCTGGAGGCGAAGGTAACCTTTTTCTCCCCACGACTCGCCCTACGGGTTCTTGAGCAGCCAGTAGTTGACGGCCGGATCGTGCAGGTCGTCGCTCGGAGTCAGCGGCGGAGCTTAGTGCATTGCTGAGGGGGCGGTGCCCCCCTCCCCCAGGCTTAAATAGCAAGCTCCGCCACTGCATGGAGTTGAGCCGTATCCCACAAGCAACGCCTCGTGGTTACCGTTGATGTTGCACGACCCCCTGTAGACGCCGCCGGTGTAGGGATACCTCTCCCAGGTCTCAATGCCTTCCTCGGCGATGTAGTCGAACGCCTTTGCTGCCCATCTGCGATTGCAGCGGAGGTTCTCGGGGTTGCAGTCCACCAGTTGCTACATTCATGCATGTATACGCGCATGGTGTGATTCATCCAGACAATGACATGCATGCCACAAATTAACCAACATGTATGTATGTACTTACACTAGCTAGCTTGCTCATACCAACCTGCACGAAGACACTGATCCGAACGTGGTTCATGATGAAGTGGACGCTCTCGATTGCCCCCCCGAAACACCGTACCCAAACTTATCCTCTAGTACGGGCAGAAGGTATGCAAGCAACCAAACTAGATGCAAATTGAGATGACTACCAAACATGTTCCCATCAGATGGAGTAGCTTTTTTTGAGGGAGTCCATCTCAGGATAAATAAATGACGCTCAATTGCTGGTGAAACTAAAAGGGCATGTCGTTACGTTTCGTGCGCCCATTTAGAAGCCCCCCGATCCATCTTGATCGCTTCGGACTGCAAGCAGGTGATTTCAAATACTCCCTCCGTTCGAAATTACTTGTCTTGAAAATGGATGTATCTAGATGTATTTTTAGTTCTAGATACACCCATTTCCGCGACAAGTAATTCCGGACGGAGGGAGTATTTCCAAGAAGGCCAAAGGCACTTACGGAGTAATCATTAGCAAGATCAATGAAGTAGCAACTCAATTTCAGTGTAATTTTTCTTTTAAAGGTCAGACTGTCAATTATGAAGTTCACAGTTTAGTCAGATTCTCTCTTAGTCGAGGGCCGGGACGCCATGGTTGCCTTGGCAATCCCCATGATCCGTCTGGTGGAGGAGGAGCGCAGGTACGCCGTGTTCAGGGACACCCTCCGTCTGGTGGACCAGCACAAGTCAATGCCGCTGGCGAGGCCGGGTCCCCGTGGCCCGCATGAGCATCAACGGGCTCGCCGACTTGACCACGCATGAGTGGAACCGTCATTTGCTGCGTGGCAAGATTAAGCGAGGGATCAGAGTGTATGTAGCCTTCGGAAATAGTAGTAACTGAGACGGAGGATTGTGTAGGCTAGCATGGTTTTTGTTTAGGAGATAAGAAAAATTGGACGAGTGGGAGCTCAGCCAGGCCATCAGCTATTCTTTCGGCCGCCTGTCTGTCTGATTGTGGCTTTGGCCGCGAATCTATTTTATCTTATGAACTAAAAGTCCAATTTATGATTTGTTTCCGCATTTGTGTTCATGGTGATGAGACTTTGAAATGACACAACTCTTGAATATGTTTCAACGGGGCTTGAGATTCAAAGTCCGAACCATGGTGGAACTCTGCGAAACTACACGAAACTTGTTTCATGACTCAGACACAATTGTGTGTTGAGTAAATAGGCAATCTTTCGATTAATTTAATCCAGAAAATAATCATGAACTTGGCATTGACAAAATTGCCATTAATGACATGCTGGTTATGATTTAAGTAAGTACGTACTATGCAAACAGTAGACACATCTACACATAATACTAGTGCGGCTAACACAGAAATAAACATGAATGGGATAAACAAGTTATACCCTCCGATCGGCCAAGCAGAGGCCGCTGCGGCGACGGTGGCGGCAGCGGCCTTCTCCTCGGCCTCGATCTTCTCAGCGGCGAGACAGTCGGCGTCGGCTGGCTGAGACATGATGACGACGAAGGCGTAGAGGAAGCAGCGGATCGGTGGCAAGCAGTCGCGTAGTCGCTTCCAAAAACCTAATCGCCCCTCACCCGTATAGGATCCGGAGAGGCGGGATTTCGGAGACCTACTCTCCCGTCAACCGTGTAACGGTGAACGGGATGGAGCCGCCAGCGGCAGCAGCAACACTAAAACGACGTGGGCATGGAGACAAATGTGATCAGATTCGCGTCACGGCTAGAGTTGGCAGACGCCTCACATATATATCTTGGCGGCAGCGTGGAGGCGATGGAAGCCCATGTCCGAGTCGGTAACAGCCTCCGATCTGACGTCTCAGATCGTGGTCCACCGGTCAATGACCCTCCGTTCCTGACCGGCAAAAAAAAAGAGCATAGATGTGAGCTCGGCTCGGCTCATTCCCGCCACCCGCGGCGAGGCGGGCAGCGGAGGAGGAGCGAGCGAGAGCCTCTTCTCTTCTCAAGCTCCAATAGCATGTGAAGGAGAATCCCGAGGTCCAACTCCTCTCCAACTAATAATGTGGGACTAAACTTTCCATCACCCCTAATGACATATAACCCACATGGGCCCTTAGAGATATTCTGAAATTGTTAGATGGGCCCACCCTCATATTTCAATATTGTGTACCCTTGAACACGATGCCACCCAATGAAACTATGTATAAACTATTGTAGTTTATGAACTTTTACAATATGAAACAACTAAAGAAACACTACAAAGTGATGAAACAATATGGTGCACTATGGATCAGGATGGCCCCAATGAAACTGAAACTTTTGTTACAATAAAATCTATTGTTATTTACAAGCTTTGAGATTCATATGAATCAGTTTGGTGTGCGTTGACATACAATATAACATTACGGTACGATACAAAACACGATGAACCAAAGTGAAGCTGCATGATTGATTTTGTGAAACATAATGAAGCACTATTAATTTATTTTGGTTCCAATCTTTTTATCATGATTTAAAATTAGAATTGCAAAGGTCATTGAATATTCAACATTAGTGTCCTTTGCATAAACCAAAAAATGCAAAGCAATTATAAATCATAATTCTGATTTAAAAATTATAATTAATACACAATAAAAAATGGGTTGGCGAATGAGTCAAAAAAAGAGAAGCAGAATGGGTTGTACCGTGTGTGGTACCCAATGTTGTATCTGCCAGAAAGATCACAAAAAAGAGTACACATCTGACACGACGTATACTTTGTATAGAAGATAAAAAGAATCAGTATTGCTAAAACTTAGTCGACTAACTTAACTAAGTATCAGTCAACTACATAGCCGCTGGATCTTTACGCGGAGATTCGTTTTGAATTGATTATCGTCCAACAGCCCTAGCAGCATGTCATCCCATCGCTTGCAGCATGTTGTCCCACTAGTCTCAACGTGGTAACAGCATACGCCCCCGTCGCTCGCAACTCATCGTCCCACTAGTGGCAACAACCACCATTGACGCTTGTAGCATTTAGTCTCACCAAACAACTTACAACGTCTGTCGTCACCGTTTGCAGCATTTTGTCCAACCGGTTCCAACATCTAGTTGCGCCGCTCATGCCACCACAACTATGCTGACGTCACTTAACTGAGACTGAGTTCTAGCCACGCCCTTAAAAAATTATCATGCCATTTTCCCATTATTATTGGTGCATCCAAACGTTATAATGAAATTTTCCTATTATGTTGTTGGTGCACCCTTGTCTCCCTCACTGCTCGGCCTTGTCGGAGTTCGTGCATTCGCTCTATGAATTACTGATCATGCATGTACTAGTTACTACTTCCTCCGTTTCTAAATATAAGTCTTTTTAGAGATTTCAAATGAACTACCACATACGGATATACATAGACATATTTTAGAGTGTAGATTCACTTATTTTGCTCCGTATGTAGTCACTTGTTGAAATATCCTATATTTAGGAATGGAGGGAGTAGATTCGAGCACATAATCATGGACAAGAATCATGATGCACGATGAACTAGATTTGATGAACTCTTCACGCCAAAAAAAGAATCATGGTGAACGCCGGTGAACTAACTGTCCCATATGTAATGGTATGTAACCTCGGAGATACGTTGCCGTCGCCGTTCGGCATGCATCGAGTCCAGACTCTAGAGTCTAGAACGAACATGATGATATATGTTGTTGTCACGGCCTTCCTCGCCGTGCGGCATCCGTGCCGGCTGGCATGCCTCGGCCGCACACGACGCACCCGACGGACGCCGCGTACAGGTCGACGTCGTCGCGGCCAGGAGCGCAGCCGCCGCACACCATGGCTCGCGGGAGCATGCCCTGGCCGCACGCGCCGCAGTCGCCTCCGTCGCCGAACGGCTCCTGCCCGCACGCGCGGCACCTGAAGCCGCGGCCGCCGCGCGTCCCGCCGCACGAACGGCACCGGTAGCCGCGCGAGCTGGTGCCGCACTCGCCGCAGGCGGAGTCGTAGCCGCCCTCGTCCTCCGTGTCCGTACCGCCCTCGTCCTCCTCGCCGTCGACGACGAGCGGCACCAGGCTTGCCGCGGGCGCGCTGGAGGCGGGAGCGGCGGGGTTGGCGTTGCTGTTCACATCGGCGGCTGCCTCCTGCTCAGAGCCTGCAACGTGCTCAAGCCCCTCCAGCAGGGTGGTGTTCGGGGCGTCATCGGAACGATGGCGGCCTCGCAGCTCTTCTTCTTCCTCGCTGTGGTCGCCGTGGATTAAAGGGTCGTCTTCCTCCTGGATTTCTGCCGACGGCGAGGCGGGGACATGAACTTCCATGGCGTGGGGACACGGGCGGGGAAGAGCAGAGAGAGGCGATGGGAATGGGGATCGATTTGATGGGATTGGGAGCGGCGATGGGTGCCAATGGACTGGAAACCGAAGCGTCCAGTGGTTTGACCGAGAAGTTGAGGGGTGAGGCCGTGGAATTTGTTGCGGCTCTCGGTAATATAACATCGTACTACCTCCGTATCAGTTTACAAGTCTTGCGCGTATATCTAGGTTGTCAATTTTATCACCTTAATATAAACTATATAACACAAAAATTATACTTTTTAAAAGTAGAAACTCCATAGTTATGTTGATATATTTTTTGTAATATATGACTTGTATTAGGTTGGTCAAATTGATGACCTAAGGGTACGCGCACGCCCTATAAACTGAGGGCTAGGTAGTACGAGAATTCCGAAGGAGTAAATGGCACTAGTCTCTGTGGTGCACTTGAGTCATAATACTTGCAAACCGAAAAACCCCGTAGTCACAGAACTTGTGTTGCCGGTATAGTTTGGTCACATATGCCATCTGAACCAGCCAGCGGCTCGGTTTTCTCTGTTTTACGGTCACCCGCAATTGAAGTCCCTCGTTCCCAAATCAAAACCAAATCCCTAGCTCTTCCTCTCATCTCTACTCCTAATGTCTGAGTTGGTAGTCTCGCCTCACTCCGGTTAATTCTTTCCCACCATTTTTCTATCCCACCAACACATTTAAACCGGATTTTACCCACGATCTACTCAAACCGGTTTTATCTGCCAATACAATCTATTTTCGGTAGTATTTGGTAACTTTTATATGGAAAGAAATAAATCATGATCGACCTATAATTAATTTCTGAAGTATTTGCTAACATTTATCTGCCAAAAGGATCTATTTTTTATAGTATTTGATAACTTTGATATGGAAAGGAATAAATCATGACTGATCTTTAATCAATTTCTAAAAACCAAATCTCTATTATTAAAGCAGGATCGGAATCGTTTTCGTTGGACCTCCCCATCCCACCATCCTAGCGATCCCTCGCCTCTCCTCTCGGCTGCTGCAATCTGCCACCAATGCACGCACGAACTGGATCAGCCAGGGAAAGAACGGAACAAATGCACAAATACAACCTCGGTTATTAACGACAAAAAGAAAAAGAAAACCCACCTAAAAAAGCAGCCATGAGCCCACGACCAGGCACACTCGTCCCACGCCCCATCTCCTCACGACCTCACCAACACCTTGCTCCTCCCCCTCCGATCTGTCTACCGAGAAAATTCCCCCCGCCGTCCAAGCCCGAACCGTCGCGCCGGCGCAGGAGCCCGTGCCGAGGAGTCCCTCGATCCAATCCTCGCACTCGTCGGCGTTGGCGGCCCCGCACTCTCTCCGGAGCAAAATCCCTCCGTCGTCCAGCCCGAACCGCCGTGCCGACGTAGTAGCCCAAGCCGTTGACGCGACCAGAGCCGCCCACGCAAAGAGATGGCGTAAGCCATGCTATCGAGAGGAGTCCCTCGATCCAACCCTTGCCCTCGCCCTTGCCGACGTCGATGACCCCGCCTCTCTCCATGGGTTCGGTTACTCGATCTCGGTCATCCGGCTATCCGACGAATATGTCACCGGTGCGGACACGCATCGAACAACAACAGTGCGGGCTAATCTCTAGCTCGTTTGAGCCTATCGTCGACGCCGTCATGTCGCCGATGTCGCACGAACACCGGCGTCACCTGTCTCGTCCGGGCTCGATAGGGCCAGTGACACTAGCAAGCTCCGTTGACCAGAACCAACAGAGGCGGAGCTATGTGTATCCCTGGCGGCTATGCCCCCCCCCCAAACCAAGGAAATTTTCTCATTAGCCGTTTGCAGCATTTTGTTCAACCGATTCCAACATCTAGTTGTGCCGCTCATACCACCACAACTACACTGACGTCACTTAACTGAGACAGAGTTCTAGCCACGCCCTTAAAAAATTATCATGCCATTTTCCCATTATTATTGGTGCATCCAAACGTTATAATGAAATTTTCCTATTATGGTGGTGCACACACACGTCTCCCTCGCCGCTCGGCCTTGTCGGTGTTCGTGCATCCGCTCTATGAATTACTGATCATGCATGTACTAGTAGATTCGAGCACATAATCATGGACAAGAAACCTGATGCATGATGAACTAGATTTGATGAACTTTTCGCGGAAGAAAAAAATCATGGTGAACGCAGGTGAACTAACTGTTGTCCATTTGTATATGGTACGTAAACCTCTCCCAGATTAAGTTGCCGTCGCCGTTCGGCGTGCATCGAGTCCAGACTCTAGAACGAACGTCATGACATATGGAGTTGTCACCGCCGACGTCGTCGTGCAGCGTCCGCGCCGGCTGGCAAGCCGCGGCCACACACGATGCACCCGACGGACGCCGCGTACAGGTCGACGTCGTCGCGGCCAGGCGCGCAGCCGCCGCACACCACGGCCCGCCGGAGCATGCCCTGGCCGCACGCGCCGCAGTCGCCTCCGTCGCCAAACGGCTCCTGCCCGCACGCGCGGCACCTGAAGCCGCGGCCGCCGCGCGTCCCGCCGCACGAATGGCACCGGTAGCCGCGCGAGCTGGTGCCGCACTCGCTGCATTCGGAGTCGTAGCCGCCGTCCTCCTCCGTGTCCATGTCCATGTCCGAGTCCGTGCGGCCTTCTTCCTCCTCGCCGTCGACCAACGGCACCAGGCCTGCAACGGCGACGCTGGAGGCGGGAGCGGCGAGGTTGGGTGGCGTGGCGTTGCCGTTCGCGTCGGCGGCCGGCTCCTCCTGAAAACCTGCAACGTGCTCAAGCCCCTCCTCCTGGGTGGTGTTCGGGGCGTCATCCGAACGATGGCGGCCCCGCAGCTCTTCTTCGTCGCTGTGGTCGCCGCGGATTATAGGGTCGTCTTCCTCCTGGCTTTCTGCCGACGGCGAGGCTGGGACATGAACTTCCATGGCGTGGCGACACGGGCGGGGAAGAGCAGAGAGAGGCGATGGGAATGGGGATCGATTTGATGGAATTGGGAGCGGCGATGGGTGCCAATGGACTGGAACCGAAGCGTCCAGTGGTTTGACCGGGGAAGTTTTTTTTGAATAATTCTACATCTACGACCAATAGTGGGAGTAACTTAGGCCGGTCACAATGGGCAAGAACATGTTTCAAGAATCTTCTACACATTTTCCCAAAGACTATGTTACTACCTTCATAGTGGGTAGGAACATCTATATAGTGTCATGCAACGATGTATTTATTAGGTTATAGACTCATTGTTTCTTGGAGTGTGTGATGTTCCGGTAACTTAGCTAGTTACCACAAGCACCTCTCTCTTCATTAAATATGTGCCACATAAGCAAAGTTGTATTGAAGTGTGTGAAGTTACTCCTAAGTTCCTCCCCATTGTGACCAGCCTTAGCTAGTAACATAGCGCACTTTAAGAAAATTTTGCTTATGTGACGAATAATTAATGAGAGGTGGTAACATAATATGTTACTGTAATATACCGCTTTGCAAGACAAGATGAGTCCACGAGCTAATAAATGAAGCCATCTATGATACTATTATTATGTTACTTTGCATTATAAAGGTAGTAACTTAGACTAGTGTCATATGCATGACACTAGTTTAAGTTACTTCCCACTATGACCAGCCTCATGTAACTTTCCTTCACCACATTATCTCCCCCCCCCCCCCCCATTTCTAGGGGTGTGGGCCCCGCCTCCCCCCACTCCCAATCACATTTTGCCACCTGGTCATTTATGCAAAACTCTACGTAAGCTTTAGTAGATGTAGCATTGCTGGTTTTTTTTTGGGGAAGTTGAGGGGCGAGGCCGTGGAATTTGTTACGGCTCTCGGTAATATAACTACGTACGAGAATTCCGGAGAAGTAAATGGCACTGGTCTCTGTGTGATGCACTTGAGTCACGATACTTGCAAGGCCGCTGCTACAAATCAACCCACTGATTAATCGATCCGGGTCAGGCAAATCGATCAGCCCTCGGCGTAGCCGTTCGATCATGCACATGAAGCCCCATCACATCCTTGTCCCTCCGTCGCAGCGGCCCATGTATCGCAACAACACCGGCGTTACGCTTCTTCGCAACACTGGCAGCAGTCGGGGCGTGCTGCGCCGCTGCACCGTGGCACCTCGCCCATCTGACCAGCATCTTCGGCGAGAGACCGCCGACGGGCCACATAGCAGTAGCGTCACAATTGTTGCATAGCAGCGCCGACAAAGATGTGTCGTAGCACCGGCTGCCGCCGACAAATCCCCGCATCAGAGCGCCGGCAGCACCGTCCAACATTGCATCGCATCAACGTCAACCGCCGACGAGCCGCCATAGCAGTGCAGTGTCGCGAGACGGGAGGTGCTGCATAGCAACGCCGGCGAGGCTGCGTTGCAGCACCGGCAACCGATGACGGCCGCCATGTCACAAGCGCCGACAACGGCGTCTAACGTGGCTGCGTTTCACGAGTGCCGCATAGCGATCGTCACGACATCGACGAAAGTGCCGCGATCGCAACACTAGTGCCAAGGAGCTTTCGCCGCCAACACTTGTGGCACCGTCGGGTGTCGAGTCGCAGCACCGGCAGTTCCGCATCAAACGACGAGGGCTGCGTCGCAGCCACCGACGATCGTCGGCGATCGCCGTGACGTAGCCGTGGGCAAAGACGGCAGTGCTCTCAAGCGGCAGCTGAGGTGGTGCTTGGGCAGCCATGGCGGGACGTCATGGCGCGCATACCGGCGTGTGGTCTCGCGCAGCGATGGGTGGAGCTTGGGCAGCCATGGCGGATCTGGCGAGCCATGGTGCGAGATTTGTGGGGACGGAAGGGATTGAACTTGGTGGAACACTCGGCGGTTCTCGTTAGCTACGGAGGACGAGGAGATAAGAATGGCAGGTGGGCGGGCCCACCCGGGGACGCGTATGCGCGTGGCGTGTGGCAGTTTGATGCGATGGAAAATCATCCGGTTTAAGTTGATCGCTTTCCAAACGAAAACCCGTGAGTCACAGAACTTGTGTTGCGGTGCAGTTTGATCACATACGCCATCCCAGAACCAAACCCGGCCGCTTCGGTTTTTCTGCATTTTACGATCACGCCACATGGGCACATGACGCCGTGAGGGCTGGTAGTTTTGTAGAAAAGACCTTATTGTTTTAGTATGAGAGGGTCGTCTTGCAAAATCTCCGGTTTATAGCCAATCGAATTGAAGTCCCTCGTTCCCAAATCGAAACCAAATGCCTAGCTCTCCCTCTCATTCACCTTGCGGCGGCGGCGATGACGACAATAAGACATCGAGCTGTGGCCAGCGTTTTGGGTACGAGAGAAATTCCGAGCTCTCGGGCGGTTACCGCGTTTACCGCCCCCCCTCGAGAAACACGCATACTGAGCAAAAAATCTCGAATAATTTGAAAATTTTGAATTCAAACGCTCACATTATAGTTAAATACAAGCCATCTCTTATGTAACCACACAGCTGTTGGCGGCCTAGTGGTAAAGCCAACCTTTCATCAACAGGTAGACGCGGGTTTGAATCTGGGCTTATGCTTTTTTATTTCTTTTTGAGGATGCAAAAGTTTAAGAATGCTGCTAAATTGTGGGGGCAACCAGGGGTCGAACTCGCGACGTATCTCCTTCAAAAAATTTGAATTCAAAATTTGATTTTAAATTTCGTCCAATTTTTTCCGGAATTTCGTGGTTACCGTGGTAACCGCAAATTCCGGTGCCCCACAAGAAAAAAGGTCCGCTCAGGATCCAAAACCTTGGCTATGGCGGCGTGTCTTCTGGCTGGAGTGCAGGCAGCTCCCTAGTCGGAAGTAGCCCAGCGCCGTCGTCATTAATGGCAGGAGTGTGGCGGGGCGAGTGGGAGCAAGGAGAGCATGGCATTGGGTAGTCATGCCGGTTTTGCTGGAGGTAGTGTTGGTGTTGTCGTTCGAGGGAGGTCCTCGGCATCTGCAGTGGCATGGTCTCGCATCCCGGACTCGTGCGTCTTTCCACAAGAGGAGATGGTGCTGGTGAAGATGTTGATGGAGACTGCCCTCTCCCGATGAGAGGAGCGTTGGTGATGACGATGGCGATGATTTCCCCCTCCCGGAGGGAAGTGTCCCAATGGGGCAGTTCTGGAGCCCTAGATTGGTTCCGCCTCGTGGCGTGAGTCTCGTCCGAAAGGTTGCTTATGATTTTTTCCTCGACGAAAAGACCTCATATAGCGTAAGATGGCCACCGGAGAGCCAGCGAGGGGCCCACGAGGCGGCGCGCATACAGGGGTAGGGCGCGCCCCCACCCTCGTGGCCAGGTGGGTCCCCCTCGGACGTACTTATTCCGCTCAATATTTTTTATTATTTCTAAAAATGACTTTCGTGGAGTTTCGGGACTTTTGGAGTTGTGCGAATAGGTCTCTAATATTTGCTCCTTTTCGACCTGTAATTCCAAATTCTAAGCATTCTCCCTCCTTATGTAAACCTTGTAAAATAAGAGATAATTGGTATAAGTATTGTGACATAGCATGTAGTAACAGCCCATAATACAATAAATATCGATATAAAAGCATGATGCAAAATGGATGTATCAACTCCCCAAGCTTAGACCTCGCTTGTCCTCAAGCGGAAGCCGATAACGATAAATATATCCACATGTTTAGAGGTAGAGGTGTCAATAAAATAAAATACGGACATGAGGGCATCATGATTATTCTCATAACAGCAACATATATGGATATTGTCATATGATTTCTTATGCTCAAGTAATAATCTATTCACAATGCAAAAGTATGAATCAGAAACTTTATTGAGAACTAGCAAACTATAATCCCAGTCATTGAAGCAATTGCAATTTATCATAACATCAGAAAGAGTCTTGTCAGAGCTTTATAGCAAGTCCACATACTCAACTATCCTTTAGTCTTTCATAATTGCTAACACTCACGCGATACTTGTGGTTACGGAGTTTTAGTCGGACACAGAGAAAAGATAGGGGCTTATAGTTTCGCCTCCCAACCTTTTACCTCAAGGGTAACGTCAACAATAATAACTCATGCTCCCCTACATCCAATTAGATATATCTATCAAGATCTTTCCAACACACTGTGCTTGCCGAAGGATAAAATGTAAAAAGGGAAGGTGAAGATCACCATGACTCTTGGATAAGGTAGAAGATAATAGTAACAGATAGGCCCTTCACAGAGGGAAGCAAAGGTTGCCATGCGCTTTTATGGTTGGATGCACAAAATCTTAATGCGAAAGAACATCACTTTATATTGCCCCTTGTGATATGAACCTTTATTATGCAGTCTGTCGCTTTTATTTCTTTCACATCACAAGATCGTATAAAGCTTATTTCCTCCACACCAATCAATCATACATATTTAGAGAGCAATTTTTATTGCTTGCACCGATGACAACTTACTTGAAGGATCTTACTCAATCCATAGGGGTGCGAAGAACTTGGCTAGCATGAGGGGGAAAGGCAAGCTCAACATGTTGGATGATCCATGACAATATACTTTATCTCGGATATAAGAAAACATAACCCATTACGTTGTCTTCCTTGTCCAACATCAACTCTTTAGCATGTCGTATTTTAATGAGTGCTCCCAATCATAAAAGATGTCCATGATAGTATATTTATATGTGAAACCTCTCTTTCCTTATTACTTCCTATTAATTGCAATGATGACCAAAGTTATGTTTGCCAACTCCCAACAACTTTTAATCATCATACTCTTTCTATGTGAAGTCATTACTCTCAATAAGATCAATATGAACTCTTTGTTTCTTTTTATTCTTTTCTCTTTTCTTTTATTCACTCAAGATCATGGCAAAATAATCAAGCCCTTGACTCAACACTAATCTTTATTATATAGCTCACGGACTCGATTACATAGAGAGATCATAAAGCAAAACTCAAAACTAGATCATGCCATAAACTTTATTCTACTAGATCAAGATACTACTAAAAGGATCGAACTAAGAAAACGGTAAAGATAGGAGTGTGATGGTGATACGATACCGGGGCACCTCCCCCAAGCTTGGCAGTTGCCAAGGGGAGTGCCCATACCCATGTGATTATGTCTCCTTTGTTGGTGAAGAAGGTGGAGGTGTTGTTGATGATGCGGGCTTGTCGTCCATCTTCCAAGGCATAGGCTCACCATCATAGAAGGATGATCGAGTCTCCGGGATCCTCAAATCTGCAGCCAAATTCATCCTTTTGAATCTATATTCATACTCACAGTTTTGGTTTTGCAGATCATAGATTTGGGCTTGAAGGTGCTCGATCTTCTCATGAAGCTTGAAGATGGCCTCCCCGATGTTGTCAGCATCCAGCTTGTGGTTGCTGGTGAACTCCGCGATCATCATGTGGTTGGAGTTGAGTCCACGTTCCACCATCCCCGGGCACTTGAAAACTTGTTGCTCCACTGCTTCGAGCCTCGTCTCCGCGCTTCCGGTCCCCTTCGGCCCCTCAGCATCACGGATGTGCAGCAACCCATCACGCATCACAATGGTTTGAGGGTGTCGCAGCACCTTCGCGAGGTAAGGGTTAATGACCTTCTCGAAGAACTTGTCCTTGGGGGCACTTGGAGACGTCATGATAATCTAGATCTGTTAGAAAAACAGCTCGAAACAAGAACAAAGGATATTTGCGTGATACAGGGGTCAAAACCTTCGGGAGAATATATAATGAATTTTTACCGACCAAAATACGTATCGTGCAAGAAAACGGAGTCCGGAAGGCACACAAGGTGCCCACGAGGTAGGGGGGCGCGCCCAGGGGGTATGGCGCGCCCTCCACCCTGCCCTCGTGTCCTTCCCGGACTGCTTCTTATTTTTCTATTTTTCTAAATATTCCAAAACGGAGAAATATTGCCTTAAAAACTGTTTTGGAGTCGGTTTACTTACCGTACCACATACCTATTCCTTTTCGGAGTCTGAAACGCTTCGGAAAGTGTCCCTTATGTATTCCACCGGGTCACGGTTTCAATAACATTGGTTTCAACATTTATGGGATTACCTGGAGATATAATGTTTAATTAGATTGACCGTTCACCACCTTCGGATTTGTGCCTTGAAGTTGTTGATTTTATGGCACCTTTGGAATGATAGACCTCCTCGATAACGTAAGGGCCTTCCCATTTAGAGAGAAGTTTTCCTGCAAAAAATCTTAAACGAGAGTTGTATAGCAATACATAATCACCTACATTGAACTCACGCTTTTGTATCCTTTTATCATGCCATCTTTTAACTCTTTCTTTAAACAGCTTGGCATTTTCATAAGCTTGGGTTCTCCATTCATCAAGTGAGCTAATATCAAATAACCTCTTCTCACCGGCAAGTTTGAGATCATAATTGAGCTCTTTAATAGCCCAATAATCCTTATGTTCTAGTTCGAGAGGTAAGTGACATGCTTTTCCATAAACCATTTTATACGAAGACATACCCATAGATTTTTATATGCAGTTCTATAGGCCCATAATGCATCATCAAGTTTCTTGGACCAATTCTTTCTAGACCTATTGAAAGTATTTTGCAAAATTAATTTGAGCTCTCTATTACTCAATTGTACTTGACCACTAGACTGTGGGTGATAAGGAGATGCAATTCTATGATTAACATCATACTTGGCAAGCATTTTACGGAAAGCACCATGAATAAAATGTGAATCACCATCAGTCGTTAAATATCTAGGGACTCCAAACCTCGGAAAAATAACTTCTTTAAGCATCTTAATAGAAGTGTTATGATCAACACTACTAGTTGGAATAGCTTCTACCCCCTTAGTAACGTAATCAATAGCAACTAAAATATGTGTATATCCATTAGAGGCAGGAAAAGATCCCATATAATCAAAGCCCCAAACATCGAATGGCTCAATAACAAGTGAATAATTCATAGGCATTTCTTGACGTCTACTAATATTACCAATTCTTTGACATTCATCACAAGATAAAGACAAACTTACGGGCATCCTTGAAGAGAGTAGGCCAATAAAAACCGGATTGCAATACCTTATGTGCAGTTCTATCTCCAGCGTGGTGTCCTCCATAAGCTTCGGAGTGACACTTATGTGAGATCATTCTGTTCATGCTCAATACACAACGTCTAATAACACCATCTACTCCTTCTTTATAAAGATGTGGGTCATCCCAAAAGTAATGTCTCAAGTCATAGAAGAACTTTTTCTTTTGTTGGTATGTGAAACTAGGTGGTATAAATTTAGCGACGATGTAATTAGCATAATCAACATACCATGGAGTATTACGAGAAGCATTTATGACATTTAATTGCTCATCAGGAAAGCTATCATCAATAGGTAGTGGGTCATCAAGAACATTTTCTAACCTAGACAAGTTGTCCGCAACGGGGTTCTCAGCTCCCTTTCTACCAACAATATGCAAATCAAATTCTTGTAGCAAGAGAACCCATCTAATAAGTCTAGCTTTAGCATCTTTCTTTTCCATAAGATATTTAATAGCAGCATGATCCGTGTGAATAGTTACTTTAGAATCAACAATATAAGGCCTGAACTTATCACAAGCAAATACAACTGCTAAGATTTCTTTTTCAGTGGTAGCATAATTTCTTTGAGCATTGTCTAGAGTCTTTCTAGCATATTGAACATTTAATTTCTTATCAACTCTTTGCCCTAGGACAACACCTACAGCATAATCACTAGCATTGCACATAATTTCAAAGGGTAAATTCCAATCAGGTGGCTGAACAATGGGTGCAGAGATCAATGCTTTCTTAAGTATTTCAAATGCTTCTACACAATCATCATCAAAGACAAATGGTATATCTTTTTGTAATAAATTAGTCAGAGGCCGAGAATTTTTTTGAGAAGTCCTTAACGAACCTCCTATAAAAACCGGCGTGACCAAGGAAACTTCTTATACCTTTAATGTCCTTGGGACATGGCATCTTTTCAATAGCATCAACCTTGGCTTTATCAACTTCAATACCTCTTTCAGAGACTTTATGCCCCAAGACAATACCTTCATTAACCATAAAGTGGCACTTTTCCCAATTCAAGACAAGATTAGTTTCTTCACATCTCTGCAAAACTCGATCAAGGTTGCTCAAGCAATCATCAAAATAGGATCCATAGACGGAGAAATCGTCCATGAAAGCCTCACAAATCTTTTCACAAAAGTCAGAGAATATGGCCATCATGCATCTTTGAAAGGTAGCAGGTGCATTACATAAACCAAAAGGCATACGTCTATAAGCAAAAGTACCAAAAGGGCAAGTAAAAGTAGTCTTTGATTGATCATTGGTCGACACGCTTATTTGAGAGAAACCAGAATAACCATCCGTAAAGCAAAAATGTGTATGTTTAGATAATCTTTCTAGCATTTGATCGATAAAAGGTAAAGGGTAATGATCTTTGTTAGTAGCTTTATTTAATTTGCGAAAATCAATTACCATCCTATAACCCGTAATAATTCTTTGTGGAATCAATTCATCTTTATCATTAGGAACAACGCTAATACCTCCCTTCTTTGGGACACAATGGACAGGACTTACCCACTGACTATCTGCAACGAGATAAATTATACCTGCCTCAAGGAGCTTTAGTATTTCCTTTCTTACCACTTCTTTCGTTTTAGGATTCAGCCGTCGTTGATGATCAATAACTGGTTTGGCGTCTTTCTCCAAATTTATTTTAATGTTGACATAGAGTGGGACTAATGCCCTTAAGATCATCAAGAGTATATCCAATAGCAGCACGGTGCTTCTTCAGAGTTTTCAATAATCTTTCTTCTTCATGCTCTGAAATGTTAGCACTAATAGTAACAGGATATATCTTATTTTCATCAAGATAAGCATATCTAAGAGTATCAGGCAACGGTTTAAGCTCAAACACGGGATCACCCTTGGGTGGAGGGGGATCCCCTAGAATTTCAACAGGCAAATTGTGTTTCAGGATAGGTTCCTGTTGGAAGAATACTTCATCTATTTCCCTTCTTTCATTCATAAACATCTCATTTTCATGGTCTAGCAAATATTGTTCTAAAGGATCACTAGGAGGTACGACAATAGAAGCAAGACCAATAATTTCATCCTTACTAGGTAATTCCTCTTCACAGTGTTGTCTACTAAATTTAGAGAAATTAAACTCGTGAGACAAATCACCCAAGCCAATAGTAACAACATTCTTTTCGCAGTCTATCTTAGCATTAACAGTGTTCAAGAAGGGTCTACCAAATATGATGGGACAATAGCTATCTTGTGGGGAACCAAGAACAAGAAAATCAACAGGATATTTAGTTTTCCCACACAAGACTTCAACATCTCTTACAATTCCCATTGGTGAAATAGTATCTCTATTGGCAAGTTTAATTGTGACATCAATATCTTCTATCTCAGCAGGTGCAATATCATACATAATTTCTTTGTATAAGTCGTAAGGTATTGCACTAACACTAGCACTCATATCACATAAGCCATGATAACAATGATCTCCTATTTTAACAGAAATAATAGGCACGCCTACTACAGGTCTATGTTTATCTTTAGCACAAGTGAAAGGATCGATATGGTTGACTAGAGGGGGGTGAATAGGCAACTAACAATTTTTAAGCTGTTCTTTACCAATTTAAACTTTGCAATAATATAGGTTGTCTAAATGTGCAACTATGTGAGCAACCTATATGATGCAATGACAACTAACACAAAAGCAAGCAAGGATATAACACAAGAAGCTTGCAAAAGTAAAGGCACGAAATAACCAAGAGTGGAGCCGGTGGAGACGAGGATGTGTTACCGAAGTTCCTTCCTTTTAAGGGAAATGCGTCTCAGATTAGAGCGGTGTGGAGGCACAATGCTCCCCAAGAAGCCACTAGGGCCACAGATTCTCCTCACGCCCTCACACAATGCGAGACCGTGATTCCACTATTGGTGCCCTTGAAGGCGGCGACCAACCTTTACAAACAAGGTTGGGGCAATCTCCACAACAATTGGAGGCTCCCAACAACACCGAAGCTTCACCACAATGCAGTATGGCTTCGGGTGACCTCAACTGCCTAGGGTGCTCAAGCACCCAAGAGTAACAAGATCCGCTAGGGATAAGAGAGGGAATCAAATTTCTCTTGGTGGAAGTGTAGATCGGGCCTTCTCAACCAATCGCAAGCAAATCAACATGTTTGATTGGCTAGGGAGAGAGATCGGGCGAAAATGGAGCTTGGAGCAACAATGGAGCTTCGGGGGAAAGAGGTAGATCAACTTTGGGGAAGAAGACACCTATATATAGTGAGGGCACCAATCCAACCGTTACCCCATTTGAACAATACGCCCAGAAGCGGTACTACCGCTTAGGCGGTAAGATACTACCGCTTAAGAGGTACTACCGCTCCCACCAGTGATCTTGCGTCTTGTGAGGAGGTCGGGGTCACAGCCCCCAGGCGGTACTACATGGAGTAGGAGCGGTACTACCGCCACTCTCTGCCGCACTTAGTACCGTAAAACCCATTCTGAAAAACACCGGTCTCGAAGTCGGCGGTAGTAGCCGGAACCATCGCGGTACTATTGGTAAGCCCACAAGCAGTACTACCCGGCAGGGGAGCTGATACTACCGCTTGAGTGCTTGGTACTACCCTGAAGTCCATGATACTACCATTGGGCAAGTCAGGCGGCACACAAGGAAGGAAAGGCTGCTCCATCAAAGTGAAGGAAAACATTGGGTGTGATACGGATGTGAACGTGTTGATTCCACCCTAGCCTTACCAAAGCGGATCCCCTCTTGATAGTACGGTGACTCCTACGAAACTAGTCCACCAACAAAGAAATGAAGGAGCTACACCGTCTTGAATAACACACCGAGGGAAGGTAATCGTCTCATGCCAATGGATGAATCTCTGAAAGAACAGAACACACACGATTAGTCCGCAAAAGCATTGTCATCAATCACCAAAACATCTTGGGGATAAATATGCCCTTACAACAAGGTTTAGCAATTCTAGCAGTTTCATCGCAGAAATAAATAACATGCCCATCAATATTATCAGCGAAGATATCTTTAACAATAGCAATGTTAGGTTCAACTTTAACTTGTTCAGGAGGGGTATAAGTTCTAATATTGCTTTTACGAACCACAGTTGAAGCTTTAGCATGATCCTTTATTCTAACAGGGAAAGGTGGTTTCTCAACATAAGAAGTAGGAACAATAGGATCTGTATAATTGACAGTCTTTTCTTCAACCTTAGTAGGTGCAGCTACTTTTACTTCTATGGGAGGATGATATTTAAACCACTTCTCCTTGGGAAGATCAACATAAGTAGCAAAAGATTCACAGAATGAAGCTACTATCTCAGAGTCAAGTCCATATTTAGTGCTAAATTTATGGAAAACATCGGTATCCATAAAAGATTTAACACAATCAAACTTAGGTGTCATACCTGACTCCTTACCTTCGTCGAGATCCCAATCGTCGGAGTTGCGTTTAATTCTATCCAATAAATTCCATTTGAATTCAATAGTCTTCATCATAAAAGAGCCAGCACAAGAAGTATCGAGCACGGATTGATTATTCTGAGAAAGCCGAGCATAAAAACTTTGGAGAATTATTTCTCTTGGGAGCTCATGATTGGGGCATGAATATAACATCGATTTAAGCCTCCCACAAGCTTGAGCGATGCTTTCTCCTTCATGAGGCCAAAAATTATATATATTATTGCGATCACGATGAACAAGATGCATAGGATAATACTTCTGATGAAATTCCAATTTCAATCATTTATAGTTCTATGACCTCGTATCATCACATAGCCTATACCATGTCGATGCATCTCCCTTCAAAGATAAAGGGAAGACCTTCTTCTTAACGACATCATCGGGTATACCTGCAAGCTTAAATAGTCCACAAACTTCATCCACATAGATTAGGTGCTCATCAGGATGCTTTGTTCCATCTCCTGCAAAAGGATTATCTAGCAGTTTTTCTAACATACCCGAATGAACTTCAAAGGGAACATTTTCATTTGCAATAGGTTTAGTAGGTTGAGGAGCAACTCTTTGCTCTACTGGTCGGGGTGAAGATACCCCGAACAAGTCCCTCAGAGGATTACTTTCCATAATAACAAGTGACAAAGAATTTCAGCACACTATATAAATTTTTCCTGACCAAATTCCACCTACCAAAGGCGCTTCACTCCCGGCAACGGCGCCAGGAAAAGAGTCTTGATGACCCACAAGTATAGGGGATCTATCGTAGTCCTTTCGATAAGTAAGAGTGTCGAACCCAACGAGGAGCAGAAGGAAATGATAAGCGGTTTTCAGCAAGGTATTCTCTGCAAGTACTGAAATAAGGGGTAGCAGATTGTTTTGTGATAGGATAATTTGTAACGAGCAACAAGTAACAAAAGTAATTAAAGTGCAGCAAGGTGTCCCAATACTTTTTGTAGCAAAGGACAGGCCTGGACAAAATCTTATATAAGGAAAAGCGCTCCCGATGACACATGGGAATATCGTCAAGCTAGTTTTCATCACGTTCATATGATTCGCGTTCGGTACTTTGATAATTTGATATGTGGGTGGACTGGTGCTTGGGTGCTGTTCTTACTTGAACAAGCATCCCACTTATGATTAACCTCTATTGCAAGCATCCGCAACTACAACAAAAGTATCAAGGTAAACCTAACCATAGCATGAAACATATGGATCCAAATCAGCCCCTCACGTGAAACAACGCATAAACTAGGGTTTAAACTTCTGTCACTCTTGCAACCCATCATCTACTTATTACTTCCCAATGCCTTCCTCTAGGCCCAAATAATGGTGAAGTGTTATGTAGTCAACGCTCACATAACACCACTAGAGGCTAGACAACATACATCTCATCAAAATATCGAACGAATACCAAATTCACATGACTACTAATAGCAAGACTTCTCCCATGTCCTCATGAACAAACGTAACTACTCACAAAGCATATTCATGTTCATAATCAGAGGGCTATTAATATGCATAAAGGATCTGAACATATGATCTTCCACCAAATAAACCAACTAGCATCAACTACAAGGGGTAATCAACACTACTAGCAACCTACAAGTACCAATCCCGGACTTGGAGACAATAATTGGATATAAGAGATGAACTAGGGTTTTGAGAGGAGATGGTGCTAGTGAAGATGTTGGTGGAGATTGCCCTCTCCCGATGAGAGGAGCGTTGGTGATGACGATGGTGATGATTTCCCCCTCCCGGAGGGAAGTGTCCCCGGCAAAACAGCTCTACGGAGCCCTAGATTGGTTCCGCCAAGGTTCACTCGTGGCGGCGGAGTCTCGTCACGAAGGTTGCTTATGATTTTTTCCTCGACAAAGACCTCATATAGCAGAAGATGGCCACCGAGAGCCAACAGGCGTGCCCTTGGGGTAGGGGCACGCCCCACCCTCGTGCCCAGGTGGGGCCCCCTCTGACGTACTTCTTCCACTCAATATTTTTTATTATTTCCAAAATGACTTTCGTGGAGTTTGGGACTTTTGGAGTTGTGCGAATAGGTCTCTAATATTTGCTCCTTTTCCACCTCAGAATTCCAAATTACCGCATTCTCCCTCCTTATGTAAACCTTGTAAAATAAGAGAGAATTGGCATAAGTATTGTGACATAATGTGTAGTAACAGCCCATAATATAATAAATATCGATATAAAAGCATGATGCAAAATGGACGTATCATACCCTACCCCTCAGTTTATATAAGTAGGGGGTCTAGGGTTACATCCTACTTGGTTACGTACAAAGAGAACGGGTTGTATACGCCCTCTAACATCTTGGAGTATACGACAAATCTTCCGGAGCCTTCCTTTCACGCACCATGGGCCGCCTTGATGTGACCCATTGGTGAACCGACATGGAGTCCTCGGCAGGCCCATTTGGCCGGGAAATGACATGGTAAGAGAACCCTAGTCCGAGACACTATCACTGGGAGGTTCATGGCATAAGGCCATCATACGGCCGCGGCTGGTACCCAGCCTGTACAAGTGATGGCATAGTTCTTGGACTTGTGTAGTTAGTGAGTGTAGAGGGTGATCCTACCGTGATTGTTAATTTTTTGACGTGCCAAACCGATCTAAGCGGATCCAGTGTTGGGATTGATCGGGATCGATGAGCACAAGGTAATAATTTCAGGGATTTAGAGGTTAAGGCTTGATTCCGACCGGTCCTATATGAAATCAAAGTTTAAAATAGACCTCACTTAGGTTTCCGGAAAAAGGCGTTAGGTATTGAGATAGGGAACGACGCAGAGCTATACGCATTCAACCAAGTGTTGGCTACGACCACCCTGGACCTATCTAGGGTGTTGTAACATTGAGTCGTCTTGTGTAAACTTTCCCTTGCTCACCCTCCTCCTCCCACCTCCTCGCCCGTGAATCAACGATATAACGCAAATGCTATCCACATTCCTACTCTCATAGCAAATCAAAAGCGGATGAATAAGTGAAATAAGGCGACGGTTTCCAGGTTGTAGTATACGCAAAAAAGGCGAAATAGAAGCCGTTGGTTCGTTTTTTTATATATGGATAAATACACGTCAAATTTGTCGTGTAAGTCGCAAAAGATCCACATGGTTCCAAATTTTTGAACATTAATACAATCTCTCTCCCCTTAAAAGTTTTCACAAGGTTGATACTTAAGAAAAAAATCATTTGTTTGGTTCAAATTTTCCTTAATATTATAGCTCCCTTATCTCCTCAAAATTACTAGGGACAAGTTATTAGAACTTTTTCTCTAAGTAAGGCAGGCTAAAGTTTAGGTAATAAATGAGACAAGCCTAGACATAATCGTAGTCAGCCCTGCCTAGTGTCCCGGCTCGAAAACTCAATGGTTGGGTTGGGCTCGTCATCCGCTTTCAGCCTTAAAGGACACCCTCAAAGCGTGACATACCTAAGCTATATTATATTATTACTAGATAATTGCGCGTGCGTTGCAATGAGATATGGATATTCCAGTATGCGATTTACTTGTCCATATTAATATGATTGTATAAATAAATGTTAGTAAGTACTATACATGATCTACACATCTAAATAAAAACAACTCATTTGGTAAGAACTCTTGCTTATGAAAGAAAACATATTTTTATTTGGTAAGTCGATAAAAGAGGGGACAATTAAGATGGTTTTCAGAAAAAACCGGTGAAGAAAAAAACATAGGAGGGGAAAAAATCAAAACACGAAGAGTACGAGTGGAACCATACTTAAGGTTGGACGAAGCACTTGGAAAAAAATGCTACTCTTTTTTTAAGTAGTAGATATAACCAAATAAATTCAATAACGCATTTTATCCTAAAAATGATGAATTCATTTTATCTTAAAATCGGTTTCACGCCCTGTGTGGGAAATAAGCACATGAAACATGAAACTTATCCTTTGTTTATACCTTTTTTGCGGGAAATAAACATGTGTATAGCTAGTTAATTTCATATGGGGGTTCAGTTTTCACCTGCTCTCAAAATTCATCACATAAATAAACATTTTCGTACGAATTTCACCGAATCTTATGTTTGAGCTTCCAATTTGGCATATTTTATCCCAAACGGGACTAACGTTTGGAAATGGAAATACGGAACAACTCAAGGGGCTTCACCTTGATACCCCGAGATTCCAAGCTGGATACTGTCGAGAAGATCGTCGAGGACTTCGCCTCGGACACGGCCCTCAACCCCTTCTCCTCCGGCACCCGCCTCCGGCATGCCCCGGACCCTGAAATTCGCCCCGATCCACCGCGGCAATGCTGCGAATCGCGCTTGCTTGCTCTGACCGACCGAGCTTCCTCCGTTCCTTCCATCCTTCCTCCCTGCACGGACATGATACGGGCGATACACGCGTGAAAGGCGGCGGGGGAGGAGCGGGCGGTGGCGCGGCGGGAGTGCACGGCGATACGGGCTGTGATCAGCGGGGACGGGCAGGACCTGCGGCACCGCAACATGGCCAAGCTCATGTTCAGATCTAGTGACAATCGGGACTGAACAAATTTTGCTCAGATCTAGGGACAAGAGGGGTGATTTTGAAAGGCATCATAAAAAACCCTAATGAAAAAGATCTTACAAATCTACAAATCTAGAGTCATTACACCTCTTGTAGATTTGTTCAGTTTCTACAAATCTACAAATCTAGAGTCATTACACCGTTTAGGAACTTCTACATTTGTAGGAGAAATATTAGATGATCAAATGTAAAACAGACATCCAGAGCTCTACTTTATTCGTTTACACCAAGCAAGCTTACAAAAGGGCCAGCGATACGCGCCGGCGGACCGGCCGAAAGCCCGGCCGGTCACGCGCGAGCCCTCCGATTTGGCTTCCTGCAGCCGTCGGATGCCTCCTTTCCCAACCGTTTTTTTCTCTGGCTTGGTCAAGGCAACAACTCGTGCCGGATGCCTCCTTTCTCAAACGTTTTCTTCCCTGGCTTGGTCAACGCACTAGTTCGTGACCTCTAGCCTTCACGTGCGCGCTCCCGCGCGATAGTAGAAGTTCCCTGCTTCCCTCCTCCGCATGGCCGCCGGCCGCTCACACCTCGCCTCCTCGCAGCGTTGCCTTCCGTTTCTCGTCGAGGAAGCCTTCGCAGTTCGTCGATTTTGGTTGCAGCTTTGCTGTCAAAACCTGATGCAATTTCCTCGGCTGTCCGGTTGCAACTCCTTGCCATCGACGCTCATGGTTGCAGCATCCCGGTGCGCCACTCATCGCCCTCGCCATCGAGCTCGCCGCACAGGGTTCTACAAACAACGGCCACCTGTCAACCATGAATGGATGTAGCAAAACGTTTCATCTGATGTAGCAGAACCCGACGACGGTTGCAGCAAAAACATCACCGCCGCCATCGCGGGTTGCAAGTCCGCCGTGCATGTATGTAGCAAAATGTTTTGTTGGTCGTAGCAAAAACCAATAGCGGTTGCAGCAAAAATGTCACCGCCGCCGTCACCAGTCGCAGCTCCGTCGTGGATGGATGTAGCAAAAGGTTTTGTTGGTCGTAGCAAAAACCAATGGCGGTTGCAGCTCTGTGCCCTATGGTCGCTGCAACAAAACGTTGTGACCCAGGTGGTCACTGGTTCCAGCAAAACTGGATCGTGCTTGCAGCTAAAATGATTTTTTATTCCAGCAAAAAAAATGCAACAAAAAATCACGGCGGCGATCGTCGTCGCTGCTCAACACTATCCTCTCCTATTTTGCACAGTGGCGGCGCCAGGAAATGAAGGCTGGGTATTCATTTTAAAAAAAAATTGCTCTAAATGAGGCATATGAACCAAACAACACAGAAAAAGCAGTAGTGCTAGTTGTAGGTTGCTCTCAACCTCAACGGAAAAAGCAGTTGGTGCGGATGCAGAACTTATTTTTTTTCCTTGCCTTTGAAGATTTGTCCCACAATTCAAACAAGCTAACATCTTTCTTCTTCGTCTACATCACAATCACATAAACAAAGTAGAAATCAGTGGCAGTGGCACTGTGGCATCAAATCCATCACATAAACAACCTTCTTCTTCAAACTCCAATGTCTATTTAGTTCAGTTTCAGTTTACAAACAAATCTTCAGATTTCTTAAAAAAACAGAGGACAAAAGCCAAAAAATACCTTGGTGGAGAACTGGAGCTGTGCTGCAGTGCTGGTCTGCTGGAGGAGACGCCGAGACGGTCAGCAGTGGAGCCGTCGAGAGAGCACTGGAGGCCGGCCGGATCTCGGACGGGGAGGCGGAGGACAAGGAGAGTAGGAGACAGTTTGGGGAGGGAGAGGCGGAGTGGCAGTATTGGATTTGGATCCGCGGAGGGAGGGAAGGAGAGGGCCGGCCGGACCTGGATCCGCCGCTGCCGCCGCGGCGCCGGCCGCTAGGCGCTAGGTTTGGGAGGAATCGGGGGAGGGGAAGGGAGACTGAAACTGATCGCTGTCGATAGGTTCCTCGCTTCGCCCGCGCGTACAGCCAGACGCACGTCTGGACGTCTTGTTCGCTGCGTGACTGTCCTCTGTTTGGGCTGGGCCAGTATTAGATGTGTATATTGATATTTTTTTGGGCCTAAATCTTGGGTATTCCAGGGAATACCCAGGAAGACCCCCAGCGCCGCCGCTGATTTTGCAGCAAACAAAAATTAGTTCCAGCAAAAGTAATAGCTGGTTCTAGCAAAAAAAAAAGAACCAATACAATAAAAACATGCTACCACTGTCGTCGTCATTGAGCACTATCCTCTGCTGTTGCAGCAAAAGACAAAGCTCCCCTGTACAGCGGTTGTAACTTCCTCCACGTACGGTTTCAACTCACCGGGACAATGGTTGTAGCTCGCCGCTCGACCGTCCCAGCAAAAAGCCTGCTGTTCGCAGCAAAATGGCCTGCACCTTCCAAAGAATTGGCTCTGCGGCTTCCAGCAAAATTGCCCCCGGTTCCAGCATGTGGTGCGCTGCATGCAGCATCCGACAAGCCATCGTTGCAGCTATTGTGTCAGCTGGTTCCAGCAAAATTGGCAGCCGGTTCCAAAAAAACTTGCCGGTAGTAGCACCTCGTCTCATTGTTGTAGCATTGGCGGTCTGGCGTCACCAAAGGTCGAGGACGGGTTGTAGCATTTGTCGCCGCTGGTTGCAGCCATCGACATAGATGGTTGTAGCTTTTTGGCCGACATTGGTCGTCGCCGCCGCGCTGGTCGTAGCACCACGCCGCGTCGGTTCCAACACCTATATGTGCTGGTCGCGGCATAGCCACGTGCCGGTTGAGCACCTTGGCACGCCGGTCCCAGCTTTACACACAGGCGGTTGCAGCACCCGGGGCCTCGCCGCGCAGCTGGTCGCCTCGCATCTCATCTGTTGCAGCTCTGTAGCCTCGCGCTCGAAGCTCCCCCGGCTCCGGCCAGCTGCTGTCGGCGGCCCCGCACCCGGCAACACCAGATTCGCAATGAGAAAAGCCGTTCAAAGAAAGCAGCATCTCACGATGGTGGGCGGCTATGTGCAGCGATGGCCATGGATGTGCCTACTTGCTTTGTGAAGCAGACGAGGAGATAGAGGAAGGTGTTGGCGCGGTGGCCTGGTCAACAACGAAGGATGGAAGCGGTGACACGTGAGGTACCTGGCGAGCGCGTAACACAAGTGGGCCAGGGCCATGTGCGCGAGCGACCGGCTCAAAGTTAAGCCGGTCAGCCGGCGTAAAACGTTTCCCTTACAAAAGACGATCACGTGAAAAACAGTTTCGCTCACACGGTTTTGAAAGACGAACATCTACAATAATAAATTAATTTACCCAAGCAGCAGAAGAAATCACAGGTCAATAATGTTTTCGGTGGCTCACACATTGGAGCCATGCCCATGCGCAGGTTCGGGAGCAGAGGGGCGGTCTAGGACGCCGGCATGTGTGAGCAATACCCACAGATGGGTCATGAACTCCCCGCCATTGGCGAGCATCTCAGCATGGATTTCGTCATTTCTCGACGGCGCGAGGAAGAGTATGAACTCGGCCCAGAAATCGGCCAGCACTTTGCATCGCTTCGCTTCTGGAACCACACCAGTGATGAGTTCTTTCCCAAGTCTGGCTCCCATCTCCAGGATGGTGTTGTTGCTGCCCGGCAAGACCATCATCATCAGCTTCTCACATCTGCTGCTCACAGTTTCACAGCCAGCCAGGCTTTCCCGATCGAGCTTTAGATGCGCTGCGTGTGGTAGCCATGCCCGGGCAGCATGTCCGAAACAAAAGCCACCAGGTAGGCGCAGTAATCCGACATGCTCTTGGCGAAAGACGATTACCCCTGAACCTGAGGGGTTCCTCGTCCCCGTGCATGGACATGGACATGGTCGTCCCAATGTGCCATACGAGAATCATGTGGATGTGCGTGGGCAGGGTGCAGGCCCATGAGAACTGGCTTCCCAGCTGATTTCTTGCCAGTGCCGCCTGCCCTCGGCTGCTCGCTTGTGCTCAACCATCATGTAGTCAGCAACCACCTTGGAGTGCTCCAGTCCAGGAAGCCTCCCTTCTTGCTCGCATTATGTAAAGTCCTCGACTTCCTCTTGGTCAGCACGACGCTCCAGATCCACAGGATCCAGATGGTCGCCCTGTAGCTCTTGTTGTGCCCGCTGCAGTTGGCGATCAGCCATAGCACCAGGAAGATCTGCAGCACGCGCTTCCGCTTTTTGTCAATGTCATGGATGCTGTAGACGGAGAGGGAGTCGGCGCTCACTTGGATTGGATGAGGAGGAGGAGGGTGCCCCACAGCAGCAGGCCGATGATGGAAAATATTCTGTAGAGCATAGGCTTTGGGATGGTGTAGGGGCCCAGCACGGTGAACAGCGAGTACACCGCCCAGACGAAGAGGCGGAACGCGCCGTGGCTGTGCCGCCGCCGCAGCGAGCCGAACATCTCGAGCAGGAGCCAGATCAAGGCGCTGAAGAGGACCAGAACCTCCACGCGCACCAGCCGGCCGCGGGTGCTGCCCAGGCTATGGGCCAGAGTTGCGGTGGCGTTCTTGAGCTCCATGCATGGCTTCTCAAATCCCGTTGCCTCCGATGTTTTTTTTTCGATGAGAGGGGCCACATGCCTCCGATGTCGGTGGGGATTTCAGCCTCCGGCGATGCCTTGAACAAATACTAGGAAAGCATATCAGGCTCTCACCAGCACGGCACCTATGTTGATTCATTTAGTATACTTTAAAAAACGGAATCGCTAATTTTCAGCCGGATGAAATCAATTCGCGTTCATTCGTTTTCTTGTCCGTCCGATTGTTTTGTTGAGATTGGTTTTTTTCTTCTGAACTGGCTATTGTTACCGGGCCCGCATAATTTTCAGCGAGAGCCGAGAGACCCGTTAATCGCGCGCCCCCGCCGCCCTCTCGCTAGGTGCCGTTTCCTTTTTCCTTTTTTCTATTCCCTTTCCTGTAGCTCACTCATCTCGCCCCCTCGTCTCTCCCCCTTTCTATTTCCAGCGGCGGAGACCTCGGTGAGTTAGAGAGCTTGATTCATGGCGAACTCGATTGGGAGTTCTCGTCCGGTGCCTGCTTGAGGGCTTGGTGGTCAGGCGGCAGGAGTTCTTCAGGCGGTATGGTAGGTTTTTTCTCTCCCTGTCAATGCATCTCTCGTCTGTTGTTGCTTCCCTTTCGGTTCCCTGTTGCTCAGATCTGTGGGTTGCTCGTGTGCTAGGATATGTGCGTTTATGTGATGTTATGCATAGGGGATCGAGTGCTGTGATGTGTGATGTGAAGTGTAGGGCTCGTGTTCTGTTTCCCCTTTGTCAGGCGACTGTTTATTTTGCCTGATTCTATACGGTTGGTGATTCTACATGTTCGTGTCCTAGGGTTTCTTCGGTCAGTTCATTTGAATCTTAGTTGTAGCTGCTCTTTTTAGTTAGTTTGTATCTTGATTTTAGTTTAGTATCTCTGGCAGTGGCTCTTAATTTTTAGATGTGGTATGCATTGGTTCTAGCTGAGTTTGATTTTGGTCGGTGAGGTGAAGGGATTGCTCTCTCTGTTGTATTGGTCTACCCTAATTATAGGGGAGTTCCATTGTAAACCATTTGTACTTTTTGCTTTATTTTTGCAGTGAAATCTCTACATTTCCAGTGGCTTAGTAGTGTAATTTTTATTGATTAAGTCTGTAATTCCAATGGTTATAGGGATTTAGCTCTGTAATTTAAATATTTTTAGTATTTGGTGTTGATTGTAATTCCAGTAGTATTTTTGCTGGTTTACTATTGCAATTTTTGGTGAGTTCCATTGTATACCAATGCATTTTTTTTTGCTTTTCCAGTGATATAGCTCTGTATTTCCTGTAGTATATTGTTTCAGAGTGTATTTTTTCACTGTTAGTCAATTGTATTTTGTGAGTATTTTTAGTGTAATATGAGAGCTATTTTATTGTAATTTGAGCTTGAACTTGTGTAAATTTGTGATTGCTCCGGAGTGTCCTTTTCTTATCACTTGACTTACTCTGTAAATCTTAATTTTTAATGTCACTTGTAAGTGAGATCACAGTGTTATTGTTGAGATCACATAGACAAACAATTGTCAAGCTCCCATGGGTTGGAAATATCTGACGGAAACCGAATTGCTATTTTTCATGTGGATGAAAACAATTCCACATGCGCATGAAAAGAGATTTATAGTGTAATTCTTATTGGATTTACAGTGTAATTTCTAGTGAATTTACAGTGTAATTCCTAGTGGATTCATGCGCATGAACATAGATTTTACAGTGTAATTTCAAGTGGATTTACAGTGTAATTCCTAGTGGATTCACACTGTAATTCCCAATGGATTTTCACTGTAATTCCTAATGGATTTTACAGTGTAAATATGTTATCAATTTTATAGATTCTTTTTGTTTGTTGCTACTAGTGTGAGTGCCTTCTAGTGTCAATGCTTTTTGCCTGATTGTGTTTGTCCTTTTTTTTTGCTAATTTCAATTTTCAGTGCTTATGTTGATGCCTATCAATATTCAGTATAAGCATCAGATCATAGTAGTTTACACTTTACACTTTGAATGTTACTTAAATCCAGTCCTTCAATCAAAGCTATTTAAGAACAAGTAGAAAGTGTCTAAAACTAGTAGATCAAAGTTTCTTAACAGTGTTTAGTTTTCCAGTTTCCAAAGTTTGTGAAAATAGTCATATTTTCTCTCAACTGGAGCAATCCACCCCCTTTTATGTTTTTAAGTTTTCCCAAAATGGAATTGCTAACTTCCTAAGCTTGTTTTGGTACCTGTAGTGTGTTTATTTCTGCAAATTCAGAAACCCATGGTCTGGGCATCTAGTTATCAGTTTTCCTGTGATCATAGACTACAAGTTCATGTGATTATGTTCTTAGGGTTTCTCCTGGTTCATGCTTTTGTGTGATTATGTTCTTATTTTTTATCTGTGTAGATTTTCTGCGTAACTTAGCCTATGTAATGAATCACTACAGGTCTGTTCCGTCTTCCACATTTGTTCGGGTAGGAGAGAGACAACAGGAGGTGGGGGTGTTTACCTGTGATTTTTTTGCTTCTCCAACCATGTTTGTGTCCCAGATCATGGAGAAATCGTCCTGTCTGGTGGCGCTTCTCTGGGGTAAATTTAGCACTTTGTCAGTGGAATTACAGTGTAATTCTTTTGTGTTTTTGAAGTGCAATTTACACTGTAAATCTTAGTGAAATCACAGTGTACTTTTAGTGAATTACAGTGTATTTACAGTGGAATTTACACTGTAAATCTTAATGGATTTATAGTGTACTTTAGTGGATTTTGCTCTGTATTTGCAAGTGGAATTACAGTGTATTTGTAGTGAAATTACTGTGCATTTTCCGTTGTTTTTACACTGTAATTATTAGTGTAATTTTAGCCCTTTGTATAATTGATTCACAGCAGCAGCAACGGTAATTTAGTGTGGTTAGATGTCATCAATTTTGGTCCTTTTCCTCCTCCTGTAGTTACCTTGGTCCACCTTTTGTTAGTTTTTAACCCGTTTAGCTGCTTTATATGTACGGGTTTGTATAGTTTGATGTGTGGACCTGTTTATGGTTTGGTGTGTGGACCTGTTTAGAACCGATTTGCCGGTGCAGGGCAGAAAGAACAGGGGACACGGGACAGATGACACTTGTCATCTTTTAGTTTTTTTTTTGAGCAATACTTGTCATCTTTTAGTTGGCTGAATAATATGACTGAAAGCGAATTAGATTTCATCCGGATGTAGAATAGACAGTCCTTTAAAAAATGCACATGGCACTCCCTCGCAAGGAGCTGTCTTTTTTTTTTAGACAAAGCTGCTCCAGCTTGTGTGGAGGAGCATGCTGCCCATGGGCCCCGCAGGTCGCTCGTTCTACTACATTCCTCTATGTGTGGTACCTCTCGTGGCTCGTTTTTTTTTAACTTTTTGGCAAAACTGATAAATATCTGATGTCAAATTTTCAGAGGATCGAACGTACGCTGAAGATTCAACATGAATCTTGAGGCACGGCAGACCAACCACGTCATCGATTCTTATCTTTCTTACTACTACTAAACAAGCAAACATTTTCTTTCCTAACTTCACCCGTTAGATGTACCCAGGTTGATTAGTATCATCAGATTGTCCCGCCTAATTAGATCTAACAGCCCGGATTAATCTAATCCAACCCAATGGTTAGCATCTTATCTTACTACTACTAAACAAGCAAACATTTTCTTTCCTAACTTCACCCGTTAGATGTACCCAGGTTGATTAGTATCATCAGATTGTCCCGCCTAATTAGATCTAACAGCCCGGATTAATCTAATCCAACCCAATGGTTAGCTTCTTATCTTACTACTACTAAACAAGCAAACATTTTCTTTCCTAACTCCACCCGTTAGATGTACCCAGGTTGATTAGTATCATCAGATTGTCCCGCCTAATTAGATCTAACAGCCCGGATTAATCTAATCCAACCCAATGGTTAGTATAGCAATAATAGCCCTGCGAACATACTCTGCCAGAAAATCGTCCGCCAAGTACGTTTTCCCTCAAAGCGTAATCGGCTGACCCACATCCACAACTCCTCGACTACAATCAAGCATGCAAGGCATGCAAAAAGGAAACAAATTACCGGCCCACCTCGCCTCCCCTGCGACGCCCTTGTGGGCAGGGCAGGTGCACCCCTTCGTGCTCGGCCGTCACCCCTCCGCGCTCTCCCGCCGCCGCCACGCGTGTCCGGTGGCCACTGAGGCTCCCGACAACCAGCACGGAGCCAATGCATCGACACCAATGCGGGATCCGTCCGCCCTCCTCGCTCGTCGTTGACGCTGCCATAGACGGAGGTGCTGCTGCGGCATGCTATCCGATGCCGAGACCATGGGAGAATTGTTGCCGCTAATCCCCAACCCACACCCGTCCCATGGTCGCCGAGGCCAGACGCATCATAGGTACACAACTTGGTAATTAGCAATCAGTCATGTGCTGACTTTTGTTGGTTCGAGTGTTTTTTTCTATGGAATTTATTTGCTGATGAATGGATCTGGCCATATCCTGACAAACCATGAAAAATTGATGAATCCATCTGGCCACATCCTTTTACGCTTATAGATTTATCTCAGTAATCATTTTGCAATTTGTTGTACAAATCAACCTAGCTGATTTTTATAGTTGATCCCAGTAAGTGGAATATTAATCTCACGAGGTCTTTGACTAATTTTCGTGTTGATTTTTTGATCCCTAATGGTTTGCAGCATCAAACGGAATTAGGCATGCAGTGATTTGTCAATGTTGTATGTCTGAAGTGCTTTCGGCCATAGCATCATGCACGTACAAGTATTTGCAAGCACGCATATGTTATGCCGCTGCTAGAAGAAGGGCGCGAGAGGGCTGGCCGGGGGCTTTTTTGCCCACGGTCGGCCAAGAGGGAAGGGATTTCCTTCTTAATTCTTGCTTGATTAGATTGATACATCTCCTCCCCTTATATAGAGAGGTTTACTTGACCACTAAGTAAGCGACACTTATCTCTAATTAACCCTAAGACTAATGGGCTATACCGCCAGCCTAGGCCATTACGTACTCTAACACTATGCCCACCTGGACATGCAATTTGTCCTCGAGCTGCAACCTAACCAACTTATAACCATGACTCGATGCAACACAAACTTAACACCTAAAAACAAGCTTTTACATCTCGGCTTATTTTATTACTCTCAACCTGAAATGGACTGGGACGCTTTATTTTGGACCCCTGAACATAAAGTGGACACTATCTACACGTCGGACCTGCACGTGTACAGCCACATGTATCCCATGGACACCGTCTGGACAAAAGGAGTGCATGTGTGTGGCCACCTGGAAGTGGTCGCAAGAGCGACCAGCAGAGGCGTCCTTGCGGAGGCCAGCGGCGGAATGCAGTGGTGCTACGGGGTGCACTCGTGTCGGTGACACCATGCCTACTCCCCGCCATACGGCTGTTGGTCTGCACCGCACAGAGAAGAGTGGAGGGCTGTCGATGGAGAATGGCGAGGAGGGGTCGCCCCCCAACCGCCGATGTCGCAGACTTTGAGGTCGCTGGCCATGGGGAAAACAAGATGCCCAAGATCCCGACGCAGAGACGAGATCGAGGTCCTTTGGCGCAATGGGCGCAATCGGGAGGAGCGGCAAATGCAGACCACATCACCCACACACGCCGACGCACTAGGAGGCCGCGCAGATAGCTTGCGACCTCATCGCCGCCGACACGTGGCGGTAGTGATCCAAGCCGAAGCGGTGACGGCGACGCCAGAACTTGATCTGCTGGATGGGGACACTCTAGGGAAGCGGTGATGGCGACGGCGGGAACTTGATTTGGTGGATCACGACTCCCGCCGACGCGGTCGATGCGGGGCCGGAGCTGACCGGCGGTGGCTGCTGCGCCGAAGCGTCGGCAGAGGCCGAGAGGCCGCCAGAGCGGCGGTTGCCATCGCAACTGTGAGGCGGTGGTGGCGGTGGATGGTGATACGTCTCCAACGTATCTATAATTTTTGATTGTTCCATGATATTATATTATCCATCTAGGATGTTTTGTATGCATTTATATGCTATTTTATATGATTTTTGAGACTAACCGCTAACCTAGAGCCGATGCAGTTTACATTTTCCTTGTTTTTTAGTTTTACAGAAAAGGAATACCAAACAGAGTCCAATTGACGTGCCATTTTTTGATGTTTTTTATGGACGAAAAGAAGCCCCTGGAGTGAAAGAGTTGGGCCAGAAGAGTCCCGGCATCTGAGAAGCCCCTATCTCGTGGACGACTCGGAGACCCCCCCCCTGACTTGTTCCTGACGCCAACAATTCGTATAAATACCCAAACCTCCAGAACATAACCTAGATCGGGAGTTCCGCCGCCGCAAGCCTCCGTAACCACCGAAAACCAATCTAGACCCGTTCTGGCACCCTGCCGGAGGGGGGAATCCCTCTCCGGTGGCCATCTTCATCATCCCGGCGCTCTCCATGACGAGGAGGGAGTAGTTCACCCTCGGGGCTGAGGGTATGTACCAGTAGCTATGTGTTTGATCTCTCTCTCTCTCGTGTTCTTAATTCGGCCCGATCTTGATGTATCACGAGCTTTGCTATTATATTTGGATCTTATGATGTTTCTCCCCCTCTACTCTCTTGAATGAATTGAGTTTTCCCTTTGAAATTATCTTATCGGATTGAGTCTTTAAGGATTTGAGAACACTTGATGTATGTCTTGCATATGCTTATCTGTGGTGATAATGGGATATTCACGTGATCCACTTGATGTATGTTTTGGTGATCAACTTGCGAGTTCCGTGACCTCGTGAACTTATGCATAGGGGTTGGCACACGTTTTCGTCTTGACTCTCTGGTAGAAACTTTGGGGGCACTCTTTGAAGTTCTTTGTGTTGGTTGAATAGGTGAATCTGAGATTGTGTGATGCATGTCGTATAATCAAACCCACGGATACTTGAGGTGATATTGGAGTATCTAGGTGACATTAGGGTTTTGGTTGATTTGTGTCTTAAGGTGTTATTCTAGTATGAACTCTACGATAGATCGAACGCAAAGAATAGCTTCGTGTTATTTTACTATGGACTCTTGAATAGATCGATCAGAAAGAATAACTTTGAGGTGGTTTCATACCCTACAATAATCTCTTCGCTTGTTCTCCGCTATTAGTGACTTTGGAGTGACTCTTTGTTGCATGTTGAGGGATTGTTATATGATCTAATTATGTTATCATTGTGGAGATAACTTGCACTAGTGAAAGTATGAACACTAGGCCTTGTTTCCTAGCATTGCAATACCGTTTACGCTCACTTTTACCACTTGCTACCTTGGTGTTTTTATAATTTCAGATTACAAAAACCTATATCTACCATCCATATTGCACTTGTATCACCATCTCTTCGCCGAACTAGTGCACCTATACAATTTACCATTGTATTGGGTGTGTTGGGGACACAAGAGACTCTTTGTTATTTGGTTGCAGGGTTGCTTGAGAGAGACCATCTTCGTCCTACACATCCCACGGATTGATAAACCTTAGGTCATCCACTTGAGGGAAATTTGCTACTGTCGTACAAATCTCTGCACTGGGAGGCCTAACAACGTCTACAAGAAGAAGGTTGTGTAGTAGACATTGATACGTCCATTTTGCATCATGCTTTTATATCGATATTTATTGCATTATGGGCTGTTATTACACGTTATGTCACAATACTTATGCCTATTCTCTCTTATTTTACAAGGTTTACATAAGGAGGAGAATGCCGGCAAATGGAATTCTCTGGAAAAGGAACAAATATTAGAGACCTATTCTCGCACAACTCAAAAGTCCCAAACTCTACGAAAGTCTTTTTGGAAATAAAAAAATATTGAGCGGAAGAAGTACACGGAGGGGACCCACACAGCCCACGAGGGTGGGGGGCGCGCCCTACCCCACAGGGCGCGCCCCCTACCTCGTGGGCCCCCTATTGGCTCTCCGATGGCCATCTTATGCTATATGAGGTCTTTCGTCGAGGAAAAAAATCATAAGCAACCTTTCGGGACGAGACTCCGCCGCCACGAGGCGAAACCTTGGCGGAACCAATCTAGGGCTCCGGCAGAGCTGTTTCGCCAGGACACTTTCTCCGGGAAGGGGGAAATCATCGCCATCGTCATCACCAACGCCTCCTCATCGGGAGAGGGCGATCTCCATCAACATCTTCACCAAAGCACCATCTCCTCTCAAAACCCTAGTTCATCTCTTGTATCCAATTCTTGTCTCCAAGTCCGGGATTGGTACTAGTAGGTTGCTAGTAGTGTTGATTACTCCTTGTAGTTGATGCTAGTTGGTTTATTTGGTGGAAGATCATATGTTCAGATCCTATATGCATATTAATACCCCTCGATTATGAACATGAATATGCTTTGTGAGTAGTTACGTTTGTTCCTAAGGACATGGGAGAAGTCTTGCTATTAGTAGTCATGTGAATTTGGTATTCGCTCGATATTTTGATGAGATGTATGTTGTCTAGCCTCTAGTGGTGTTATGTGAACGTCGACTACATAACACTTCACCATTATTTGGGCCTAGAGGAAGGCATTGGGAAGTAATAAGTAGATGATGGGTTGCTAGAGTGACAGAAGCTTAAACCCTAGTTTATGCGTTGTTTCGTAAGGGGCTGATTTGGATCCATATGTTTCATGCTATGGTTAGGTTTACCTTAATACTTTTGTTGCAGTTATGATGCTTGCAATAGAGGTTAATCATAAGTGGGATGCATGTTCAAGTAAGAACAGCGCCCAAGCACCAGTCCACCCACATATCAAATTATCAAAGTACCGAACGCGAATCATATGAACGTGATGAAAACTAGCTTGACGATATTCCCATGTGTCCTCGGGAGCGCTTTTCCTTATATAATTATTTGTCCAGGCTTGTCCTTTGCTACAAAAAGGATTGGGCCACCTTGCTGCATTTTATTTACTTTTGTTACTTATTGCTCGTTACAAATTATCTTATCACAAATCTATCTGTTACCACTTATTTCAAAGATTTGCAGAGAACACCTTCTTTGAAAACCGCTTATCATTTCCTTCTGCTCCTCATTGGGTTCGACACCCTTACTTATCGAAAGGACTACGATAGATCCCCTATACTTGTGGGTCATCAGACATCAATCTCTTTTCTGGCCCCGTTGCCGGGGAGGTTAGTGTTGGAAATATGCCCTAGAGGCAATAATAAAAGTATTATTATTATATTTCCTTGTTCATGATAATTGTCTTTTATTCATGCTATAATTGTATTATCCGGAAATCGTAATACACGTGTGAATACATAGACCACAATATGTCCCTAGTGAGCCTCTAGTTGACTAGCTCGTTGATCAATGAGATAGTCATGGTTTCACGACTATGGACATTGGATGTCGTTGATAACGGGATCACATCATTAGGAGAATGATGTGATGGACAAGACCCAATCCTAAGCATAGCACAAGATCGTGTAGTTCGCTTTGCTAGAGCTTTTCCAATGTCAAGTATCTCTTCCTTAGACCATGAGATCGTGTAACTCCCGGATACCGTAGGGAGTGCTTTGGGTGTACCAAACGTCACAACGTAATCGGGTGACTATAAAGGTGCATTACAGGTATCTCCGAAAGTGTCTGCTCGGTTAACACGGATCGAGATCGATTTGTCACTCCGTATGACGGAGAGGTATCACCGGGCCCACTCGGTAGTGCATCATCATAATGAGCTCAAAGTGACCAAGTGTTTGGTCACGGGATCATGCATTACGGTACGAGTAAAGTGACTTGCCGGTAACGAGATTGAACGAGGTATTGGGATACCGACGATCGAATCTCGGGCAAGTAAAATACCGATTGACAAAGGGACTTGTATACAGGGTTGTTTGAATCCTCGACATCGTGGTTCAACCGATGAGATCATCGAGGAGCATGTGGGAGCCAACATGGGTATCCAGATCCGCTGTTGGTTATTGCCGAGAGCCGCCTCGGTCATGTCTCATGTCTCCCGAACCCGTAGGGTCTACACACTTAAGGTTCGGTGACGCTAGGGTTGTATGAATATGAGTATGCAGCAAACCGAAAGTTGTTCAGAGTCCCGGATGAGATCCCGGACGTCACGAGGAGTTCCGGAATGGTCCGGAGGTAAAGATTTATATATGGGAAGTCTTATTTTGGTCGCTGGAAAAGTTTCGCGCGTTATCGGTATTGTACCGGGAGTGCCGAAATGAAGGAAATATGCCCTAGAGGCAATAATAAAGTTATTATTTATTTCCTCATATCATGATAAATGTTTATTATTCATGCTAGAATTGTATTAACCGGAAACATGATACATGTGTGAATACATAGACAAACATATAGTCACTAGTATGCCTCGACTTGACTAGCTCATTAATCAAAGATGGTTATGTTTCCTAACCATAGACATGTGTTGTCATTTGATTAACGGGATCACATCATTAGGAGAATGATGTGATTGACATGACCCATTCCGTTAGCCTAGCACTTGATCGCTTAGTATATTGCTATTGCTTTCTTCATGACTTATACATGTTCCTGTAACTATGAGATTATGCAACTCCCGTTTACGGAGGAACACTTTGGTGCTACCAAGCGTCACAACGTAATCGGGTGATTATAAAGGAGTACTACAGGTGTCTCCAAAGGTACATGTTGGGTTGGCGTATTTCGAGATTAGGTTTTGTCACTCCGATTGTCGGAGAGGTATCTCTGGGCCCTCTCGGTAATGCACATCACTATAAGCCTTGCAAGCAATGTAGCTAATGAGTTAGTTACGGAATGATGCATTACGGAACGAGTAAAGAGACTTGCAGTAACGAGATTGAACAAGGTATTGGATACCGCGATCGAATCTCGGGCAAGTAACATACCGATGACAAAGGGAACAACGTATGTTGTTATGCGGTTTGACCGATAAAGATCTTAAGAGAATATGTAGGAGCCAATATGGGCATCCAGGTTCCGCTATTGGTTATTGACCGAGAATAGTTCTAGGTCATGTCTACATAGTTCTCGAACCCGTAGGGTCCGCACGCTTAACGTTACGATGACTGTTTTATTATGAGTTTATGAGTTTTGATGTACCGAAGGAGTTCGGAGTCCCGGATGAGATCGGGGACATGACGAGGAGTCTCGAAATGGTCGAGACGTAAAGATCGATATATTGGACGACTATATTCGGAGTTCGGAAAGGTTCCGAGTGATTCGGGTATTTTTGGGAGTACCGGAAAGTTACGGGAATTCGTATTGGGCCTCTTTGGGCCATACGGGAAAGGAGAGAAAGAGCCAAAAGAGTGGCGCACCCTCCTTGGACTAGTCCGAATTGGACTAGGGAGGGGGGGTGCACCCTTCCTTTCTTCTCCTTCTCTCTGCCCTTTCCTTCTCTCCTACTCCTACTACATGAAAGGGTTCCCAGTTGGACTAGGAAAAGGGGAATCCTACTCCCGGTGGGAGTAGGACTCCCCTAGGGCGCGCCATAGAGAGGGCCGCCCTCCCTCCTCCACTCCTTTATATCTGAGGCAGGGGCACCCCATGAACACACAAGTTGATCTACGGATCGTTCCTTAGCCATGTCTGCGGTGCCCCTCCACCATATTCCACCTCGGTCATATCGTCGCGGAGTTTAGGCGAAGCCCTCGCGCCAAGAGAGCATCATCATCGTCCCACGCCGTCGTGTTGTGGAACTCATCCTCGACACTTTGCTGGATCGGAGTCCGGGATCGTCATCGAGCTGAGCGTGTCTTGAACTCGGAGGTGCCGTGCGTTCGGTACTTGGATCGGTCGGATCGTGAAGACGTCTGACTACATCAACCGCGTTATCATAACGCTTCCGCTTCACGGTCTCACGAGTGCGTGGACTATACTCTCCCCTCTCGTTGCTATGCCATCACCATGATCTTGCGTGTGCGTAGGAAATTTTTCTGAAATTACTACGTTCCCCAACAGTGGCATCCGAGCCTAGGTTTTATGCGTAGATGTCATATGCACGAGTAGAACACAAGTGAGTTGTGGGCGATACAAGTCATACTGCTTACCAGCATGTCATACTTTGGTTCGGCGGTATTGTTGGATGAAGCGGCCCGGACCGACATTACGCGTATGCTTACGCGAGACTGGTTCTACCGATGTGCTTTGCACAGGTGGCTGGCGGTGTCAGTTTCTCCAACTTTAGTTGAACTGAGTGTGGCTACGCCCGGTCCTTGCGAAGGTTAAAACAGCACCAACTTGACAAACTATCGTTCTGGTTTTGATGCGTAGGAAAGAACGGTTCTTGCTAAGCCCGTAGCAGCCACGTAAAACTTGCAACAACAAAGTACAGGACGTCTGACTTGTTTTTGCAGGGCATGTTGTGATGTGATATGGTCAAGACGTGATGCTATATTTTATTGTATGAGATGATCATGTTTTGTAACCGAAGTTATCGGCAATCGGGCAGGAGCCATATGGTTGTCGCTTTATTGTATGAAATGCAAGCGCTCGTAATTGCTTTACTTTATCACTAAGCGGTAGCGATAGTCGTAGAAGCAATAGATGGCGTAACGACAATGATGCTACGATGGAGATCAAGGTGTCGCGCCCGGTGGCGATGGTGATCACAATGATTGCTTTGAAGATGGAGATCACAAGCACAAGATGATGATGGCCATATCATATCACTTATATTGATTGCATGTGATGTTTATCCTTTATGCATCTTATCTTGCTTTGATTGACGGCAGCATTTTAAGATGATCTCTCACTAAATTATCAAGAAGTGTTCTCCCTGAGTATGCACCGTTGCCAAAGTTCGTCATGCCCAGACACCACGTGATGATCGGGTGTGATAAGCTCTACGTCCATCTACAACGGGTGCAAGCCAGTTTTGCACACGCGGAATACTCAAAGTTAAACTTGACGAGCCTAGCATATGCATATATGGCCTCGGAACACGGAGACCGAAGGTCGGCGTGAATCATATAGTAGATATGATCAACATAGTGATGTTCACCATTGAAAACTACTCCATCTCACGTGATGATCGGTTATGGTTTAGTTGATTTGGATCACGTGATCACTTAGATGACTAGAGAGATGTCTGTCTAAGTGGGAGTTCTTTAGTAATATGATTAATTGAACTTAAATTTATCATGAACTTAGTCCTGGCAGTATTTTGCAAATTATGTTGTATATCAATAGCTCGCGTTGTTGCTTCCCTATGTTTGTTGCTTTCATATGTTTATTTTGATATGTTCCTAGAGAAAATTGTGTTGAAAGATGTTAGTAGCAATGATGCGGATTGGATCCATGATCTGAGGTTTATCCTCATTGCTGCCTGAAGAATTATGTCCTTAATGCACCGCTAGGTGAAAGACCTATTGCAGGAAGCAGATGCGGGCGTTATGAACATTTGGCTAGCTCAATATGATGACTACTTGATAGTTTAGTGCACCATACTTAACGGCTTAGAATCGGGACTTCAAAGACGTTTTGAACGTCATGGACCATATGAGATGTTCCAGGAATTGAAGTTAAATATTTCAAGCAAATACCCGAGTTGAAATATATGAAGTCTCCAACAAGTTCTATAGCTAAAAGATGGAGGAGAATCGCTCAACTAGTGAGCATGTGCTCAGATTGTCTGGGTACTACAATCGCTTGAATCAAGTGGGAATTAATCTTCCAGATAAGATAGTGATTGACAGAGTTCTCTAGTCACCATCACCAAGTTACTAGAACTTCGTGATGAACTATACTATGCAAGGGATAACGAAAACGATTCTCGAGCTCTTCGCGATGCTAAAATCGGAGAAGGTAGAAATCAAGAAAGACATCAAGTGTTGATGGTTGACAAGACCACTAGTCTCAAGGAAAAGGGCAAAGGGAAGAAGGGGAACTTCAAAAGGAACGGCAAGCAAGTTGCTGCCGAGTGAAGAAGCCCAAGTCCGGACCTAAGCCCGAGACTAAGTACTTTTGCTGCAATGGAACTGGTCACCGAAGCGGAACTACCCTGAATATTTGGTGGATAAGAAGGATGGCAAAGTGAACAAAGGTATATTTGATATACAGGTTATTGATGTGTGCCTTACTAGTGTTTATAGTAGCCCTAAGTATTTGATACTTGTTCGGTTGCTAAGATTAGTAACTCGAAACAAGAGTTACAGAATAAACAGAGACTAGTTGAAGGGGAAGTGACGATGAGTGTTGGAAGTAGTTCCAAGATTGATATGATCATCATCACACACTCCTATACTTTCGGGATTAGTGTTAAACCTAAATAAATGTTATTTGGTGTTTATGCGTTGAGCATGAATATGATTTGATCATGTTTATTGCAAAACGGTTATTCATTTAAAATCAGAGAATAATTGTTGTTCTGCTTAAATGAATAAAACCTTCAATGGTCATACACCCAATGAAAATAGTTTGTTGGATCTCGATAGTAGTGATACACATATTCATAATATTGATGCCAAAAGATGCAACGTTAATAATGATAGTGCAACTTATTTGTGGCAATTGCCGTTTGGGTCATATCGGTGTAAAGCGCATGAAGAAACTCCATGTCGATGGGTTTTTGGAATCACTTGATTATGAATCATTTGATGCTTGCGAACCGTGCCTTTTGGGCAAGATGACTGAAACTCCGTAGTTCGAACAATGGAACGAGATATCGACTTATTGGAAATAATACATACCGATGTATGCGATCCAATGAGTGTTGATGCTCGTGGCAAGTATCGTTATTTTCTGACATTCACAAGATGATTTGAGGAGATATGGGTATATCTTCTTGATGAAACATAAGTCTGAAATAGTTGAAAAGTTCAAAGAATTTCAGAGTGAAGTAGAAAATCATCGTAACAAGAAAATAAAGTTTCTGCGATCTGATCGTGGAGATGAATATTTGAGTTACGAGTTTGGTCTTCAATTAAAACAAAGTGGAATAGTTTCACAGCTCACGCCACCGGAACACCACAACGTTATGGTGTGTCCGAACGTCAGAATCGTATTTTTATTTTGATATGGTGCGATCAATGATGTCTCTTACCGATTTACCAATATCGCTTTTGGGGTTATGCATTAGAGACACCTGCATTCACGCTTAATAGGGCACCATCTAAATCCGTTGAGACGACACCATATGAACTATGGTTTAACAAGAAACCTAAGCTGTCGTTTCTTAAAAGTTTGGAGTTGTGATGCTTATGTGAAAAAGTTTTCACCGATAAGCTCGAACCCAAATCGGAGAAGTGCGTCTTCATAGAATACCCAAAGGTAACTATTGGGTACACCTTCTATCACAGATCCGAAGTCAAGTTTTTCGTTGCTAAGATGGATCCTATCTAGAGAAGAAGTTTCTCTCGAAAGAAGTGAGTGGGAGGAAAGTAGAACTTGATGAGTTAATTGTACCTTCTCCCTTATTGGAAAGTAGTTCATCACAGAAATCAGTTCCCAAAGTGATTCCTACACCAATTAGTGAGGAAGTTAATGATGATGATCATGAAACTTCGCATCAAGTTGCTACCAAACCTCGTGAGGTCTTCCAGAGTAAAATTCGCACTGCAGTGAGTACGGTAATCGTGTTCTGGAAGTCATGTTACTAGACCATGATTAACCTACGGACTATGAGGAAGCGATGATGAGCCCAGATTCCGCGAAATGGCTTGAGGCCATGAAATCTGAGATAGGATCCATGTATGAGAAAAAAGTATGGACTTTGATTGACTTGCTCGATGATCAGCAAGCCATGTTAAATAAATGGATCTTCAAGAGGAAGACGGACACTGATAGTAGTGTTACTATCTACAAAGCTCGACTTGTCACAAAAGGTTTTCTACAAGTTCAAGGTGTTGACTACAATGAGATTTTCTCAATCAGAAGCGATTCTTAAGTCTGTCCGAATCATGTTAGCAATTGCCACATTTTATGAAATCTGGCAAATGGATGTCAAAACTACATTCTTTAATGGATTTATTAAAGAAGAGTTGTATATGATGCAACCAGAAGGTTTTGTCAATCCTAAAGGAGCTAACAAATGTGCAAGCTCCAAATGATCCATCAATGGACCGGTGCAAGCATCTCGGAGTTGGAATATACGCTTTGATGAGTTGATCAAAGCATATGGTTTTATATGCACTTTTGGAGAAGCCTGTATTTACAAGAAAGTGAGTGGGAGCACCACAAAGCATTTCCGATAAGTATATGTGAATGACATATTGTTGATCGGAAATAATGTAGAATTATTCGCAAAGCATAAAGGAGTATTTGAAAGGAGTATTTCAAAGAAGGACCTCGGTGAAGCTGCTTACATATTGAGCATCAAGATCTATTGAGATAGATCAAGACGCTTGATAAGTTTTTCAATAAGTACATACCTTGTCAAGATTTTGAAAAGGTTCAAAATGGAACAGTCAAAGGAAGAGTTCTTGCCTGTGTTACAAGGTGTGAAATTGAGTAAGACTCAAAGCCCGACCACGGCAGAAGATAGAAATAGAATGAAAGTCATTCCCTATGCCTCAGCCATAGGTTCTATAAAGTATGCTACGCTATGTACCAGACCTATTGTAAAATACCGATTGACAAAGGGAATTGTATATGGGGTTGTTTGAATCCTCGACGTCGTGGTTCAACCGATGAGATCATCGAGGAGCATGTGGGAGCCAACATGGGTATCCAGATCCCGCTGTTGGTTATTGCCCGACAGCCGTCTCGGTCATGTCTGCATGTCTCCCGAACCCGTAGGGTCTACGCACTTAAGGTTCGGTGACGCTAGGGTTGTATGAATATGAGTATGCAGCAAACCGAAAGTTGTTCGGAGTCCCGGATGAGATCCCGGACGTCACGAGGAGTTCCGGAATGGTCCGGAGGTAAAGATTTATATATGGGAAGTCTTATTTTGGTCATCGGAAAAGTTTCGCGTTATCGGTATTGTAATGGAGTGCGAAATGAAGGAAATATGCCCTAGAGGCAATAATAAAGTTATTATTTATTTCCTCATATCATGATAAATGTTTATTATTCATGCTAGAATTGTATTAACCGGAAACATGATACATGTGTGAATACATAGATAAACATATAGTCACTAGTATGCCTCTACTTGACTAGCTCATTAATCAAAGATGGTTATGTTTCCTAACCATAGACATGTGTTGTCATTTGATTAACGGGATCACATCATTAGGAGAATTATGTGATTGACATGACCCATTCCGTTAGCCTAGCACTTGATCGTTTAGTATATTGCTATTGCTTTCTTCATGACTTATACATGTTCCTGTAACTATGAGATTATGCAACTCCTGCCATCGGAGGAACACTTTGGGTTCTACCAAACGTCACAACGAATCGGGTGATTATAAAGGAGTACTACAGGTGTCTCCAAAGGTACATGTTGGGTTGGCGTATTTCGAGATTAGGTTTTGTCACTCCGATTGTCGGAGAGGTATCTCTGAGCCCTCTCGGTAATGCACATCACTATAAGCCTTGCAAGCAATGTAGCTAATGAGTTAGTTACGGAATGATGCATTACGGAACGAGTAAAGAGACTTGCCGGTAACGAGATTGAACAAGGTATTGGATACCGACGATCGAATCTCGGTCAAGTAACATACCGATGACAAAGGGAACAACGTATGTTGTTATGCGGTTTGACCGATAAAGATCTTCGTAGAATATGTAGGAGCCAATATGGGCATCCAGGTTCCGTTATTGGTTATTGACCGAGAATAGTTCTAGGTCATGTCTACATAGTTCTCGAACCCGTAGGGTCCGCACGCTTAACGTTACGATGACAGTTTTATTATGAGTTTATGAGTTTTGATGTACCGAAGGAGTTCGGAGTCCCGGATGAGATCGGGGACATGACGAGGAGTCTCGAAATGGTCGAGACGTAAAGATCGATATATTGGACGACTATATTCAAGTTCGGAAAGGTTCCGAGTGATTCGGTATTTTTGGGAGTACCGGAGAGTTACGGGAATTCGTATTGGGCCTCTTTGGGCCATACGGGAAAGGAGAGAAAGGGCCAAAGAGTGGCCGCACCTCCCCTTGGACTAGTCCGAATTGGACTAGGGAGGGCGCACCTTCCTTTCTTCTCCTTCTCTCTTCCCTTTCCTTCTCTCCTACTCCTACTACATGGAAGGGTTCCTAGTTGGACAAGAAAGGGGAATCCTACTCCCGGTGGGAGTAGGACTCCCTAGGGCGCGCCACAGATAGGGACGGCCCTCACCTCCTCCAATCCTTTAAATACGGGGGCAGGGGCCACCCCATGAACACGAAGGTTGATCTACGGATCGTTCCTTAGCCGAGTGCGGTGCCCCCCTCCACCATATTCGACCTCGGTCATATCGTCATGGAGTTTAGGCGAAGCCTGCTACCGGTAGAGCATCATCATCGCTACCACGCCGTCAGGTGACGGAACTCATCCCGACACTTTGCTGGATCGGAGTCCGGGATCGCCATCGAGCTGAACGTGTGCTGAACTTGGAGGTGCCGTGACGTTCGGTACTTGGATCGGTCGGATCGTGAAGACGTCGACTACATCAACCGCGTTGTCATAACGCTTCCGCTTACGGTCTACGAGGGTACGTGGACTATACTCTCCCCTCTCATTGCTATGCCATCACCATGATCTTGCGTGTGCGTAGGATTTTTTTTTGAAATTACTACGTTCCCCAACACGAAAGGGGTCCGGGGGTCCACCAGGGGTCCACCTGCCCGGGGGGGGGGGCACATGGGCTGTAGGGGGTGCGCCTTGGCCTATATGGGCCAAGGGCACCAGCCCCAAGAGGCCCATGCGCCAAGAGATGAGGGAGAAGGGAGAGTCCTAAAGGGGGACGGCACCTCCGTGGTGCCTTGGGGAGGATGGAGTCCTCCTCCCTTGGCCCTTTTCCCTTCCTTGGAGGAAGGGGCAAGGCTGCCGCCGCCTCTCTTGCCCCTATATAAAGGGAGGGAGGGAGGCAGCCGCACCCTCAAGCACTTGGCGCCCTCCCTCGCTACACCTCCTTCTCCTCCCGTGAGTTGCTTAGCCGAAGCCTGCCGAGTTCTGCTGCATCCACCACCACGCAGGTCGTGCTGGATCATCATCAACCTCTCCTTCCCCTTGCCGGATCAAGAAGGAGGAGACGCCATCCGCTCCGTCACGTGTGTTGAACGCGGAGGTGCTGTCCGCTCGGCACTAGGTCATCGGTGATCTGAATCACGGCGATACGACTCCATCATCCCCGTTCCATTGAACGCTTCCATCGCGATCTACAAGTGGTATGTAGATGCAATCACTCTCCCATGACTCGCTGCTAGATGAACTCATAGATGGATGCGATGCTTATGTCAAGAAACTTCAACCTGGAAAGCTCGAACCCAAGTCGGAAAAATGCGTCTTCATAGGATACCCTAAGGAAACCATTGGGTATACCTTCTAACTTAGATCCGAAGGCAAGATCTTTGTTGCCAAGAAGATCCTTTCGAAAAAGAGTTTCTCTCGAAAGGAGTAAGTGGGAGGAAAGTAGAACTTCGATGAAGTACTACCTCTTGAACCGGAAAGTAGTGCAGCTCAGAAAATGTTCCTGTGGTGCCTACACCGATCGGAGAGGAAATTAATGATGATGATCAAGGTACTTCGGATCAAGTTGCTACCGAACTTCAGAGGTCCACTAGGACACGCTACGCACTGCAGTGGTACAAAGAACCCTGTCACCGGAAATCATGTTGTTAGACAACGGTGAACCTTCGAACTATGAAGAAGCGATGGCGGGCCCAGATTCCAACAAATGGCTTGAAGCCATGCAATCCGAGATAGGATCCATGTATGAAAACAAAGTATGGACTTTGACAGACTTGCCCGATGATCGGCGACGATAGAAAACAAATGGATCTTTAAGAAGAAGACGGACGCGGATGGTAATGTTACCATCTATAAAGCTCGACTTGTCGCTAAGGGTTATCGACAAGTTCAAGGGATTGACTATGATGAGACTTTCTCTCCGTAGCGAAGCTTAAGTCCGTCCGAATCATGTTAGCAATTGTCGCATACTATGATTATGAGATATGGCAGATGGACGCCAAACGGCATTCCTTAATCTGTTACCTTAAGGAAGAGCTGTATATGATGCAGCCGGAAGGTTTTGTCGATCCTAAGAATGCTAACAAGGTATGCAAGCTCTAGCGATCCATTTATGGGCTGGTGCAAGCATCTCGGAGTTGGAACATTCGCTTTGATGAGATGATCAAAGCGTTTGGGTTTATCTTGCACTTATGGAGAAGCCTGCGTTTACAAGAAAGTGAGTGGGAGCTCTGTAGCATTTCTCATATTATATGTAGATGACATACTTTTGATGGGAAATGATATAGAACTTTTGGACAGCATTAAGGCCTACTTGAATAAGAGTTTTTCAATGAAGGACCTTGGAGAAGCTGCTTACATATTAGGCATCAAAATCTATAGGGATAGATCGAGACGCCTCATAGGTCTTTCACAAAGCACATACCTTGATAAGATTTTGAAGAAGTTCAAAATGGATCAGTCCAAGAAAGGGTTCTTGCCTGTTTTGCAAGGTGTGAAATTGAGCTCAGCTCAATGCCCACCACGGACAAAAGATAAAGAAGAGATGAGTGTCATCCCCTATGCCTCAGCCATAGGATCTATTATGTATGCCATGCTGTGTACTGCATCTGATGTAAACCTTGCCGTAAGTTTGGTAGGTAGGTACCAAAGTAATCCCGCAAGGAACACTGGACAGCGGTCAAGAATATCCTGAAGTACCAAAAGGACAAAGGACATGTTTCGTTTATGGAGGGGGTGACGAAGAGCTCGTCAGTAAAGGGTTACGTCGACGCTTAGCCGACACGAATCTGGATGACTCAAAGTCACAAACCGGATACGTGTATATGTTGAATGGTGGAGCAAGAAGCTGGGTGCAGCCGCAAGCAGAGCGTCGTATGGGATCTACATGTGAAGCGGAGTACATGGCAGCCTCGGAGGCAGCACATGAAGCAATTTGGGTGAAGGAGTTCATCACCGACCTAGGAGTCATACCCAATGCGCCGGAGCCGATCAAACTCTTCTCAGGACAACACCGAGCTATTGCACTTGCCAAGGAGCCTGTGTTTCACAAGAAGACCAGGCACATCAAGCGTCGCTTCAACTCCATCCGTGAAAATGTTCAAGATGGAGACATAGAAATTTGCAAAGTGCATACGGATCTAAATGTCGCAGATCCGTTGACTAAACCTCTTCCGCAGGCAAAACATGATCAACACCAGAACTCTATGGGTGTTCGATTCATCACAATGTAACTAGATTATTGACTCTAGTGCAAGTGGGAGACTGTTGGAAATATGCCCTAGAGGCAATAATAAAAGTATTATTATTATATTTCCTTGTTCATGATAATTGTCTTTTATTCATGCTATAATTGTATTATCCGGAAATCGTAATACACGTGTGAATACATAGACCACAATATGTCCCTAGTGAGCCTCTAGTTGACTAGCTCGTTGATCAACAGCCTAGTCATGGTTTCTGACTATGGACATTGGATGTCGTTGATAACGGGATCACATCATTAGGAGAATGATGTGATGGACAAGACCCAATCCTAAGCATAGCACAAGATCGTGTAGTTCGTTTTGCTAGAGCTTTTCCAATGTCAAGTATCTCTTCCTTAGACCATGAGATCGTGTAACTCCCGGATACCGTAGGAGTGCTTTGGGTGTACCAAACGTCACAACGAATCGGGTGACTATAAAGGTGCATTACGGTATCTCCGAAAGTGTCTGTTGGGTTGACACGGATCGAGATCGATTTGTCACTCCGTATGACGGAGAGGTATCACCGCCCACTCGGTAGTGCATCATCATAATGAGCTCAAAGTGACCAAGTGTTTGGTCACGGGATCATGCATTACGGATGCGAGTAAAGTGACTTGCCGGTAACGAGATTGAACGAGGTATTGGGATACCGACGATCGAATCTCGGGCAAGTAAAATACCGATTGACAAAGGGAATTGTATACGGGGTTGTTTGAATCCTCGACGTCGTGGTTCAACCGATGAGATCATCGAGGAGCATGTGGGAGCCAACACGGGTATCCAGATCCCGCTGTTGGTTATTGGCCGAGAGCCATCTCGTTCATGTCTGCATGTCTCCCGAACCCGTAGGGTCTACACACTTAAGGTTCGGTGACGGTAGGGTTGTATGAATATGAGTATGCAGCAAACCGAAAGTTGTTCGGAGTCCCGGATGAGATCCCGGATGTCACGAGGAGTTCCGGAATGGTCCGGAGGTAAAGATTTATATATGGGAAGTCTTATTTTGGTCGGCGGAAAAGTTTCCCGCGTTATCGGTATTGTACCGGGAGTGCCGAAAGGGGTCCGGGGGTCCACCAGGGGTCCACCTGCCCCGGGGGGGTCCACATGGGCTGTAGGGGGTGCGCCTTGGCCTATATGGGCCAAGGGCACCAGCCCCAAGAGGCCCATGCGCGAAGAGATGAGGGAGAGGGGAGAGTCCTAAAGGGGGAAGGCACCTCCTAGGTGCCTTGGGGAGGATGGACTCCTCCCTCCCTTGGCCGCACCCTTTCTTGGAGGAAGGGGCAAGGCTGCGCCGCCCCCTCTCTCTCTTGCCCCTATATAAAGGGAGGGAGGGAGGGCAGCCGCACCCTCAAGCACTTGGCGCCTCCCTCCTCGCTACACCTCCTCCTCCTCCCGTAGTTGCTTAGCGAAGCCTCGCCGAGTTCTCACTGCATCCACCACCACGCTGCCGTCGTCACTGGATCATCATCAACCTCTCCTTCCCCTTGCTGGATCAAGAAGGAGGAGACGTCATCCGCTCCTCCGTGTGTTGAGCAGCGGAGGTGCTGTCCGTTCAAAGACTAGGTCATCGGTGATCTGAATCATGGCGAGTACGACTCCATCATCCCTGCTCCATTGAACGCTTCAAGACGCGATCTACAAGTGGTATGTAGATGCAATCACTCTCCCATGACTCGTTGCTAGATGAACTCATAGATGGATCTTGGTGAAACCGTAGGAAAAATTTTAATTTTCTGCAACGTTCCCCAACAGTTAGTGCTTGAAGGTATATCTTTAGATCTTGCAATCGACTCTTTTAGTTTATTGTTTTATCACTAGTTTTGTTTATAAAAGAGAACTAAAAAAATGGAATTGAGGGTGCCTCATATGCTTCATATTTTTAATATCTTTCATGAAAATAAGGATTCCGATAATTGTAACAAAATGTTAGAAGAAGAATGCATTAAAATGTTTGGCACTAAATCTTTGAATGATGAGCATGATTGCAATGTTGTTAGTATGAAATCTTTGAACATCCATAGTACTAATGATGATTGCACTAGTCATGATGAAAATGTCTCTTATAAGCATGCCAACTTTTGTGGAGTACGTAGAGTCTGCAAGTACACACCAAATAGGGAAGATAAGTTTTGCAAGAGGCATAAGTATTGAGAAACTAAATGGTTTCAAGAAAGGCTAGATGTTTGTGCTGAAAATTTAAATTTTCGTAGCCATCCTTGTGAACTTTGCAATGAACGTGGTCATTTAAATATCCAATGCAAATTGTTTCATGATCGAATCGTGTCCAAGAATTGTGATGACTTGATTTCCCTTACGCATCATAATGAACTTAGTTTTCTTTTGGGTTATGAAGAAATGAAACGTATAACTAAGGATATTCCAGAATTTGCCCTTGAGAGAGTTCTTGATTTTGATCTAGAAGAAATTTTTATGTATTGTGCGGTGAATTGCATTGAAAATCCTTATATTGCCAATTACATAAAGACAAGGAAACAAATAGACGATGAAGAGAATACTAATGAAAGGGAAGAGACTTCCAATATTCTCCTATTATTTCTTATGATGAATCAGGTAACGAGGAGGAGCCTTCTATTCAACCAATCTCATTAATAAGGAGCTCCAAAAAGAGGATTAAACCCACACATGATGTGAAGGAGAAAAAGAAAAGACGGAGAAGCAAAGGTAAAAAGGCATCCCTCTCAAATGATGTTGCTCCTACTACTCATTGTGATGATAATAGTTGCTATAATATGGGTGCCATCCATACTATTAATGATGAGAGTGATTATGCTTATGATATGAAAAGGCCCAAGCTTGGGGATGCATGCTATGTTTGATGAGAATGACATGTTTGAGAATTTATTTGCTGCAATTAATGTTTGTACCAAGCTTGGGGATGCAATGTTTAATGAAGATGATATTTTTAGCCTCCCAAGTTTTGATATGCAAATTTATTATGATGATAGCATGCTTCCTACTTATGATGATTATATTGATGAAAGTGGGTTTGGAAGAGTGTCAACTTTAGGAAGTAATGATCCCACTATTTTGGAGGGTGTTGAATCTTATTGTGATAATTATAAAAGTGGATTTGGAGAGGTCATGACTTTATTTAGTAATGATTCCACTATCTTGGAAGAGGTTTCAGTCGATTATGATGAGAACAAAGTTGCTACGTATTGCAATTATTGTGATGATACTTATGCTATAAAAATTAGTGATGATTATATTTATAAAACTTGTCATGATTATGATTACCTTTTTTCTGAATTTTATTCTTTCAATGTGGAAAAAATTTATAGTATTCGAGTTTCTTATGATACTTTCACTATTCCGAATGAGAAGAAAATTGCTTATGTGGAGAGTAATAAAAATTCTACGCTTGCAGATCATGAAAAGAATGCTTTATGTGATGGTTATTGTCGGTGTCAAAACCGGCGGATCTCGGGTAGGGGGTCCCGAACTGTGCGTCTAGGCGGATGGTAACAGGAGACAAGGGACACAATGTTTTTACCTGTGTTTGGGCCCTCTCGATGGAGGTAAAACCCTACTCTGCTTGATTAATCTTGATGATATGGGTAGTACAAGAGTAGATCTACCACGAGATCAAGGAGGCTAAACCCTAGAAGCTAGCCTATGGTATGATTGTTGATGTTGTAGTTGTTGTCCTGCGGACTAAAACCCTCCGGTTTATATTGACACCGGATAGGTTAGGGTTACACAGAGTCGGTTACAATGGTAGGAGATCTACATATCCGTATCGCCAAGCTTGCCTTCCACGCCAAGGAAAGTCCCATCCGGACACGGGACGAAGTCTTCAATCTTGTATCTTCATAGTCTTGGAGTCCGCCGTGGCGATAGTCCGGCCGTCTGGACACCCCTAGTCCGGGACTCCCTCGGTAGCCCCCGAACCTGGCTTCAATGACGGCGAGTCCGGCGCGATATTGTCTTGACATTGCAAGGCGGGTTCCTCCTCCGAATACTTCATAGAAGGTTTTGAACACAAGGATAGTGTCCGACTCTGCAAAACAAGTTCCACATAACACCGTAGAGAGAATAACTTTTGCACAGATCTGCTGACGTATTCGCGGCGTGACATCACACCACGGCCTGGCCTTTACATGAATCGTTTTTTACTGTTCCACCTCAGCGTGTTTAGCGAGGCAGTTTCTTGGCACGCCTTATCAAAGCATAGATCGTGCCCCTTATTCCGGGATTCTCATCAATACGGACGTGGGTAACCCATCCGCGCCATTGATTACGGGCGCTTGGGGAGTAAGCGAGTTTTACCAGGCTCGGTGGGGACGCATAGCTTCATCTGGTCCATATAAGGGGATAAGGATCCACCTTTTCACCCACGCCTTCTTCCTCCTTTGCTTATCCATTTCCAAGACTCGAGCTCCAAATACCAAGTCCAAGACATCCCGCCTCAACCTTTCTCCAACCATGCCAGGAGCAGGAGGCAGGTGGATGGCCTCCTCCGTCAAGGAAGGGCACATCACCAAGCTGCGGGAGGCCGGATACTTGTCCGGCAACATCGCGTACAGGCTGCCCGAAGCGGGGCAGCTCATTCCAACCCCGGGCCCCATGAGAGGGTAGTGTTTCTACCCCACTTCCTCCGCGGACTAGGTTTTCCACTTCACCCATTTGTCCGGGGGCTCAAGTTCTACTACGGCCTGGACTTCCACGACCTGGCAGCGGATTTCATCCTCAACATCTCGGCGTTTATCGTCATGTGCGAGGCCTTCCTCTGCATCCAGCCCCACTTCGGCTTATGGCTGAAGATCTTCAACGTCCGGCCGAAGGTAGTGGGCGGCCGCTCAGCCGGAGTGCGGAGGCGCCATGGTTGGCAAGATGGCCAAGGTCCTATGGCTCGAGGGCGCCTTTGTGGAGACGATAAAGGGGTGGCAATCGGGGTGGTTCTACATCACCGAGCCGCGCGAACCCGAATGGGCGGCGGCCCCCGAATTTAGATCTGGCTTCCCCACACGGCTCTCGTCATGGAAAGAGACGGGCCTGACGTGGGGGGATTCGGAAGAGCTATCCGGACTCCAAACATGCGTCCAAAACCTGGTGCACAAGAATCTCAAGCTTGTCGACGTAATCCAGGTGATGCTCATCCGCCGGATTCGCCCATGCCAACGACGGGCCTTTAATTTGTGGAAGTTCGATCCGGCACAAAGACCGAATTTGAGCCGCTCTTCGACACTACGTACGAAGATGCCTGGAAGGTGCTGTTCAAGGGCGCTGAAGCCCCAACATCCGCTACCAAAGATCGCAGATACAGCGCACGGCGTCCGGCCGGCGAGGTAAGTTATTTTACCCTTTACGAGACTATTTTTTCATAGATTGACTCTATGCGGGATCTAAAACTCCCTAAATTTTTGACAGATCGGTGAAGACGGCGGACAGATTAACTGTCCGGCCTTTGCCGGAAGACCCGGAGGATGCCCGATTGATTTGGCCAGGGGCTCCCGGCGCCCATGTGGTGCGGAGAAGAAGGCCAAGAAGGAGGCCACGGCGACTCGAAGGAGCTCCCGACGCCAGTCTTTGTCGGTCAAGCGTAATCTTCTCCCGAGGACGAGGAGGAAGAAGAAGAATCTCCTCCCTAGTGAGGGAGGAGAAGAAAGGAAGGCCGCCTAACAGGGCGCCCGGAGGGTCCAAGAAGGGAAGAACCCTTCCTCCAGATTTCTCCACCAACGCCGACGCATTTACGAGGAGGATCGCCAACAAGGGTCAAGCCTCGGCGAGATCGTAAGTGTCCTGGATACCCATGGTTTTTCATAATTGCATAGTGTTCTCTAATGCCGGTGGAAAAATCATGCAGCCCGCCAAGGGCGAAGCTCTCCAATTCATCGAGCGGGTCCACAGGTTCGCCGGAATGGAGAGTGCCTCGCCTCCGCCGCCTCCTGCGCCTCACGCCAACGACACGCCAGTGCGGCCCCAAGGGGCTTGGTCAAGAGGAGGTGGCATAGGAGGCGCCACAAGGCGACCTCCTCCCGGACTCCAGCACGCTGGGGCAAGACCCCGGGGCTCTAAGCCCGACCCTCGTCCGGACTCCATGCCGTAACCATCAGCGGTTCAAGTCCGGACAGCGGATCCTTCGCAAGAAGGGTAAGACGCTGGTGTCCTCCGTCCAACCGAGGCACCGGATAGCGCATCGGAGGCGCTCAACAGCGCCTCCATCGAGGAGGAACACCGCATCGTTATGAGTGCGGTGATCCGAACAGTTCGATCTGCCAAGAGTGGACTGACCGAAGCCTGTACCAGCCTTCTAACAAAGCTTTGAGGTAAGTTTAAAACATATAAAAATGTTACCGCATAGACAAGAGCCCTGATGCTTAGTTCGGTGTTCTGAAAGAAAAGCCGGACCGAGTATCTAAAAGATATACGCAGGAGTCTAACATAAGTATGTCAATATGGGAATGCTGAGGCTACTTCTTGACCTCTGCCCTTGACTAAAAGTATGTCAATATGGGAATACATTGAAGCAGCACCTCGAGCGTTCCGAGAACGAGCTCGGACAAGCCAAGAAGCAGCTCGAGGACAAGGAAGGTGAGAAATACCTTATGAAAGAAATACCTTATGGAAAAGGTTTTGGTTGCAAAAAATAACAGGAATAACTTGGGTACCGCAGGGGCCACTTAACGAGGTGGAGACCACGAGGGAGGCGGTGGCGTGGCCGAAAACAAAGCGGGCATGAACGCACCGAGCGAGAGAAAGGGGAGGCACAGCTGGCGGAGGTGCGGCAAGAGCTCCAGATTCTCGTGAAAAAACACGAGGGTTTGGAGCGTGACTCGAAGACCCGAGAGTCCGAGCTTGCCTCAGCTCTTAAGAGTGCCAAAGCTGCTAAGGCCGAGGCCCAAAAAGCCCTCCAAGAAATCGAAGCACTAAAGAAGATAGCGGCGGGTAAGGCATTCTTTATGCAAAGCAAGAATGTAAAAGTCAATTACCTATTACTTACCCGGATTCGAGCTCTCCAGGAGCATTCGCAGATTTGCCCCAGAGGCCCCGATGCGGCCGCATTCTACCGCACCTGTGGAGGGGAGCTCCACGGAGAAGGTGTTCTGGTCTCAAGATGCCGAGGCGGACATCCGTGCCCCTAAGCGACTAGCTGAAGCAGCTGGTCGAGCTCCACAAGGTCGCCGAACAGGCCATGAGGGGCCTTATAGAGCGGCTGTGGCCATTGGAGGCCGTACCCGGGAGCTACTTCGGCTTGGTGCAGCGGCGGGTGGATGCCTGTCCGCAGCTTGAAGTTATCAAGCGCTCCGTCTGCATTGAATGGGTCCGTCGGGCCCTAGTCCGTGCTAAAGTGCACTGGGGCAAGCTAGACGCGGAGAAGCTTGTGACGGATGGGCCGCCGAAGGGCCATGAGCATCGTACGCCCGAAATGTATTATGAGGGCCTCCTGAAGGGTGCTTGCCGAATAGCGGATGAGTGCTCCAAGGATGTAATTTTTGAATAGACTCGCGTGTGTTATTCTGTACGCTGAAAACTTGTTCATATGCGCTAAGCAACGCTTATTAATTAAAAATATTACCTTCTGTGTGGCCGTTTATCAAATTTGAGAGATGGCAAGTCGTTATTTCAGCCCCATGCCACGAAAGTCTTTGGGGTGTTCGGGATAAACTTGAGCACTCTTGTTCCCATTCATGGGTCCATCTAGGGAGGTGCTCAACACGACGAACAAGGCAACCGGACTTATAATGCTTGAACACTCTCACTTAGCCATAGAATTCTATAATTTTAAATTTCGGCGAAGCCCCTAGTATTCGGAAGACCGAGTTCGGGCGCTATCCACGCCTTTGGCCGGATAATTCGGTTCCTCGCTCTAAGCGGCATAAGTCTTTAAGGACCCGAAAAAACCTCTCGAACAGCGACCGGCTCTCGGCTTGTCATGACAGTCAGTTTTAGCTTTCTCCACTGAGGTGCTCGACCCAGAATAATTGGGGCACAATCGCAGTGGTTCTCCCGGTGCTACCTTAGCCGATATAGCGGAACGTAAGGTACCAAAACACGGGAGTCGGGCAAACCCAACTATTGACCCAAGACATGATTCAGAGCCAATTCATATAATGCTATAAGTTCGGGTGCCGCACTTGTGAAAGTGTTCGGACTTTATCACACCATAATTTTGGGATACTCAAGCCCCTGGTGTATTGGCCGTACCAAAGTGTACGATTGCAACATGTCGTGAAATGAACATATGTATATATATAAAGGAAGTAAAGCAATAAGAGCTATGTATTGTTTATTCAAAAAGGTACTGCGAAAGGAAGCGTAGCGATACAAATAGTGCGGTAAGCAAGGGATGGGACTATCTAACATGTCCCTCCGAGGTAAACTGCGGGATGGTATGTAAAACAGGTATAATGCTCGTAACAGAGACCACCTGAGCACTTGACGTGGCTTTCCGCTTTCCTGGCTGTTGTATGGTGAGTTCGGCGATTCAAGTGCTGGACAGGACTTCTCGAAGACGGAGTCCTGAAAGTAAAAAGAAAAGAAAAAAGGAGAAAAAGAAAAAAATGACACAGACGGTAGCCCCTGGTGCGGTCGAGCCGCACTCTTGGCGTGCGTTGTCTTGCCCCTCCCATATGCCCATGGTATCTCCAGAGCGCAATTATGTACGCTGTAATACTAGCTTCTCAATTTCGCGAGGGCTGGGGTTAGCCGGATTGCTACTCGTGCTTGAATTGTGCCAAGTGATCTTGCTGCAGGTTACTCCGGGCGCGCTTGGCAGTGTCCGGACGCTTAGTGGCAGGACTCGAGAATTGCCGTGAGAGGCTGCTTTGCACCTCCGCCGCGAGGGCCGCCGTGTGCTCCTCCGTCCGGAGAGAGCGCTGGTGTTTCCATTGACCGTGATTACTCCTCGAGGGCCTGGCATCTTGAGCTTGAGGTATGCGTGGTGCGGCACCGCATTGAACTTGGCAAATGCGGTTCGTCCGAGCAAAGGCGTGATAGCCGCCGCGGAACGGGACGATGTCAAAGATTAACTCTTCGCTTTAAATTATCCGGAGATCCGAAGACCACTTCGAGTGTAATCGAGCCTGTACAACTGGCCTCTACACCCGGTATGACGCCTTTAAAGGTCATCTTTGTAGGTTTAATCCTTGAGGGTCAATGCCCATTTTGCGACCGTATCCCGATAAAAGCAGGTTCAAAGCTGCCGCCGTCCATCAGGACTTTGGTGAGGTGAAATCCGTCGATAATTGGGTCAAGAACCAATGCGGCGAAGCCGCCGTGACGGATGCTAGTGGGGTGGTCCCTTCGGTCGAAGGTGATCGGGCAGGAAGACCATGGCTTGAAATTTGGGGCGACTGGCTCCATCGCATATATCGCCCCTTAGTGCACGCTCCGCCTCCTTTTGGGTATGTGGGTTGCGTATATCATGTTCACCGTCCGCACTTGTGTAGGAAAACCCTTCATCCTTTATTGTTCGGCAGCCGGGCTCCTCCTCGTCATCGCTATGCAGCCCCTTGTTATTGAGTTCGCACTTAACTTGCTCGCTTGCTTGAACACCCAACAGTCCCTATTGGTGTGATTGGCTGAGTTTTCGGGTGCCATGTATCCGCACAAGCGATCGAGTATTCGGTCCAAGTTGGACGGGCCTCGGTATTTCTTTTGAATGGCTTCTTCCGCTAACGGGTTTAGAGCCTCTGAATCCGCATTGACGGCCGTATCTTCAGTATTATCGCCAAGCACGCGGCGCTTTGTTTTTGTTGCGACGCGACCTGCCATTGTTGTCCTTGGTATCCGGACTATCGGGATGTTTGGCCAAGTTGTTGCTTCGAGCTAGCCAGCTATCCTCTCCCGCACAAAAGCGAGTCATGAGGGTTGTGAGGGCTGCCATAGATTTCGGCTTTTCCTGTCCTAGGTGCCGGGCAAGCCACTCGTCACAGATGTTATGTTTGAAGGCTGCAAGGGCCTCTGCATCCGGACAAATAACGATTTGATTTTTCTTTGTTAGGAACCGAGTCCGTAATTGTCCGGCCGATTCTTCCGGCTGCTGAATTATGTGGCTAAGGTCATCGGCGTCTGGTGGTCGCACATATGTGCCCCTGAAGTTATCAAGGAATGCGGCTTCCGTGTCCTCCCAACAACCAATTGATTCTACCGGCAAGCTGTTGATCCAATGCCTAGCTGGTCCTTTAAGCTTCGGGGAGGTATTTGATGGCATGTAGATCATCACCGCGGGCCATGTGGATATGGAGGAGATAATCCTCGATCCGCATCGCAGGATCTGTGGTACCATCGTATGATTCGATGTTTACGGGCTTGAAGCCCTCTCGGGATTTGATGATCCATTACTTCATCCGTGAAGCATAGTGGGTGTCTTGGCGCCTCAGATTGGGCTATATCACGACGTAGCTCATACGAGCTTTGTCTGCTGTGTTCGGCCCGGCCGGTTTTGTTGTATCCGGCGCGACGGTAATCATCCCGTGTTGCTGGGCGCCCACGCGATCCGTAGATCGACCTTGTATGTTTTGCCTTATCCTCCAATATATCTCGCAAGTCCGGCACGTTTTCCCTTGCCTTGGTAATTTTTGAGCGGCGTCGGGGTGTGGCTTGAGCGGAGGGCCGAGAGGCTTCTCTATCACGGCCACGAGGTGGCCGGTCTGCCATGTCGTGCACTGGCGACTTTTGTACTTCCTCCTCTAGTCGAGGCAACGGCCTGCGTTTGGGGTAGCTTTTGGAGGGGCGTTCGAGTTCATACTCTTCGGCTGCAAGGACTTCAGCCATCTGTCACAGCGTGTCTTGATCAGCTCTAAGCTGCTGCCGCTTTTTCTTTAGGCTGCTTGCCGTGGCTATAAGCCTGCGTTTGAAACGCCTCCTATTCAAGGGATCCTCGTGCACGACAAATTGCCGTCATTGAGGCTTGCCTCATCTTCGGAGGGAGGCGCGTAATTGTCGTCCTCGACCTCTCTTTCTGCCGCACTGTCGTGCAGACTTGCTTCTCCCTCCTCCTGCGCTAAGTCCTGCTGGAGGGAGTTCTCTTCGGCACTGTTTGGAGTGCTATTATCTCCCGTGCCGGAATCGCCGTTTTTATTGTGACGGGATTTAGAGCGGCGCCCGACGCCGTCGGCGCTTTGCTGTTTCTTGGAGGGTCATCCTCCGTTGTTCCATCGCTGCTCCCATCTTTCGGGATGTCCACCATGTATATGTCATATGACGAGGTGGCCTTCCAAAGCGCCCTCGTGGTGCCGGGTCTTGGTTGTCTCCGCGCCGCCGCCCATGCCGCCGATGTCTTGAGTCATAGTCGAGCATGTTGGTTAAATCATCGGCGGTGGCTATAAAGTGGGTGGTGGGTGGGCGTTGAATTTCTTCGTCGTGCATCTCAACCTTCCGTCCGTAGTCCGCCAGGCTCTCCGGATAAAGAGAGAGACTTTAGTGAATTTCAGGATGTCGCCAAAGGGCGAAAAGTCTTTGAAAGATGTCCATGATAGTGAACTCCATGATCGGGCGCCCAATCGGATTCGATTGGGGCGCGGTGGGTTGAGTCCAAGAGGAGTCCGCACCGGAGTCGAGGTCTTCGCAGCGACAGGGATGGAGTTCGGCTCGATCGCCAGAGAGATTGTAGCCCCGAGGCGGTGTCCAACCACTCGTCCTCGATCGGGGAATCCAGCTCTGGATTAAGGGTCGGGCGGATCGGTGCGCCTCGAGGGCACCTTTGTTACGGCTGCAGAGCGAGATCATGCCCATCGAGACAAAGGCGGCACGCTTGGTTGCGGCTTGAATCCGTCGAAGATCAAGTCTCCGGATATCGGCCGTATAGTTCAAACTTCCAAATCTGACTGATGGCACAGAGGCGTAGCTTCGATCTGCTCCGGATGGCCAAGCCGAATTGGCCCAGTGCAAAGCCGCCGAACACGAAGATCTGTCCGGGAGAAAAGTCTCACCCTGGACCGCGTTGTGATTCTTGATCAAGGAGCCATCGGGCCTATCGGTGACGACCAGAGGAACTCTCAATGAAAGCACCAATGTCGGTGTCAAACCGCGGATCTCGGTAGGGGTCCCGAACTGCGTCTAGGCGGATGGTAACAGGAGACAAGGGACACAATGTTTTTACCTGTGTTCCGCCCTCTCGATGGAGGTAAAACCCTACTCTGCTTGATTAATATTGATGATATGGGTAGTACAAGAGTAGATCTACCACGAGATCAAGGAGGCTAAACCCTAGAAGCTAGCCTATGGTATGATTGTTGATGTTGTAGTTGTTGTCCCACGGACTAAAACCCTCCGGTTTATATAGACACCGGATAGGTTAGGGTTACACAGAGTCGGTTACAATGGTAGGAGATCTACATATCCGTGACGCTAAGCTTGCCTTCCACGCCAAGGAAAGTCCCATCCGGACACGGGACGAAGTCTTCAATCTTGTATCTTCATAGTCTTGGAGTCCGGCCGTGACGATAGTCCACCTGTCCGGACACCCCCTAGTCCAGGACTCCCTTAGTTATATTGTTGAATTCATTCATGATGATACTGAAAATTATTATGAGGGAGGAATATATGCTTTGTAGGAATTGCAATAATATCAAGTTTCCTCTCTATGTGCTTAAAATTTTAAAGTTATGCTTGTTTTGCCTTCCTATGCTAGTTGATTATTGTTCCCATAAGTTGTTTGCTCACAAAATTCCTATGCATAGGAAGTGGGTTAGACTTAAATGTGCTAGTCATATTCTTCATGATGCTCTCCTTATGTTTCAATTCTTATCTTTTATGTGAGCATCATTGAAATCATCATGCCTAGCTTAAAGGCATTAAAGGAAAGCGCTTGTTGGGAGACAACCCAACACTTTTACCTACTGTTTTTGTGTGTTCACATGATTAAGCTACTGTAGTAATCATGTTTTATAGCTTTTCACTACTAGGGAAAACCTTATACACAGAACTTTAGCAGTAGCACGGGTCAAAACAGCACGCTGGTGCTAAGTAGCGATGGCGGCGCTGTGCAAACTGCTGCAGATAAAGTTCTAGCAGATGCTACGCCTTGTTCTAAACACGTTACTACTAAAATTCCCACGGCTTAGCCGATAGGCTACATAGTAGTAGCGAGCTATATCGAACAGCGCTACCGCTACTTTCTTTGTAGCAGCGCGTTTTAATCTAAACTCGCTACTGCTAAAGGATATAAAATTAAATGGAAAGCAAATAGAAAGGTAATTGAAAATGAAAGAAATAGAATAAGGTGAAAGGAAAAAATAAAATGTGAAGAAAACTAAATGAAAAAGGGGGAAAAGAGAAAGGAGTAGCAGTAGCGTGTATCCCAGAACGCGCTGTAGCTAACGTAGCAGTAGCGCGCTTTCTGGAATGCGCTACTGCTACTTCTGACTTAACCACGGGGTTCGTCCTTCCCCACGGCCACTTCCCCCAAATCCAACACTCCACTCTACGCCGCGCCGTCGCCGTGGCCGCGCGCCTCCGCACACCCTCTACGCCACGCCCCGACCTCAGATTCAACGCCGCCCCTGCCCCCCCTCAACGCCACCCAGGCGCCTTCGACCCCGACCTCGACGCCGCCATCCGCCTTGCCCGAGCCCGACCCGACCTCGGCGCCCGCCTGCCCTCCTCGTCACAGGCACCCGAGGTGAGCACGCCTGCTCCTCCCTCTCCTCTAACTCTGCCTAGGGTTTCTTTTATATTTTAGTTGCATCAAATTAGTTAGGGTTCATGGAAGGGTGGAAAGCGAATCGGATGCGGATGCGGCTCAAATGACTTAGGGTTCATGTAAGGGTGGAAACGAATCAAATTTCTAAGATGAATCATAAAACGAGTAAAATTTGACCACTTATTTCACTTTATAGTTGGATAATTGGAATATTCGCTACCACTTTCCACCCCTAGGTTCTCAAATTAGATGGTAATTAGGGCAGTAGTTCCTAGGTACTAATTAGTTAGTAAGAACTAGGTACTAATTAGGTACTAGTTTATTTTTATTTATAGTAAGTTTATTTTTAGTAAGAACTGATTGAATTAATAGAACTAGTTAGTAAGAACTTGTTGCTATTTTTTTAGTTAAAGCAAATTTTCCCGCATCGATGTGGACGATGCCTATCCCGCATCCTCGTCGTCGAGTCGGCGGAGGACGACACCTGCTTGACCAGACGGGCCATGTCCGGACTCTGCTGGAGTGGTACAGGGGAGGCGCTACCTACAAGGCGCGAGGTTGGTGAGGAGCCAGCCTGTCATTGACCGAACCTTCTTTGGTGGCGGTCGCGTGGGCGATGTGAGTCCAGAGGCTCGAGGACCCCGCAGCAGAGGTGGTGCGTCACCGTGTCGATGGAGGAGGGCAGCGCCCGTCCCGTCGCTACTTGTTTGCGTTGGAGCACAGGTTCTCCAATACTGGCAGGTTCTCCAGAATCTCACCGGAGCTATGATCCCGTGATGGTTCCTTCTCTGTAGGTGTCCACCGCTTGCGCGATACCTGTCGTGTGCTAGGGTTTTAGTTGTATTAGTGATGTTATATGTATGACACTATTCGGGATGTATTAGTGATAATATTCGACGATGTACGGACGCATGAGATGATTTACTTTTGCTTATTGAATGCATGCTAATTTGAGTCCTATAAGATATTTTGAAATGTATATCTTGTGTTGCTCAAAGAGGATATGTGCTTGCCCAAGTGGTCGGTCATGTTTGCAGGTTACACCTCCGAGTGGCCTATGTTTTGCCGGAGTGTTGATTCATTTCCGTTCCGGCAAATTTCAGGCGCTCGATATGTCCTATTTTAGCAAAGGACATGCCGGATTTTTCCGTGAATTTTGGAATGATTTTGCCAGAATATGTAGGAAATATCGAGTGCCCCGGATTTGTGTGTTGAGTATCCTGGTAGTTGTTTTCGATCGATTTTCAATTAATGTTTTAACTATGAACATAGGAAATGTCGGCAGCGAAAATGATTTGGTATTTGCAAATCTGCGAAGACGAATGCCTGTGTGACGGAATCTTCCTAGATGATGATAGGCGCTTCAGCATCAAGCTGGACGAGAACTTCGAAGTGGATACAGTAAGTCACAATGACAAGTCTTTTTTCATAATTAAGCATGACATTTGCTTCATTAGCTTCGACTTATATTTTTTTTACTATTCTACTAGCGTATCCCCTGCCATGCAAGAGTTTTTGTATTGGATAAGATAGGTTTCAGTCATACTATGGAGGTAAAGAAAGTTTACTTGAAGACCGAGCATGGTTATATTTTCAACGTAAAATTATACAATTCAGACGACTACACCTATTTTGGATGCAAAACATGGCGAGCACTATGCAAGACTTATGCATTTGAGCCTGATATGGTTATCACCTTTGATATTCGTCCAGGAAGATGATATTGAAGGTAATACCGACATCTGGTCGATGTCTGACGCCTCCAGTTATACCATTATGTAAGTTTCTCAACCATATTTATGTCTTTGATATTGTTTATTCAAAATAGTTGACAACTAATTTGTATTGTCGACTTATTTCGGTGCAAGCAAACATGTCCAGCGCTTGGTAGACAGGACCATTATCGTGTCTTGGGGCTGAACTCAATCATGCGAGGAGCTCAGTCATTATGTTTCATGGCTTGCGGATCTTGATACTGTCAAGACAAATTTTCTTCCTGCATTTAGAAATGTTAGTACTGAAAACATGCGACCAATAGTGTTCGTAATGAACTACGGTCACATCTATTTAGGAAGGATGGTAAGATTTTTACTATTTGTCCTCAATGCATCTTTTCCATACATTATTTTTGAAGCTTAACTTCTTTGCTAAGTATGTTACCATACGATGTTCTTCAACAGGGACTCCCGATGAATGTTGTGCCTTATGGGATCGAGACTAAAGGTACCATGAGTATTATTAGCTTACGCCAAGATATCCTACTGATTACTTTAGTGCATTCAAGATTAGCGGCGGATTCTTAATAGTGCAAGACTGGACCAAATATGTGATGGGGAGTGCAGAGAAGTACTAGGGGCAGCAAACAGATCGCTACCCACGATTAGGAGACAGGTTCATCTGCATGCTCCAACTTGATCAAGGAGGAGAGCTATACATGTTTTATGTTATTTTACCTAAGAGAGAGCAGCAGGAGTGATTAGCTAGCTAGAAATGAGTTTGAAGATGATGATGTGCTACACTATTACTATGATTATAAAATAGCTAGTGTTGGTGGTAATGACTATGATGATTATTATTAGCTCTTGTTAGTGGTGATTAAATAAATACTGTTGGTGGTAATGACTATGATGATGATTAAATAGCTTGTCTTTGGTAGATTAGATTCAAGTGGAGGCAACATGTGGTGCACATCGAAAGTACTACTAGTCCAAACTAGATCAAGTTTGGATTAGTAGTATACTTTGACATGCACCAAATATTGCCTCCACTTGAACCTAATCCACCTTCATTTGACACATTGTTATGGACATAATGATGTAAACCTCATAACTGGTATTGTACCAATATTTGTACGATGGCGCATAAATACACTAAAAAAAAGAATACTAGTAGCGATGGAGAGAAAACACGCTGCCAGTAGTTACATTAGCGATGGCGTGGGGAGTGAACAAACGCTGCAGCTATTTGTCCTAGCAGTAGCGCGTGCGGGCACGCGTTACTACTAAGCAATGGCTGTAGCGCCTTATTAGTAGCGCGCCCCCCGCGCTACTAGTGAGCACAAAACCAGCGCTACTGCTAGGGTTTTCCCTAGTAGTGTTTGTTTGAATAAAGTGCCAAGTAAGGCCTTTAGGATCTTCTTGGGTGATTGTTGTTTGATCTTGCTGATAAAAAACAAAAAGTATGCGCTCACGAAAATAATTATCATCTTTTACCAGAGAGCGATACAGTAGATCAATATGCAAATTTTCCTGGTTGTCCTAATTTTTCAGAATTTTTGGAGTGACCGGAGTATTCGAACTATCCAGATTGCTACAGACTGTTCTGTTTTTGACAGATTCTGTTTTTTATGTGTTGTTTGCTTATTTTGATGAATCTATGAGTAGTATCGGAGGGTATGAAACATAGAGAAGTTGGAATACAGTATATATTACACCAATATGAATTTAGAATGAGTTCACAAAAGTACCTAAGTGCTGGTTTATTTTCTTATACTAACAAAGCTTACGAGTTTTCTGTTAAGTTTTGTGTTGTGAAGTTTTCAAGTTTTGGGTAAAGATTCGATGGACTATGGAATAAGGAGTGGCAAGAGCCTAAGATTGGGGAGACCAAGGCACCCCAAGGTAATATTCAAGGACAACCAAGAGCCTAAGCTTGGGGATGCCCCTGATGGCATCCCCTCTTTCATCTTCGTTCATCGGTAAATTTACTTGGAGCTATATTTTTATTCACCACATGATATGTGTTTTGCTTGGAGCGTCATTTTATTTCATTTAGTTTTGCTTGCTGTTTGAATAATATCCCAATATCTGAAATTCTTAAATGTTAGAGAGTCTTCACATAGTTACATAATTATTCAACTACTCAGTGATCTTCACCTATATCTTTTGGAGTAGTTTGTAGTTTGCTCTAGTGCTTCACTTATATCTTTTTAGAGCACGGCGGTGGTTTTATTTTGAAGAAATAGATGAACTCTCATGGTTCACTTATTTAATTTGAGAGTCTTTAGAACAACATGGTAATTCGCTTGGGTTATAAAATTAGTCCTAATATGATGGGCATTCAAGATGGGTATAATAAAAACTTTCATATAGAGTGCATCGAATACTATGAGAAGTTTGATACTTGATAATTGTTTGAGATATGAAGATGGTGATATTAGAGTCGTGCTAGTTGAGTAATTGTGAATTTGAGAAATACTTGTGTTGAGGTTTGCAAGTCCTGTAGCATGCACGTATGGTAACCGTTGTGTAACAAATTTGAAGCATCAGGTGTTCTTTGATTGCTTTCCTTATGAGTGGCGCTCCGGGACAAGCGATGGTCTTTTCCTACCAATCTATCCCCCTAGGAGCATGCACATAATGCTTGGTTTTGATGACTTGTAGATTTTTGGAATAAGTATGTGAGTTCTTTATGACTAATGTTGAGTCCATGGATTATATGCACTCTCACCCTTCCATCATTGCTAGCCTCTTCGGTACCGTGCATTGCCCTTTCTCACCTCGAGAGTTGGTGCAAACTTCGTCGGTGCATCCAAACCCCGTGATATGATACGCTCTATCACACATAAGCCTCCTTATATCTTCCTCAAAACAACCACCATACCTACCTATTATGGCATTTCCATAGTCATTCCGAGATATATTGCCATGCAACTTTCCACTGTTCCGTTTATTATGACACGCTTCATCATTGTCATATTGCCTTGCATGATCATGTAGTTGACATCGTATTTGTGGCAAAGCCACTGTTCATAATTTTTTATACATGTCACTCTTAATTCATTGCCCATCCTGGTACACCGCCGGCGGCACTCATATAGAGTCATATTTTGTATCGAGTTGTAATCTTTTAGTTGTAAATAAATAGAAGTGTGATGATCATCACTATTAGAGCATTGTCCCGTGTGAGGAAAAAAAGGAGAAAGGCCAAAAAAGAAGAGAAAGGCCAAATAAAAAATGAGAGAAAAAGAGAGAAGGGGCAATGATACTATCCTTTTTCCACACTTGTGCTTCAAAGTAGCACCATGATCTTCATGATAGAGAGTCTCTTATTTTGTCACTTTCATATACTAGTGGGAATTTTTCATTATAGAACTTGGCTTGTATATTCCAACAATGGGCTTCCTCAAATGCCCTAGGTCTTCGTGAGCAAGCAAGTTGGATGCACACCCACTTAGTTTCTTTTGTTGAGCTTTCATACATTTATAGCTCTAGTGCATCTGTTGCATGGCAATCCCTACTCCTCGCATTGGCATCAATTGATGGGCATCTCCATAGCCTGTTGATTAGCCGCGTCAATTTGAGACTTTCTCCTTTTTTGTCTTCTGCACACAACCTCCATCATCATATTCTATTCCACCCATAGTGCTATGTCCATGGCTCGCGCTCATGTATTGCGTGAAAGTTGAAAAAGTTTGAGAATACTAAAGTATGAAACAATTGCTTGGCTTGTCATCGGGGTTGTGCATGATGAGATCATTTTGTGTGACAAAGATGGAGCATGGCCAAACTATATGATTTTGTAGGATGAGCTTTCTTTGGCTATGTTATTTTGATAAGACATAATTGCTTGGTTAGTATGCTTGAAGTATTATTGTTTTTATGTCAATATTAAACTTTTGTCTTGAATCTTATGGATCTGAATATTCTTGCCACAATAAAGAAGATTACATTGATAAATATGTTAGGTAGCATTCCACATCAAAAATATGTTTTTATCATTTACCTACTCGAGGACGAGCAGGAATTAAGCTTGGGGATGCTTGATATGTCTCCAACGTATCTATAATTTTTGATTGTTCCATGCTATTATATTATCCATCTAGGATGTTTTATATGCATTTATATGCTATTTTATATGATTTTTGGGACTAACCTATTAACCTAGAGCCGATTGCAGTTTTGTTTTCCCTTATTTTTGAGTTTTACTGAAAAGGAATACTAAACGGAGTCCAATTGACGTGCCAATTTTTGATGATTTTTATGCACCAGAAGATGCCCCCGGAGTGAAAGAATTGGGTCAGAAGAGTCCCGGGCCGTCCACGAGGGTGGGGGCGTGCCCTACCCCCCTGGCGCACCACCCTATCTCGTGGACGACTCAAGACCCCCGACTTGTTCCCGACGCCAAAAATTCCTATAAATGCCCAAACCTCCAGAACATAACCTAGATCGGGAGTTCCGCCGCCGCAAGAATCCATAGCCACCGAAAACCAATCTAGACCCATTCCGGCACCCTGCCGGAGGGGGGAATCCCTCTTCGGTGGCCATCTTCATCATCCCGGCGCTCTCCATGACGAGGAGGGAGTAGTTCACCCTCGAGGCTGAGGCTATGTACCAGTAGCTACGTGTTTGATCTATCTCTCTAGTGTTCTTGATTCGGCCCGATCTTGATGTATCGCGAGCTTTGCTATTATATTTGGATCCTATGATTTTTCTCCCCTCTACTCTCTTGGAATGAATTGAGTTTTCCCTTTGAAGTTATCTTATCGGATTGAGTCTTTAAGGATTTGAGAACACTTGATGTATGTCTTGCATGTGCTTATCTGTGGTGACAATGGGATATTCACGTGATCCACTTGATGTATGTTTTGGTGATCAACTTGCGAGTTCCGTGACCTCGTGAACTTATGCATAGGGGTTGGCACACATTTTCGTCTTGACTCTCCGGTAGAAACTTTGGGGCACTCTTTGAAGTTCTTTGTGTTGGTTGAATAGATGAATATGAGATTGTGTGATGCATGTCGTATAATCAAACCAACGGATACTTGAGGTGACATTGGAGTATCTAGGTGACATTAGGGTTTTGGTTGATTTGTGTATTAGGGTGTTATTCTAGTACAAACTCTAGGATAGATCGAACGGAAAGAATAGCTTCGTGTTATTTTACTATGGACTCTTGAATAGATCGATCAGAAAGAATAACTTTGAGGTGGTTTCATACCCTACAATAATCTCTTCGTTTGTTCTCCGCTATTAGTGACATTGGAGTGACTCTTTGTTGCATGTTGAGGGATTTTTATATGATCTAATTATTTTATTATTATTGAGAGAACTTGCACTAGTGAAAGTATGAACCCTAGGCCTTGTTTCCTAGCATTGCGATACCGTTTACGCTCACTTTTACCACTTGCTACCTTGCTGTTTTTATAATTTCAGATTACAAAAACCTATATCTACCATCCATATTGCACTTGTATCACCATCTCTTCGCCGAACTAGTGCACCTATACAATTTAACATTGTATTGGGTGTGTTGGGGACACAAGAGACTCTTTGTTATTTGGTTGCAGGGTTGCTTGAGAGAGACCATCTTCATCCTACACCTCCCACGGATTGGTAAACCTTAGGCCATCCACTTGACGGAAATTTGCTACTGTCCTACAAACCTCTGCACTTGGAGGCCCAACAACGTCTACAAATAGAAGGTTGCGTAGTAGACATCAGATGGCAGCTGCAATGCTCTGCCGCCGCAGCTGACCCGGCGAAGGCGGAGGTCACGCGGTGCGGCTGCCATGCGCGCAGCCGGGTGCGGCCCGTAGGACCCGGCTAAGAACAGGAGGATCTCCTGGACCGCCTGGGTTAGGTCCTGCAGCGCCCCGAATACCTCCTCTGGGGTGAGGACGGCGGGGGCGGGCGCAACGGAGGATCCCGGCGCTGGCAGGAGCGGGGCGACGGTCGTGGTGGTCGCCGGAGGCGACTTGGTGACCGGTGATAACCCACAAGTATAGGGGATCAATTGTAGCTTCTTTCGATAAGTAAGAGTGTCGAACCCAACGAGGAGCTAAAGGTAGAACAAATATTCCCTCATGTTCTATCGACCACCGATACAACTCTACGCACACTTAACGTTCGCCTTACCTAGAACAAGTATGAAACTAGAAGTACTTTGTAGGTGTTGTTGGATAGGTTTGCAAGATAATAAAGAGCGCGTAAATAAAAAGTTGGGGCTGTTTAGATAAAGAAACAACTAAGTTAGTTTTAGTAGAGAGCTTTTTGTCACAGGAAAGTTATTTGTCCCTAGGCAATCGATAACTAGACCGGTAATCATTATTGCAATTTTATATGAGGGAAGGCATAAGCTAACATACTTTCTCTTCTTGGATCATATGCACTTATGATTGGAACTCTAGCAAGCATCCGCAACTACTAAAGATCATCAAGGTAAAACCCAACCATAGCATTATAAGGCATCAAGTCCTCTTTATTCCCATACGCAAACAACCTACTTACTCGGGTCTGTGTTTCTATCACTCACGCCACCCACCATAAGAAAATCATGAACATATTGCAAACCCTACAACAGAGATCCCTCACGCTTGCGCGACACGAAAAGGACCATAGGACAGCACCAATAATAAAACATGCAACTCAAACCAATCACGATCATCAATTAACCCATAGGACAAAACGGATCTACTCAAACATCATAGGATAGCCATACATCATTGGGAAATAATATATAGCGTTGAGCACCATGTTTAAGTAGAGGTTACAGCGGGTAAAAGAGGGGTTACACCGCTGCATGGAGGGGGGAGAGTTGGCGATGATGGCGGTGAAGTTGTTGGTGTAGATTGCGGTGATGATGATGGCCCCGGCGGCGTTCCGGCGCCACCGGAAGAGAGGGGGAGAGAGCCCCCCTTCTTCTTCTTCTTCCTTGACCTTCTCCCTAGATGGGAGAAGGGTTTCCCCTCTGGTCCATGGCCTCCATGGCATGAGAGGGGCGAGAGCCCCTCCGATATTGGATTCGTCTCTCTGTCTCTCTCTGTTCCTGCGTTCCAGATTCTGCCCTTTCACCGTTTCTTAAATTTCCGGACATCCGTAACTCCGATTGGGCTGAATTTTGGACATGATTTTTATCCGGATATTAGCTTTCTTGCGGCGAAAGAAGGGCACCAACCGCCCTACGGGGTGTCCACGAGGGCCCAGGGCATGCCTGACCCCCCTGCCTCGTGGCCCCCTCGGGCATCGTCTCGCGTTGATTGTTCTTCCCAAAAATCACATATATTACAAAAAAATCTCCGTCAGTTTTTATCCCGTTTGGACTCCGTATGATATGGATTTTCTGCAAAATAAAAAACATGCAACAAACAGGAACTGGCACTAGGCACTGGATCAATATGTTAGTCCCAAAAGTAGTATAAAAAAGTTGCCAAAAGTATATGGAAGTTGTAGAATATTGGCATGGAACAATCAAAAATTATAGATACGATGGAGACGTATCAACCGGCAGCGGAAGAGATGGGTTGGGCAGCGATGAAGACATAATCGAACCGAAGGTAGCTGATACCAAATTGTTATGGCGCTGCTAGAAGGAGGGCGCGAGAGGGCCGACCGGGGGCCTTTTTGCCCACGGCCGGGCAAGAGGGAAGGGATTTCCTTCCTAATTCTTGCTTGATTAGATTGATACATCTCCTCCCTTATATAGAGAGGTTTACTTGCCCCCTAAGCAAGTGACCCTTATCTCTAATTAACCTTAAGACTAATGGGCAATACCACCAGCCCAGGCTCATTACGTACTCTAACACATATTGATTGATTTCGGGAGACTAGCATACATGAAGAAGCTAGCTAGATAACCTTTCGACAATAGATAACCCACCCTTTCTTTCTTGCAGGATTGAGAAGATTAAGAACTTGGAACGTTTTTTATGTACAGAAAGATCAAATTTATTTTATGGGGTTTCACTTGCAAATCTTTTCAGGTTCATTTCACTCGATACAAGTTCATGCTACTTCAGTCACGTTATAGCAATCTAAACATTCTCTTTCAATTATACGATGTAGGGAGCATGCTTCCTTTGGGACAGTCCTTATATTGCCAATTTTATGCACAATAATCATGAACTATTCCTACTTAATAGATGTAAAGTACAAGATAGCAAGACATGAACTACTTGATGTAGATATGGGTAATATTATAGGATGGACAATGCAAATCCATTGCTGGACTTGCACGTCCAAGCGATATAGGATGGCCAATAAAAAACTTGGCTAGAATAAACTTTTGGCTCGCTCAACTTTTGAGACCTAACATAGAAATTGTATAGTTTGATAATATATAAAAGACAAATGAACATTTGCCTTGCTGAACTTGATCTTTCTTTTTGGAGCATGATGATTTCAGAAGTAGAGTCAAATGAAAGGTTGGAGGAAGATTTTTGAAATGGAAAAGGCGTCATTACGGGTACGGACATGAGACAAGAGGTAATATTCTTTTATGTGTTACCCTCTGCTATTAGACTGTACTCTTCAAATTGAGCAGCAAAAATTAAGGTTGATAATGCATTGATATCTCTCTCATGCGTTAACTTGTTAATGATGATAGTGGAGAATGTATGAATATGCAGCCTTCCCAGTAAAAAGGTAAAACAGTTCTTTCATTTTGTTTATTTTGCTCTGGATATATATGACATTTTACATATATATGCAGGTCTGACTTGTTTCTTCAAAGGGAACAAAGGTGTCCTTGCTACCTCTTGAGCACTGCGTTGGTTTTCCCTTGAAGAAGAAAGGGTGATGCAGTAAAGTAGCGTAAGTATTTCCCTCAGTTTTTGAGAACCAAGGTATCAATCCGATGGGAGATCACGCTCAAGTCCCACGCACCTACACAAACAAATAAGAACCTCGCAACCAACACGATAAAGGGTTGTCAATCCCTTCACAGTCACTTACGAGAGTGAGATCTGATAGATATGATAAGATAATATTTTTAGTATTTTTATGATAAAGAGAAATAAAGATGCAAAGTAAAATAAACGGCAATAGAATAAGTTTTGGAAGATTAATATGATAGAAGATAGACCCGGGGGCCATAGGTTTCACTAGTGGCTTCTCTCAAGAGCATAAGTATTACGGTGGGTAAATGAATTACTGTCGAGCAATTGATAGAAAAGCGAATAATTATGAGAATATCTAGGCATGATCATGTATATAGGCATCACGTCCGCGACAAGTAGACCGAAACGATTCTGCATCTACTACTATTACTCCACACATCGATCGCTATGCAGCATGCATCTAGAGTATTAAGTTCATAAGAACAGAGTAATGCATTAAGTAAGATGACATGATGTAGAGGGATAAACTCATGCAATATGATATAAACCCCATCTTTTTATCCTCGATGGCAAGAATACAATACGTGTCGGTTCCCTTTCTGTCACTGGGATCGAGCACCGCAAGATTGAGCCCAAAGCTAAGCACTTCTCCCATTGCAAGAAAGATCAATCTAGTAGGCCAAACCAAACTGATAATTCAAAGAGACTTGCAAAGATAAACCAATCGTACATAAAAGAATTCAGAGAAGAATCAAATATTGTTCATAGATAATCTGGATCATAAACCCACAATTCATCGGATCTCGACAAACACACCACAAAAGAAGATTACATCGAATAGATCTCCAAGAGAATCGAGGAGATCTTTGTATTGAGATCCAAAGAGAGAGAAGAAGCCATCTAGCTAATAACTATGGACCCGTAGGTCTGAAGTAAACTACTCACACATCACCGGAGAGGCCATGGAGTTGATGTAGAGGCCCTCCGTGATCAATGCCCCCTCCGGCGAAGCTTCGAAAAAGGCCCCAAGATGGGATCACTCGGGTACAGAAGGTTGCTGCGGTGGAATTAGGTTTTCGTGGTGCTCCTGGATGTTTGGGGGTACGTGGATATATATAGGAGGAAGAAGTACGTCGGTGGAGCAACGAGGGTCCCACAAGGGTGGACGGCGCGCCCAGGGGGTAGACCCCCCTGACTCGTGGCCTCCTCGATTGTTTCTTGACGCCCACTCTAAATCTCCCGGATCACGTTTGTTGAGAAAATCACGTTCCCGAAGGTTTCATTCCGTTTGGACTCCGTTTGATATTCCTTTTCGGCGAAACTCTAAAATAGGAAAAAAATAGCAAATTGGGCTGGGCCTCCAGTTAGTAGGTTAGTCCCAAAAATGATATAAAAGTGTGAAATAAAGCCCATTAACATCCAAAATAGATAATATAATAGCATGGAGCAATGAAAAATTATAGATACGTTGGAGACGTATCAAGCATCCCCAAGCTTAATTCCTGCTCGTCCTCGAGTAGGTAAATAATAAAAAAGAATTTATGATGTGGAATGCTTTCTAACATATTTCTCAATGTAATATTTCTTTATTGTGGCATGAATGTTAAGATCCGAAAGATTCAAGATAAAAGTTTTAATATTGACATAAAAATAATAATACTTCAAGCATACTAATTAAGCTATTATGTCTTCTCCAAATAACATGGCCAAAGAAAGTTATCCCTACAAAATCATATAGTCTGGCTATGCTCTATCTTCACCACACAAAATATTTAAATCATGCACAACCCCGATGACAAGCCAAGTAATTGTTTCATACTTTTCATGTTCTCAAACTTTTTCAATCTTCACACAATATATGAGCATGAGCCATGGATATAGCACTTATGTGGAATAGAATGGTGGTTGTGGAGAAGACAAAAAGGAGTAGTCTCACAAACTAGGCGCATCAATGGGCTATGGAGATGCCCATCAATATATATCGATGTGAGTGCGTAGGGATTGCCACTGCGTTTGTTTTCCCTTGAAGAGGAAAGGGTGATGCAGTAAAGTAGTTCAAGTATTTACCTCAGTTTTTGAGAACCAAGGTATCAATCCAGTAGGAGATCACGCTCGAGTCCCACGCACCTACACAAACAAATAAGAACCTCGCAACCAACGCGATAAAGGGTTGTCAATCCCTTCACGGTCACTTTACGAGAGTGAGATCGATAGATATGATCAGATAATATTTTTGGTATTTTTATGATAAAGAGAAATAAAGATGCAAAGTAAAATAAACGACAAAGGAAATAACTAAGTGTTGGAAGATTAATATGATGGAAGATAGACCCGGGGGCCATAGGTTTCACTAGTGGCTTCTCTCAAGAGCATAAGTATTACGATGGGTAAACGAATTGCTGTCGAGTAATTGATAGAAAGGCAAATAATTATGAGAATATCTAGGTATGATCATGTATATAGGCATCACGTCCGCGACAAGTAGACCGAAACGATTCTGCATCTACTACTATTACTCCACACATCGACCGCTATCCAAAGATGCATCTAGAGTATTAAGTTCATAAGAAACGAGTAATGCTTTAAGTAAGATGACGTGATGTAGAGGGATAAACTCATGCAATATGATATAAACCCCATCTTTTTATCCTCGATGACAACAATACAATACGTGTCGGTTCCCTTTCGGTCACTGGGATCGAGCACCGCAAGATTGAACCCAAAGCTAAGCACTTCTCCCAGTGCAAGAAAGATCAATCTGGTAGGCCAAACCAAACTGATAATTGATGACCCACAAGTATAGGGGATCTATCATAGTCCTTTCGATAAGTAAGAGTGACGAACCCAACGAGGACCAGAAGGAAATGATAAGCGGTTTTCAGTAAGGTATTCTCTGCAAGTACTGAAATAAGTGGTAACAGATAGTTTGTGATAAGATAATTTGTAATGAGCAACAAGTAACAAAAGTAAATAAAGTGCAGCAAGGTGGCCCAATACTTTTTGTAGCCAAGGACAAGCCTGGACAAACCCTTATATAAGGAAAAGCGCTCCCGAGGACACATGGGAATATCGTCAAGCTAGTTTTCATCACTTCATAATATTCACATTCGGTACTTTGATAATTTGATATGTGGGTGGACCGGTGCTTGGGTGCTGTTCTTACTTGAACAAGCATCCCACTTATGATTAACCTCTATTGCAAGCATCCGCAACTACAACAAAAGTATTAAGGTAAACCTAACCATAGCATGAACATATGGATCCAAATCAGCCCCTTATGAAGCAATGCATAAACTAGGGTTTAAGCTTCTGTCACTCTAGCAACCCATCATCTACTTATTACTTCCCAATGCCTTCCTCTAGGCCCAAATAATGGTGAAGTGTTATGTAGTCGACGTTCACATAACACCACTAGAGGCTAGACAACATACATCTCATCAAAATATCGAACGAATACCAAATTCACATGACTAGTAATAGCAAGACTTCTCCCATGTCCTCAGGAACAAACGTAACTACTCACAAAGCATATTCATGTACATAATTAGAGGGGTATTAATATGCATATAGGATCTGAACATATGATCTTCCACCAAATAAACCAACTAGCATCAACTACAAGGAGTAATCAACACTACTAGCAACCTAGTCGTACCAATCCCAGACTTGGAGACAAGAATTGGATACAAGATATGAACTAGGGTTTTGAGAGGAGATGGTGCTGGTGAAGATGTTGACGGAGATTGCCCTCTCCCGATGAGAGGAGCGTTGGTGATGACGATGGCGATGATTTCCCCCTCCCGGAGGGATGTGTCCCCAGCAGAACAGCTCTGCCGGAGCCCTAGATTGGTTCCGCCAAGATTCCGCCTCGTGGCGGCGGAGTCTCGTCCCGAAAGGTTGCTTATGATTTTTTCCCTTGACGAAAGACCTCATATAGCATAAGATGGCCATCGGAGAGCCAACAGGGGGCCCATGAGGCAGGGGGGCGCGCCCTAGGGGGTAGGGCGTGCCCCCACCCTCGTGGCCAGGTGGGTTCCCCTCTGATGTACTTCTTCCACTCAATATTTTTTATTACTTCCAAAAATGACTTTCGTGGAGTTTCAAGACTTTTGGAGTTGTGCAGAATAGGTCTCTAATATTTGCTCCTTTTCCAGCCTAGAATTCCAGCTGCCGGCATTCTCCCTCCTTATGTAAACCTTGCAAAATAAGAGAGAATAGGCATAAGTATTGTGACATAACGTGTAATAACAGTCCATAATGCAATAAATATCGATATAAAAGCATGATGCAAAATGGACGTATCAACTCCCCCAAGCTTAGACCTCGCTTGTCCTCAAGCGGAATCCGATAACGATAAATATGTCCACATGTTTAGAGGTAGAGGTGTCGATAAAATAAAATACGGACATGAGGGCATCATGATTATTCTCATAACAGCAACATAGATGAATATTATCATATGATTACTTATGCTCAAGTAATAATCCATTCACAATGCAAAAGTACGAATCATAAACTTTATTGAGAACTAACAAACTATAATCTCAGTCATTGAAGCAATTGCAATTTATCATAACATCAGAAAGAGCCTATGTCAGAGCTTACTTGCAAGTCCACATACTCAACTATGATTTAATCTTTCATAATTGCTAACACTCACGCGATACTTGTGGTTACGGAGTTTTAATCGAACACAGAGAAAGATAGGGGCTTATAGTATCGCCTCCCAACCTTTTACCTCAAGGGTAATGTCAACAATAATAACTCATGCTCCCTTACATCCAATTAGATATATCTATCAGGATCTTTCCAACACACTGTGCTTGCCCAAGGATAAAATGTAAAAAGGAAAGGTGAAGATCACCGTGACTCTTGCATAAGGTAGAGGATAATAGTAATGTGAGATAGGCCCTTCGCAGAGGGAAGCAGAGGTTGCCATGCGCTTTTATGGTTGGATGCACAAAATCTTAATGCGAAGAACGTCACTTTATATTGCCCTTGTGATATGAACCTTTATTATGCAAATTGTCGCTTTTATTTCTTCCACATCACAAGATCGTATAAAGCTTATTTTCTCCCCGATAATAAGTCATACATATTTAGAGAGCAATTTTTATTGCTTGCACCGATGACAACTTACTTGAAGGATCTTACTCAATCCATAGGTAGGTATGGTGGACTCTCATGGCAAAACTAGTTTAGGGATTTTTGGAAGCACAAGTAGTATCTCTACTTGGTGCTGAGAATTTAGCTAACATAAAGGGAAAGGCAAGCTCAACATGTTGGATGATCCATGACAATATACTTTATCTTAGATATAAGAAAACATAACCCATTACGTTGTCTTCCTTGTCCAACATCAACTCTTTAGCATGTCATATTTTAATGAGTGCTCCCAATCATAAAAGATGTCCATGATAATATATTTATATGTGTAACCTCTCTTTCCTTATTACTTCCTATTAATTGCAACGATGACTAAAGCTATGTTTGTCAACTCCCGACAATCTTTTAATCATCATACTCTTTCTATATGAAGTCATTACTCTCGATAAGATCAATATGATCTCTTTGTTTCTTTTTATTCTTTTCTCTTTTCTTTTATTCACTCAAGATCATGGCAAAATAATCAAGCCTTGACTCAACACTAATATTTATTATATAGCTCACGAACTCGATTACATAGAGAGATCATAAAGCAAAACTCAAAACTAGATCATGCCATAAACTTTATTCTACTAGATCAAGATACTACTAAACAGGATCGAACTAAGAAAAACGGTAAAGATAGGAGATGTGATTGTGATACGATACCGGGGCACCTCCCCCAAGCTTGGTAGTTGCCAAGGGGAGTGCCCATACCCATGCGATTATGTCTCCTTCTTTGGTGTTGGTGAAGAAGATGTTGGGGAACGTAGCAGAAATTCAAAATTTTCCTACGTGTCACCAAGATCTATCTATGGAGAAACCAGGAACGAGGGGAAGGAGAGTGCATCTACATACCCTTGTAGATCGCTAAGCGGAAGCGTTCATGAGAACGGGGTTGAAGGAGTCGTACTCGTCGTGATCCAAATCACCGGAGATCCTAGTGCCGTTCGGACGGCACCTCCGAGTTCTACACACGTACAGCCCGGTGGCGTCTCCTGCCTTGATCCAGCAAGGAGAGAGGAGAGGTTGAGGAAGAATCCATCCAGCAGCAGCACAACGGCGTGGTGGTGGTGGAGGAGCATGGCAATCCAAAGAGGCCGCCAAGCACCACGGGAGAGGAGGAGGAGGAGAGGTAGGGCTGCACCAAGAGGAGAAGTTCTCATGTGTAGGGCAGCCCCAAACCTCAAGTATATATAGGGGAAGGGGCTGCGCCCCTTTAGGGTTTCCCACCCCAAGGGTGCGGCCAGCCCTAGATCCCATCTAGGGGGCGGCCAAGGGGAGGAGTGCCTCCCAAGTCAAGTGGAGGCCTCCCCTTTAGGGTTTTCCCTTCCCATGCGCATGGGCCTTGGGGGGCTTGTGCCCCTGGCCCATTAAGGCTAGGGCGCCCCTACAGCCCATGCTACTGTATTGCACGTGGTGGAACAATTTCCGGACCTCCGGACCTCCGAATCCTCCGGAACCTTCCGAAGCTTCCTGAAGACAATACCGAAAAAACCTGAACTTTTTCCTAACCCGAACAACAACTTTCCATATATAAATCTTTACCTCCGAACCATTCCGGAACTCCTCGTGGCGTCAGGATCTCATCCGGGACTCAACAACATTCGTAACCACATACAAACTTCCTTTATAACCCTAAGCGTCCTTGAACCTTAAGTGTGTAGACCCTATGGGTTCGGGAGACATGCGAACATGACCGAGACATTCTCCGGTCAATAACCAACAGCGGATCTGGATACCCATGTTGGCTCCACATGTTCCACGATGATCTCATCGGATGAACCACGATGTCAAGGACTCAATCGATCCCGTATACAATTCCCTTTGTCTAACGGTATTGTACTTGCCCGAGATTCGATCGTCGGTATCCCAATACCTAGTTCAATCTCGTTACCGGCAAGTCTCTTTACTCGTTCCGTAACACATCATCCCGTGATCAACCCCTTGGTCACATTGTGCACTGTATGATGATGTCCTGCTGAGTGGGCCCAGAGATACCTCTCCGTTTACGGAGTGACAAATCCAGTCTTGATTCGTGCCAACCCAACAGACACTTTTCGGAGATACCTGTAGTGCACCTTTATAGCCACCCAGATTCGTTGTGACGTTTGGTACACCAAAGCATTCCTACGGTATCCGGAGTTGCACAATCTCATGGTCTAAGGAAATGATACTTGACATTAGAAAAGCTTTAGCATACGAACTACGATCTTTGTGCTAGGCTTAGGATTGCGTCTTGTCCATCACATCATTCTCCTAATGATGTGATCCCATTATCAACGACATCCAATGTCCATGGTCGTGAAAGCTGTAACCATCTATTGATCAACGAGCTAGTCAACTAGAGGCTTACTAGGGACATGGTGTTGTCTATGTACCCACACATGTATCTGAGTTTCCTATCAATACAATTATAGCATGGATAATAAACGATTATCATGAACAGGAAAATATAATAATAACTAATTTATTATTGCCTCTAGGGCATATTTCCAACAGTCTCCCACTTGCACTAGAGTCAATAATCTAGTTCACATCGTCATGGGATTAATCACGATAGGTCACATCGCCATGTGACCAACATCCAAAGAGTTTACTAGTGTCTATAAACTAGTTCACATCATCATGTGATTAAGACTCAATGAGTTCTCAGGTTTGCTCATGTTTTGCTTGTGAGAGAGGTTTTTAGTCAACGGGTCGGAACCTTTCAGATCCGTGTGTGCTTTGCAAATTTCTAGGTCATATTGTAAACGCTGCTTCCACGCTCCACTTGGATCTATTCCAAATGGTTGCTCCACTATACGTATCCGGTCTGCTACTCATAGTCACTCGGATAGGTGTTAAAGCTTGCATCGACGTAACCCCTTACGCCCGAACTCTTTATTACCTCCATAATCAAGAAACATGTCCTTATTTACTCCAAGGACAATTATTGATCATTGTCCAATGATCCATTCCTGGATCATTCTTGTACCCTTGATCGACTCATGGCAAGGCACACTTCCGGTGCGGTACACATATAGCATACTATAGAGCCTATGTCTGAAGCATAGGGGGCGACCTTCGTCCTTTCTCTCTTTTCCGCCGTGATCGAAGCTTTAACTCTTAACTTCATACCTTACATCTCCGGCAAGAACTCCTTCTTTGACTGATCCATCTTGAACACCTTCAAGATCATGTCAAGGTATGTGCTCATTTGAAAGTATTATTAAGCGTTTTGATCTATCCTTATAGATCTCGATGCTCAATGTTCAAGTAGCTTAATCCAGGTTTTCTATTGAAAAACATCTTTCAAATAACCCTATATGCTTTCTAGAAATTCTACATTATTTCTGATCATCAATATGTCAACAACATATACTCATCAGAAATTCTATAGTGCTCCCACTTACTTCTTTGGAAATACAAGTTTCTCATAAACTTTGTATAAACCCAAAATCTTTGATCATCCTATCAAAGTGCATATTCCAACTCCGAGATGCTTACTCCGGTCCTTAGAAGGATTGCCGGAGCTAGCATACCTTTAGCATCCTTAGGATTGACAAAACTTTTCTGATTGTATCACATACAACCTTTCCTTACGAAACTGGTAAGGAAACTCGTTTTGACATCCATCGCCAGATTTCATAAATGCAGCTTGTGCTAACATGATTCCGACGGACTTTAAGCATCGCTACGGATGAGAAAATCTCATCGTAGTCAACTCCTTGAACTTGTGAAAAACTCTTCGCCACAAGTCTAGCTTCATAGACGGTGACATTACCGTCCTTGTCCGTCTTTTCTTAAAGATCCATTTATCTCAATGGCTCGCTGATCATCGGGCAAGTCCACCAAAGTCCATGCTTTGTTCTGATACATGGATCCTATCTCAGATTTCATGGCTTCTAACCATTTGTCGGAATTTGGGCCCACCATTGCTTCTCCATAGCTCGTGAGGTTCATTGTTATCTAGCAACATGACCTTCAAGACAGGATTGCGTACCACTCAAGTAGTACGCATCCTTGTCACCCCACGAGGTACGTCGGTGACTTGATCCGAAACTTCATGATCACTATCATAAGCTTCTACTTCAATTGGTGTAGGTGCCACGGGAACAACTTTACGTGTCTGCTACACACTAGTTGAAGTGATGGTTCAATAACCTCATCAAGTCTCCACCATCCTCCCACTCAACTTTTCGAGACGAACTTTTCCTCGAGAAAGGACCCGATTCAAGAAACAATCCCTATTGCTTCCGAATCTGAATTAGGAGGTATACCCAACTGTTTTGGGTGTCGTATGAAGATGCATTTTGTCCGCTTTGGGTTCGAGCTTATCAACTGAAACTTTTCCACATAAGCGTCGCAGCCCCAAACTTTTAAGAAAGCGACAACTTAGGTTTCTCCAAACGGTGTCGCCTCAACGGAATTACGTGGTGCCCCATTAAAGTGAGTGCGGTTGTCTCTAATGCCTAACCCATGAGCGATAGTGGTAATTCGATAAGAGATATCATGGTACGCACCATATCCAATAGAGTGCAACTATGATGTTCGGACACACCATCACACTATGGTGTTCCAGCGGTATTAATTGTGAAACAATTTGCACAATGTCTTAATTGTTCACAAAACTCGTAACTCAGATATTCATCTCTATGATCATATCATAGACATTCTATCCTCTTGTCACGAAGATCTTAAACTTCACTCTGAAATTACTTGAACCATTCAATAATTCAGACTTGTGTTTCATCAAGTAAATATACTCAACATCTACTCGAATCATCTGTGAAGTAAGAACATAACGATATTCACTGCATGCCTCGGACTCATTGGACTGCACATATCAAAATGTGTTACTTCCAAAGAAGTTGCTATCTTGTTCCATCTTCTTTGGCCAGGGCTTTTCAGTCATCTTGCCCATGTTGTATGTTTTGCATATCTCAAGTGATTCAAAATCAAGTGGGTCCAAACGATCCATCTGCATGGAGTTTCTTCATGCGTACACACCAATAGACATGGTTCGCATGTCTCAAATTTTTCAAAAACGAGTGAGTCCAAAGATCCATCAACATGGAGCTTCTTCATGCGTTTTACACCATATGACTTACATGGCGATTGCCACAAGTAAGTGGTACTATCATTACTATCTTATACTTTTGGCATGAAAATGTGTATCACTACGATCGAGATTCAATAAACCATTTATTTAGGTGCAAGACCATCAAGGTATTATTCAAATAAATAGAGTAACCATTATTCTCCTTAAATGAATAAATCAGACATTGCGATAGACATAATCCAATCATGTCTATGCTCAACGCAAACACCAAATGATAATTATTCTGGTTTAATACTAATCTTGATGGTAGAGGGAGGCGTGCGGTGTTTGATCACATCAAAATTGGAAACACTTCCAACACATATCGTCAGCTCTCCTTTAGCTAGTCTCCGTTTATTCCGTAGCCTTTTATTTCGAGTTACTAACACTTAGCAACCGAACCGGTATCTAATAACCTGATGCTACTAGGAGTACTAGTAAAATACACAATAACTTAATGTATATCCAATATACTTCTATCGACCTTGCCAGCCTTCTTATCTACCAAGTATCTAGGGTAATTCTGCTCCGATGGCTGTTCCCTTATTGCGTAAGCACTTAGTCTCGGGTTTGGGTTCAACCTTGGGTTTCTTCACTGGAGCAACAACTGATTTGCCGTTTCATGAAGTGTCCCTTCTTGCCCTTGCCCTTCTTGAAACTAGTGGTTTCACCAACCATCAACAATTGATGCTCCTTCTTGATTTTTTACTTTCGCGATGTCAAACAACGCGAATACCTCAAGGATCATCATCTCTATCCTTGATATGTTATAGTTCATCACGAAGCTCTAGCAGCTTGGTGGCAATGACTTTGGAGAAACATCACTATCTCATCTGGAAGATCAACTCCCACTCGATTCAAGTGATTGTTGTACTCTGACAATCTGAGCACAAGCTCAACGATTGAGCTTTTCTCCCTTAGTTTGTAGGCTAAGAAAATCGTCGGAGGTCTCATACCTCTTGGCGTGGGCACGAGCCTGAAATCCTAATTTCAGCCCTCGAAACATCTCATATGTTCCGCGACATTTCGAAAACGTCTTTCGTGCCTCAACTCTAAACCGTTTAACTGAACTATCACGTAGTTATCAAAACGTGTATGTCCGATGTTCGCAACATCCACAAACGACGTTTGGGGTTCAGCACACTGAGCGGTGCATTAAGGACATAAGCTTTCTCGTCCGCATAATCGCTACTTTCAACTTTCAACTATATTTTCTCTAGGAACATATCTAAGCGATTGGAACTAAAGCGCGAGCTTCTGACATAATTTGCAAAAGGTCTTTTGACTATGTTCAAGATAATTAAGTTCATCTTATGAACTCCCACTCAGATAGACATCCCTCCTCGATCATCTAAGTGATTACATGATCCGAGTCAACTAGGCCATGTCCGATCATCACGTGAGACGGACTAGTCATCATCGGTGAACATCTTCATGTTGATCGTATCTACTATCGACTCATGCTCGACCTTTCGGTCTCTGTGTTCCGAGGCCATGTCTGTACATGCTAGGCTCGTCAAGTTAACCCTAAGTGTTTGGCGTGTGTAAATCTGTCTTACACCCGTTGTATGTGAACGTAAGAATCCATCACACCCGATCATCACATGGTGCTTAGAAGCGACGAACTTTAGCAACGGTGCACAGTTAGGGGAGAACACTTCTTGAAATTGTTGTAAGGGATCATCTTATTTACTACCGTCGTTCTAAGTAAACAAGATGCATAAACATAATAAACATCACATGCAATTATATAGTAGTGACATGATATGGCCAATATCATATAGCTCCATTGATCTCCATCTTGGGGCTCCATGATCATCATTGTCACCGGCATGACACCATGATCTCCATCATCATGATCTCCATCATCGTGTCTCCATGAAGTTGTCTAGCCAACTTATTACTTCTACTACTATGGCTACGGTTAGCAATAAAGTAAAGTAATTACATGGCGTTGTTTAATGACACGCAGGTCATACAATAAATAAAGACAACTCCTATGGCTCCTGCCGGTTGTCATACTCATCGACATGCAAGTCGTGAATCCTATTACAAGAACATGATCAATCTCATACATCACATATCATTCATCACATTCTTCTTGGCCATATCACATCACATAGCATACCCTGCAAAAACAAGTTAGACGTCCTCTAATTGTTGTTTGCATGTTTCTGATGGCTGCTATGGGTTTCTAGCAAGAACGTTTCTTACCTACATAAAACCACAACGTGATATGCCAATTGCTATTTACCCTTCATAAGGACCCTTTTCATCGAATCCGTTCCGACTAAAGTGGGAGAGGCGGCACCCGCTAGCCACCTTATGCACCAAGTGCATGTCGATCGGTGGAACCTGTCTCACGTAAGAGTACGTGTAAGGTCGGTCCGGCCGCTTCATCCCACAATACCGTCGAAACAAAGATTGGACTAGTAACGGTAAGCATATTGAACAACATCAACGCCCACAAATACTTTGTGTTCTACTCGTGCAAAGAATCTACGCAATAGACCTAGCTCAAGATGCCCATTGTTGGGGAACGTAGCAGAAATTCAAAATTTTCCTACGTGTCACCAAGATCTATCTATGGAGAAACCAGCAACGAGGGAAGGAGAGTGCATCTACATACCCTTGTAGATCGCTAAGCGGAAGCGTTCATGAGAACGGGGTTGAAGGAGTCGTACTGTCGTGATCCAAATCACCGGAGATCCTAGTGCCGAGCAGACGGCACCTCCGCGTTCAACACACGTACAACCCGGTGGCGTCTCACGCCTTGATCCAGCAAGGAGAGAGGGAGAGGTTGAGGAAGACTCCATCCAGCAGCGGCACAAGGCGTGGTGGTGGTGGAGGCGTGGCAATCCAGCGAGGCTTCGCCAAGCACCACGGGAGAGGAGGAGGAGGAGAGGTAGGGCTGCACCAAGAGGAGAAGTTCTCATGTGTAGGGCAGCCCCAAAACCTCAAGTATATATAGGGGAAGGGGCTGCGCCCCTTTAGGGTTTCCACCCCAGGGGTGCGCCCAGCCCTAGATCCCATCTGGGGGCGGCCAAGGGAGAGTGCCTCCCAAGTCAAGTGGAGGCCTCCCCTTTAGGGTTTTCCCCTTCCCATGCGCTTGGGCCTTTGGGGGCTTGTGCCCTGGCCCATTAAGGCTAGGGCGCCCCCTACAGCCCATGCTACTGTATTGGGACGTGGTGGAACAATTTCCGGACCTCCGGACCCCTCCGAATCCTCCGGAACCTTCCGAAGCTTCCGGTACAATACCGAAAAACCCGAACTTTTCCGGAACCCGAACAACAACTTTCCATATATAAATCTTTACCTCTAGACCATTTCGAACTCCTCGTGGCGTCCGGGATCTCATCCGACTCGAACAACATTCAGTAACCACATACAAACTTCCTTTATAACCCTAAGCGTCGCCATCGAACCTTAAGTGTGTAGACCCTACGGGTTTGGGAGACATGCGCACATGACCGAGACGTTTTCCGGTCAATAACCAACAGCGGGATCTGGATACCCATGTTGGCTCCCACATGTTCCACAATGATCTCATCGGATGAACCACGATGTCAAGGACTCAATCGATCCCGTATACGATTCCCTTTGTCTAATCGGTATTGTACTTGCCGAGATTCGATCGTCGGTATCCCGATACCTAGTTCAATCTCGTTACCGGCAAGTCTCTTTACTCGTTCCCAACACATCATCCCGTGATCAACCCCTTGGTCACATTGTGCACATTATGATGATGTCCTACCGAGTGGGCCCGAGATACCTCTCCATTTACACGGAGTGACAAATCCGATCTTGATTCGTGCCAACCCAATGTACACTTTCGGAGATACCTGTAGTGCACCTTTATAGACACCCAGTTACGTTGTGACGTTTAGTACACCCAAAGCATTCCCTCACGGTATCCGGGAGTTGCACAATCTCATGGTCTAAGGAAATTATACTTGACATTAGAAAAGCTTTAGCATCTGAACTACGATCTTTGTGCTAGGCTTAGGATTGGGTCTTGTCCATCACATCATTCTCCTAATGATGTGATCCCGTTATCAACGACATCCAATGTCAATGGTCGTGAAAGCTGTAACCATCTATTGATCAACGAGCTAGTCAACTAGAGGCTTCCTAGGGACATGGTGTTGTCTATGTACCCACACATGTATCTGAGTTTCCTATCAATACAATTATAGCATGGATAATAAATGATTATCATGAACAGGGAAATATAATAATAACTAATTTATTATTGACTCTAGGGCATATTTCCAACAGAAGATAGAGGTGTTGTTGGATAGTCGCACATCGAACGTAAGAGGTCCTCCAGCTTGCGGATAATGCCCTTGAGTGCAACGATATGCTCCTTCAACAAAATATTTTCACGTGTGAGATACTTGTTCACGTATCTGAGCTAACTCAATCATCTTGAAAGCTTCGATCTCAGTTGGGGTAAGAAGATTGTGTTCAAGTTGAAGGATGTCTTCTGCTGCCGGAGCTTGATCCTCCGTGGCCTTCTTGATCCCTTCATCCTTGTTGATCTCCATGAGTTCTTCCCTCTTCAGCTCTATCTTCATTAGCCAAGCATCGTTGTCACCATGGTTGGAGGAGGGGGACGACATGATGCCTGGCCTTGACAACCCTGACAGAGAACAGCTTGAAACAAGAACAGAGGATATTTGCGTGATACAGGAGTCAAAACCTTCGGGAGGTTAGATAATGAATTTTTACCGACCAAAATACGTATCGTGCAAGAAAACGGAGTCCGAAAGGCACACGAGGTGCCCACGAGGTAGGGGGCGCGCCCTCCACCCTCGTGTCCTTCCCGGACTGCTACTTATTTTTCTATTTTTCTAAATATTCCAAAAGCGGAGAAATATTGCCTTAAAAATGTTTTGGAGTCGGTTTACTTTCGTACCACATACCTATTCCTTTTCGGAGTCTGAAACGTTCCGGAAAGTGTCCCTTATGTATTCCTCCGGGGTCACGGTTTCAATAACATTGGTTTCAACATTTATAGGATTACCTGAGATATAATGTTTGATTCTTTGACCGTTTACCACCTTCGGATTTGTGCCTTCGAAGTTGTTGATTTTTATGGCACCGGAACGATAGACCTCCTCGATAACGTGAGGGCCTTCCCATTTAGAGCGAAGTTTTCCTGCAAAAATCTTAAGCGAGAGTTGTATAGCAATACATAATCACCTACATTAAACTCACGCTTTTGTATCCTTTTATCATGCCATCTTTTAACTCTTTCTTTAAACAACTTGGCATTTTCATAAGCTTGGGTTCTCCATTCATCAAGTGAGCTAATATCAAATAACCTCTTCTCACCGGCAAGTTTGAAATCATAATTGAGCTAATATGTTCTAGTTCGAGAGGTAAGTGACATGCTTTTCCGTAAACCATTTTATACGGAGACATACCCATAGGATTTTTATATGCAGTTCTATAGGCCCATAATGCATCATCAAGTTTCTTGGACCAATTCTTTCTAGACCTATTGACAATCTTTTGCAAAATTAATTTGAGCTCTCTACTGCTCAATTATACTTGACCACTAGACTGCGGGTGATAAGGAGATGCAATTCTATGATTAACATCATATTTAGCAAGCATTTTTCGGAAAGCACCATGAATAAAGTGTGAACCACCATCAGTCATTAAATATCTAGGGACTCCAAACCTCGGAAAAATAACTTCTTTAACCATTTTAATAGAAGTGTTATGATCAGCACTACTAGTTGGTATATCTTCTACCCACTTAGTAACGTAATCAACAGCAACTAAAATATGTGTATATCCATTAGAGGCAGGAAAAGGTCCCATATAATCAAAGCCCCATACATCAAATGGTTCAATAACAAGTGAATAATTCATAGGCATTTCTTGACGTCTACTAATATTACCAATTCTTTGACATTCATCACAAGATAATACAAACTTACGGGCATCCTTGAAGAGAGTAGGCCAATAAAACTAGATTGCAATACCTTATGTGCAGTTCTATCTCCAAATATGGTGTCCTCCATAAGCCACGGAGTGACACGTGCGTAGGATCTGGTCCTGTTCATGCTCAGGTACACAACGTCTAATAACACCATCTACTCCTTCTTTATAAAGATGTGGGTCATCCCAAAAGTAATGTCTTAAATCATAGAAAAACTTTTTCTTTTGCTGGTATGTGAAACTAGGTGGTATAAATTTAGCAACGATGTAATTAGCATAATCAGCGTACCAAGGAGTACTCCGAGAAGTACTTATGACATTTAATTGCTCATCAGGAAAGCTATCATCAATAGGTAGTGGGTCATCAAGAACATTTTCTAACCTAGACAAGTTGTCTACAACGGGTTCTCGGCTCCTTTCTATCAACAATATGCAAATCAAATTCTTGTAGCAGGAGAACTCATCTAATAAGTCTAGGTTTAGCGTCCTTCTTTTCCATAAGATATTTAATAGCAGCATGATTAGTGTGAATAGTTACTTTAGAATCTACAATATAAGGTCTGAACTTATCACAAGCAAATACAACTGTGAAGAATTCCTTTTCAGTAGTAGCATAATTTCTTTGAGCATTGTCTAGAGTCTTACTAGCATAGTGGATAACATTTAATTTCATATCAACTCTTTGCCCTAGAACAGCACCTCTGACATAATCACTAGCATCACACATAATTTCAAAGGGTAAATTCCAATCAGGTGGCTGAACAATAGGTGCAGAGATCAATGCTTTCTTAAGTATTTCAAATGCTTATACACAATCATCGTCAAAGACAAATGGTATATCTTTTTGTAATAAATAGTCAGAGGCCGAGAAATTTTGGAGAAGTCCTTAATGAACCTCCTATAAAATCCGTCGTGACCAAGGAAACTTCTTGTACCTTTGATGTCCTTGGGACATGGCATCTTTTCAATAGCATGAACCTTGGCCTTATCAACTTCAATACCTCTTTCAGAAACTTTATGCCCCAAGACAATACCTTCATTGACCATAAAGTGGCACTTTTCCCAATTCAAGACAAGATTAGTTTATTCACATCTCTGCAAAACTCGATCAAGGTTGCTCAAGCAATCATCAAAAGAGGATCCATAGACGGAAAAGTCGTCCATGAAGACCTCACAAATCTTTTCACAAAAGTCAGAGAATATAGCCATCATGCATCTTTGAAAGGTAGCAGGTGCATTACATAAACCAAAAGGCATACGTCTATAAGCAAAAACCCCAAAAGGGCAGGTAAAAGTAGTCTTTGATTGATCATTAGTTGACACAGGTATTTGAGAGAAACCAGAATAACCATCTACGAAGCAATAGTGTGTATGTTTGCATAATCTTTCTAGCATTTGATCGATAATAGTTAAGGGGTAATGATCTTTCTTAGTTGCTTTATTTAATTTGCGGAAATCAACTACCATCCTATAACCTGTCATAATTCTTTGCGGAATCAATTCATCTTTACCATTAGGAACAACAGTAATACCTCCCTTCTTAGGGACACAATGGACAGGACTTACCCACTGACTATCAGCAACGGGATAAATTATACCTGCCTCAAGGAGCTTTAGTATTTCTTTTCTTACCACCTCCTTCATCTTAGGATTCAGCCTTCGTTGATGATCACGAACTGGTTTGGCATCTTCTTCCAAATTTATTTTATGTTGACATAGAGTGGGACTAATGCCTTAAGATCATCAAGAGTATATCCAATAGCAGCACGGTGTTTCTTCAGAGTTTTCAATAATCTTTCTTCTGCATGCTCTGAAAGGTTAGCACTAATAATAACAGGATATATCTTCTTTTCATCAAGATAAGCATATTTAAGAGTATCGAACAGCGGTTTAAGCTCAAACACGGGATCACCCTTGGGTGGAGGCGGATCCTAGGATTTCAACAGGCAAATTGTGTTTCAGAATAGGTTCCTGTTTAAAGAATACTTCATCTACTTCCCTTCTTTCATTCATAAACATATCATTTTCATGGTCTAGCAAATATTGTTCTAAAGGGTCACTAGGAGGTACGACAATTGAAGCAAGACCAACAATTTCATCTTTACTAGGCAATTCTTCTTCACGGTGTTGTCTGCTAAATTTAGAGAAATTAAACTCATGAGACATATCACCCAAGCCAATAGTAACAACATTCTTTTCGCAGTCTATCTTAGCATTAACGGTGTTCAAGAAGGGTCTACGAAAAATAATGGGACAAAAGCTATCTTGTGGGGAACCAAGAACAAGAAAATTAGCAGGATATTTAGTTTTCCCACACAAGGCTTCAACATCTCTAACAATTTCCATTGCTGATATAGTATCTCTATTGGCAAGCTTAATTATAACATCAATACCTTCTAACTCAGCAGGTGCAATTTCATGCTTAATTTCTTCGTATAAAGTATGAGGTATAACACTAGCACTAGCACCCATATCACATAAGCCATGATAACAGTGATCTCCTATTTTAACTTGAAATAACGAGCACGCCTACCACAGGTCTATGTTTATCTTTAGCACAAGGTTTGGCAATTCTAGCAGTTTCACCATGAAATGAATAACATGCCCATCAATATTATCAGCCAAGAGATCTTTAACAATAGCAATATTAGGTTCAACTTTAATTTGCCCAGGAGGTGTATAAGTTCTAATATTGCTTTTACGAACCTGATTGAAGCTTTAGCATGATCCTTTATTCTAACGAGGAAAGGTGGTTTCTCAACATAAGAAGTAGGAACAATAGGATCATTATAAGTGACAGTCTTTTCTTCCACTTTAGTAGGTGCAGCTACTTTTACTTCTATGGGAGGATGATATTTAAAACACTTCTCCTTGGGGAGATCAATATAAGTAGCAAAAGATTCACAGAAGAAGCTACTATCTCGTAGTCAAGTCCATATTTAGTGCTAAATTTATGAAAAACATCGGTATCCATAAAAGACTTAACACAATCAAACTTAGATGTCATACCTGACTCCTTACCTTCGTCGAGATCCCAATCTTCAGAGTTGCGTTTAATTCTATCCAATAAATTCCATCTGAATTCAATAGTCTTCATCATAAAAGAGCCAGCACAAGAAGTATCGAGCATGGATTGATTATTGCAAGAAAGCCGAGCATAAAAAATTTGAAGAATTATTTCTCTTGAGAGCTCATGATTGGGGCATGAATATAACATTGATTTAAGCCTCCCCCAAGCTTGAGCGATGCTTTCTCCTTCGCGAGGCCAAAAAATATATATATAATTGCGATCACGATGAACAAGATGCATAGGATAATACTTCTGATGAAATTCCAATTTCATTCGTTTATAGTTCCATGATCCCGTGTCATCACATAGCCTATACCATGTCGATGCATCTCCCTTCAAAGATAAAGGGAAGACCTTCTTCTTAACAACATCATCAGGTATACCTGCAAGCTTAAATAATCCGCAAACTTCATCCACATATATTAGGTGCTCATCAGGATGCTTTGTTCCATCTCCTACAAAAGGATTATCTAGCAGTTTTTCTAACATACCCGAAGGAACTTCAAAGGGAACATTTTCATTTTCAGTAGGTTCAGTAGGTTGAGGAGCAATTCTTTGCTCTACTAGCCGGGGTGAAGATACCCCAAACAAGCCCCTCAGAGGATTACTTTCCATAGTAACAAGGGACAGTAAATTTCAGCACACTATATAAATTTTTCTTTACCAAATTCCACCTACCAAAGGCGCTTCACTCCCCGGCAACGGCGCCAGAAAAGAGTCTTGATGACCCACAAGTATAGAAGATATATCATAGTCCTTTCGATAAGTAGGAGTGTCGAACCCAACGAGGAGCAGAAGGAAATGGTAAGCGGTTTTCAGCAAGGTATTCTCTGCAAGTACTGAAATAAGTGGTAACAGATAGTTTTGTGATAAGATAATTTGTAACGAGCAACATGTAACAAAAGTAAATAAAGTGCAGCAAGGTGGCCCAATCCTTTTTGTAGCAAAGGACAAGCCTGGACAAACTCTTATATAAGGAAAAGCGCTCCCGAGGACACATGGGAATATCGTCAAGCTAGTTTTCATCACGTTCATATGATTCGCGTTCGGTACTTTGATAATTTGATATGTGGGTGGACCGATGCTTGGGTGCTGTTCTTACTTCAACAAGCATCCCACTATGATTAACCTCTATTGCAAGCATTCGCAACTACAACAAAAGTATTAAGGTAAACCTAACCATAGCATGAAACATATGGATCCAAATCAGCCCCTTACGAAGCAACGCATAAACTAGGGTTTAAGCTTCATCACTCTAGCAACCCATCATCTACTTATTACTTCCCAATGCCTTCCTCTAGGCCCAAATAATGGTGAAGTGTTATGTAGTCAACGTTCACATAACACCACTGGAGGCTAGACAACATACATCTCATCAAAATATCGAACGAATACCAAATTCACATGACTACTAATAGCAAGACTTCTCCCATGTCCTCGGGAACAAACGTAACTACTCAAAAAAGCATATTCATGTTCATAATCAGAGGGGTATTAATATGCATAAAGGATCTGAACATATGATCTTCCACCAAATAAACCAACTAGCATCAACTACAAGGCATAATCAACACTACTAGCAACCTACTAGGACCAATCACAGACTTGGAGACAAGAATTGGATACAAGAGATGAACTAGGGTTTTGAGAGGAGATGGTGCTGGTGAAGATGTTGATGGAGATTGCCCTCCCAGATGAGAGGAGCGCGTTGGTGATGACGATGGCGATGATTTCCCTCCCGGAGGGAAGTGTCCCAGCCAGAACAGCTCTCACCGGAGCCCTAGATTGGTTCTCCGCCAAGGTTCCGCCTCGTGGCGCAGTCTCGTCCCGAAAGGTTGCTTATGATTTTCCCTTGACGATGAGACCTCATATAGCAGAAGATGGCCATCGGAGAGCCAACAGGGGGCCCACGAGGCATGGGGGCGCGCCCTGGGGGGTAGGGCGCGGCCCCCACCCTCGTGGCCAGGTGGGTCCCCCTCTAACGTAGTTCTTCCGCTCAATATTTTTTATTATTTCCAAAAATGACTTTCGTGGAGTTTCAAGACTTTTGGAGTTGTGTAGCATAGGTCTCTAATATTTGCTCCTTTTCCAAATTTCTGTAATTCCATTGCATTCTCCCTCCTTATGTAAACCTTGTAAAATAAGAGCGGATAGGCATAAGTATTGTGACATAACGTGTAATAGCAGCCCATAATGCAATAAATATCGATATAAAAGCATGATGCAAAATGGACGTATCAATAATTCGAAGAGACTTGCAAAGATAAACCAATCATACATAAAAGAATTCAGAGGAGAATCAAATATTGTTCATAGATAATCTGGATCATAAACCCACAATTCATCGGATCTCGACAAACACACCGCAAAAGAAGATTACATCGAATAGATCTCCAAGAAGATCGAGGAGAACTTTGTATTGAGATCCAAAGAGAGAGAAGAAGCCATCTAGCTAATAACTATGGACCCGTAGGTCTGAATTAAACTACTCACACATCACCGGAGAGGCCATGGAGTTGATGTAGAGGACCTTCGTGATCAATGCCCCCTCGTGAACTCAGGAAAAAGGCCCCAAGATGGGATCACTCGGGTACAGAAGGTTGCGGCGGTGGAATTAGGTTTTCGTGGTGCTCCTGGATGTTTGGGAGGTACATGGATATATATAGGAGGAAGAAGTACGTCGGTGGAGCAACGATGGGCCCACGAGGCTGGAGGGCACGCCCAGGGGGTAGGCACGCCCCCCTGCCTCGTGCCCTCCTCGATCGTTTCTTGAAGCACACTCCAAGTCTCCTGGATCACGTTTGTTGAGAAAATCACGTTCCTGAAGGTTTCATTCCGTTTGGACTCTGTTTGATATTCCTTTTCGGTGAAACTCTAAAATAGGGAAAAAACAGCAATTTGGGTTGGGCCTCCAGTTAGTAGGTTAGTCCCAAAAATGATATAAAAGTGTAAAATAAAGCCCATTAACATCGAAAATAGATAATATAATAGCATGGAGCAATCAAAAATTATAGATACGTTGGAGACGTATGAGGCATCCCCAAGCTTAATTCCTGCTCGTCCTCGAGTAGGTAAATGATAAAAAATAATTTTTGATGTGGAATGCTTCCTAACATATTTCTCAATGTAATTTTTCTTTATTGTGGCATGAATGTTCAAATCCATAAGATTCAAGATAAAAGTTTAATATTGACATAAAAATAATAATACTTCAAGCATACTAACTAAGCAATTATGTCTTCTCAAAATAACATGGCCAAAGAAAGTTATCCCTACAAAATCATATAGTCTGGCTATGCTCTATCTTCACCACACAAAATATTTAAATCATGCACAACCCCGATGACAAGCCAAGCAATTGTTTCATACTTTTGATGTTCTCAAACTTTTTCAATCTTCACGCAATATATGAGCGTGAGCCATGGATATAGCACTATATGTGGAATAGAATGGTGGTTGTGGAGAAGACAAAAAGGAGAAGATAGTCTCACATCAACTAGGCGTATCAACGGGCTATGGAGATGCCCATTAATTGATATCAATGTGAGTGAGTAGGGATTGCCATGCAACGGATGCACTAGAGCTATAAGTATATGAAAGCTCAACAAAAGAAACTAAGTGGGTGTGCTCATGAAGACCTAAGGCTATTTGAGGAAGCCCATCATTGGAATATACAAGCCAAGTTCTATAATGAAAAATTCCCACTAGTATATGAAAGTGATATCATAGGAGACTCTCTATCATGAAGATCATGGTGCTACTTTGAAGCACAAGTGTGGTAAAAGGATAGTAGCATCGTCCCTTCTCTCTTTTTCTCTCATTTTTTCTTTTTCTTTTTTTCTTTTGGGCCTTCTTTTTTTTCTTTTTGGCCTCTTTTTTTCGTCCGAAGTCTCATCCCGACTTGTGGGGGAATCATAGTCTCCATCATCCTTTCCTCACTGGGACAATGCTCTAATAATGATGATCATCACACTTTATTTACTTACAACTCAAGAATTACAACTCGATACTTAGAACAAGATATGACTCTATGTGAATGCCTCCGGTGATGTCTTTGGGATGTGCAATGATGCATGAGTGACATGTATGAAAATTATGAACGGTGGCTTTGCCACAAATACGATGTCAACTACATGATCATGCAAGCAATATGACAATGATGAAGCGTGTCATAATAACGAAAGCAGTGGAAAGTTGCATGGCAATATATCTCGGAATGGCTATGGAAATGCCATAATAGGTAGGTATGGTGGCTGTTTTGAGGAAGGTATATATATGGTGTGTTTATGGTACCGGCGAAAGTTGCGCGATACTAGAGAGGCTAGCAATGGTGGAAGGCTGAGAGTGCGTATAATCCATGGACTCAACATTAGTCATAAAAAACTCACATACTTATTGCAAAAATTTATTAGTTATCGAAACAAAGTATTACACGCATGCTCCTAGGGGGATAGATTGGTAGGAAAATACCATCGCTCGTCCCCGACCACCACTCATAAGGAAGACAATCAATAAATAAATCATGCTCCGACTTCATCACATAATGGTTCACCATACGTGCATGTTACGTGAATCACAAACTTTAACACAAGTATTTCTTAAATTCACAACTACTCAACTAGCATGACTCTAATATCACCATCTCCATATCTCAAAACAATTATCAAGTATCAAACTTCTCATAGTATTCAATGCACTTGTATGAAAGTTTTTATTATTTCCATGTTTTTCTAAAGGACTCTCAAAATAATATAAGTGAAGCATGAGAGATCAATTATTTCTATAAAATAAAACCATCGCCGTGCTCTAAAAGATATAAGTGAAGCACTAGAGCAAAAACTATATAGCTCAAAAGATATAAGTGAAGCACATAGAGTATTCTAATAAATTTCAAATCATGTGAGTCTCTCTCAAAAGGTGTGTACAGCAAGGATGATTGTGGTAAAATAAAAATCAAAGACTCAAATCATACAAGACGCTCCAAGCAAAACACATATCATGTGGTGAATAAAAATATAGCTCCAAGTAAAGTTACCGATAGACGAAGACGAAAGAGGGGATGCCTTCCGGGGCATCCCCAAGCTTAGGCTTTTTGGTGTCCTTGAATTTTACCTTGGGGTTCCATGGGCATCCCCAAGCTTAGGCTCTTGCCACTCCTTGTTCCACAATCCATCAAATCTTTACCGAAAACTTGAAAACTTCACAACACAAAACTAAAATAGAAAATCTCGTGGGCTCCGTTAGCGAAAGAAAACAAAACACCACTTCAAGTTACTGTAATGAACTCATTCTTTATTTATATTGGTGTTAAACCTACTGTATTCCAACTTCTCTATGGTTTCTAAACTCTTTTACTAAACATAGATTCATCAAAATAAGCAAACAACACACGAAAAACAGAATCTGTCAAAAGCAGAACAGTCTGTAGTAATCTGTAACTAACGCAAACTTCTGGAACCCCAAAAATTCTAAAATAAATTTCTGGACGTGAGGAATTTATCTATTAATCATCTTTAAAAATAATTAACTAAATAGCACCTTCCAAATAAAAATGGCAGCAATTCTCGTGAGCGCTAAAGTTTCTGTTTTTTTACAGCAAGATCAAAAAGACTTCCCCCAAGTCTTCCCAACGGTTCTACTTGGCACAAACACTAATTAAACACAAAAAACACAACCAAAATAGAGGCTAGATAAATTATTTATTACTAAACAGGAGAAAAAAGCAAGGAATAAAAATAAAATTGGGTTGCCTCCCAACAAGCGCTATCGTTTAACGCCCCTAGCTAGGCATAAAAGCGAACATAGATCTAGGTATTGCCATCTTCGGTAGGCAATCCATAAGTGGCTCTCATAATAGATTCATATGGTAATTAAATTTTCTTTCTAGGGAAGTGTTCCATGCCTTTCCTTAACGGAAATTGGAATCTAATATTCCCTTCCTTCATATCAATAATTGCACCAATCGTTCTAAGGAAAGGTCTACCAAGAATAATAGGACATGAAGGTCAAGAACAATGAAATCTACGGGCACATAGTTCCTATTTGCAACAATAAGAACATCATTAATTCTTCCCATAGGTTTCTTAATAGTGGAATCCGCAAGGTGCAAGTTTAAAGAACAACCATCAAAATCACGGAAACCTAACAAATCACACAAAGTTTTTGGAATCGTGGAAACACTAGCACCCAAATCACACAAAGCATAGCATTCATGATCTTTAATTTTAATTTTAATAGTAGGTTCCCACTCATCATAAAATTTTCTAGGGATAGAAACTTCCAACTCAAGTTTTTCTTCATAAGATTGCATCAAAGCATCAACGATATGTTTACTAAAAGCTTTATTTTGACTATAAGCATGAGGAGAATTGAGCACGGATTACAACAAGGAAATACAATCTATCAAAGAGCAATTATCATAGTTAAATTCTTTGAAATCCAAAATATTGGGTTCATTGATATCTAAAGTTTTGACCTCTTCAATCCCACCTTTAACAATTTTTGCATCAAGATCTAAAAACTCCGAATTTTTGGAACGCCTTCTAGGTAAAGGTGGCTCATATTCAGTCCCATCATTATCAAGATTCATATTGCAAAACAAAGATTTAATAGGGGAGACATCAATAACTTTTAGATCTTCATCCTTCTTATCATGAAAACTAGAAGAATACGCTTTCACAAAGCAATCTTTCTTAGCACGCATCCTAGCGGTTCTTTCTTTGCATTCATCAATGGAAATTCTCATGGCTTTCAGAGACTCGTTGATATCATGCTTAGGTGGAATAGATCTAAGTTTCAAAGAATCAACATCAAGAGAAATTCAATCAACGTTCCTAGCCAACTCATCAATCTTAAGCAATTTTTCTTCAATCAAAGCATTGAAACTCTTTTGTGATGTAATAAATTCTTTAATATAAGATTCAAAATCAGAGGGCAGCTTATTAAAATTTCCATAAGAATTGTTGTAGGAATTACCATAATTATTAGAGGAATTACTAGGAAACGGCCTAGAATTAAAATTACCTCTATACGCGTTGTTACCAAAATTGTTCCTACCAACAAATTTCACATCCATAGATCCATTATTATTCTCAATCAAAGTAGACAAAGGCATATCATTAGGATCAATAGGAGCACTCTTATTAGCAAACAATTTCATAAGTTCATCCATCTTTCCACTCAAAACATTAATCTCTTCAATTGCATGAACTTTTTTACTAGTAGATCTTTTAGTGTGCCATTGAGAATAATTAACCATAATATTATCTAGGAGTTTGGTAGCTTCTCCTAAAGTGATTTCCATAAAAGTGCCTCCATGGCGAATCTAAAAGATTTGTAGAAGCAAAATTCAATCCGGCATAAAAAATTTGTATAATCATCCAAAGATTCAAACCGTGTGTAGGGCAATTACGTATCATTAATTTCATTCTCTCCCAAGATTGTGCAACATGTTCATGATCAAGTTAATTAAAATTCATAATATCGTTTCTAAGAGAGATGATCTTAGCAGGAGGAAAATACTTAGAGATAAAAGCATCTTTGCACTTATTCCATGAATCAATACTATTTTTAACAAAGACGAAAACCAAGCTTTAGCACGATCTCTAAGAGAAAACGGAAATAGCTTCAATTTAACAATATCATTATCCACATCTTTCTTCCTTTGCATATCACACAAATCAACAAAGCTAATTAGATGGGTAGCGGCATCTTCACTAGGAAGGCCGAAACGGATCTTTCATGACAAGATTCAAAGCAAAGCATTAATTTCACAAGATTGACATCGGTAAGAGGAGCAACCAGAGTGCTAAGAAAATCATTGTTGTTGGTATTGGTAAAGTCACACAATTTAGTATTATCTTGAGCCATCGTGACAAGCAAGCAATCCAACACACAAGCAAACAAGAAACTGGTAAAAGGCAAATAGAAAAAGAGAAGGGGAACAGAAAAAGAGAGGGTGAATAAAACGGCAATGGTGAAGTGGGGGAGAGGAAAACGAGAGGCAAATGGCAAATAATGTAATGCGAGGGATAAGAGTTTTTGATGGGTACTTGGTATGTCTTGACTTGTGTGTAGACTCTGGCAACGGTGCCAGTAATGGCTCGCTGTCGGGAGTCAAATCTTGACTTGACTTGGCGCGAATCTCCCCGGCAACGGCGCCAGAAATCCTTCTTGCTACCTCTTGAGCACTGCGTTGGTTTTCCCTTGAAGAGGAAAGGGTGATGCAGTAAAGTAGCGTAAGTATTTCCCTTAGTTTTTGACAACCAAGGTATCAATCCAGTAGGAGATCACGCTCGAGTCCCACGCACCTACACAAACAAATAAGAACCTCGCAACCAACTCGATAAAGGGGTTGTCAATCCCTTCACGGTCACTTACGAGAGTGAGATCTGATAGATATTATAAGATAATATTTTTGGTATTTTTATGATAAAGAGAAATAAAGATGCAAAGTAAAATCTATACCTACTAATAAAGCAAGGTGCGTTTCGCCAATTTTTTCATCCGTTCACCGCGAAAATATTTTTTTTCTACCCGAGGTGGTACTAAATTCTTATGCGTTTGTCTACTAGAAAAATAAGTTTAGTACGTGCGCCGCATGCTGTGGCCCAGCGAAGCCAGCCCACTTATTTTTCTGCCCATGCAGCTTGCAAAATTCTATTTTCCACACTGGGCGACAAATAGTTGGATTCGCACAGGACAACCAATAATGCGCCGGCCCATTTTTCTTTTTCTGTGTTTCATTTTTATTTTTATTCTTCTTTCCCTATCTCTTTTTGCGCTTCCAAGTTTATTTTTCACACATGTTCCCGTTTATTTTTATTGTCCTTTCCTATTTATTTTAAACACATGTTCCCGTTTTGAAAAAATATTCACAAATTCAAATAATATTCATGTTTTTATAAAAAAGTTGGTGTTTTCCAGAAAATGTTTGTGAATTTTAAAAGACGTTCCCTTTCATATTTTGTTCGCGTTTTTTAAAGTGTACATAATTTTCAAAAAACTGTGAAGGATTTAAAAAATTGTTCATGTTTCCTATAATATTCAGAAACTTCATACCTTAAAATTCCCTCGATTGAAAGGATTGAAAGGAAGAGTAGATTCAATAACTCATCGGCATTCTCTGGCGTACGATGATGAAACAAAACTCTTAAATGCCCTCGATCAATGAATGAAAAAATAGTGGATTGATTCCTTCACGCGCGGCGAAACCAAGAAGCTAAATGTTCCTTTTTCGTGTGCACACATGGTTTTGCTTGCACATAATAATTCTCACTAACTTTAAATGCATACTATTTTATCTCCCGTTGCAACGCACGGGCATATGTGCTAGTAAACGACAAAGGAAATAACTAAGTGTTGGAAGATTAATATGATGGAAGATAGACCCGGGGGCCATAGGTTTCACTAGTGGCTTCTCTCAAGAGCATAAGTATTACGGTGGGTAAACGAATTACTGTCGAGCAATTGATAGAAAAGCGAATAATTATGAGAATATCTAGGTATGATAATGTATATAGGCATCACGTCCGCGACAACAATTCTGCATCTACTACTATTACTCCACACATCGACCGTTATCCAGCATGCATCTAGAGTATTAAGTTCATAAGAATAGAGTAATGCTTTAAGTAAGATGACATGATGTAGAGGGATAAACTCATGCAATATGATATAAAACCCATCTTTTTATCCTCGATGGCAACAATACAATACGTGTCAGTTCCCTTTCTGTCACTGGGATCGAGCACCGCAAGATTGAACCCCAAGCTAAGCACGTCTCCCATTGCAAGAAAGATTAATCTAGTAGGCCAAACCAAACTGATAATTTGAAGAGACTTGCAAAGATAAACCAATCATACATAAAAGAATTCATAGGAGAATCAAATATTGTTCATAGATAATCTGGATAATAAAACCACAATTCATCGGATCTCGACAAACACACCACAAAAGAAGATTGCATCGAATAAATGTCCAAGAAGAACGAGGAGAACTTTGTATTGAGATCCAAAGAGAGAGAAGAAGCCATCTAGCTAATAACTATTGACCCATAGGTCTGAAATAAACTACTCACACATCACCGGAGAGGCCATGGAGTTGATGTAGAGGCCCTCCGTGATCAATGCCCCCTCCGACGGAGCTCCGGAAAAGGCCCCAAGATGGGATCTCTCGGGTACAGAAGGTTGCGGCAGTGGAATTAGGTTTTCGTGGTGCTCCTGGATGTTTAGGGGGTACATGGATATATATAGGAGGAAGAAGTACGTCAGTGGAGCAATGAAGGGGCCCACGGGGGTAGGCGCGCCCCCTGCCTCGTGCCCTCCTCGTTCGTTTCTTGACGCACACTCCAAGTCTCGTGGATCACGTTTGTTGAGAAAATCACGTCCCCGAAGGTTTCATTCCGTTTGGACTCCGTTTGATATTCCTTTTCGGCGAAACTCTAAAATAGGCAAAAAAACAGCAAATTGGGTTGGGCCCCCGGTTAGTAGGTTAGTCCCAAAAATGATATAAAAGTGTAAAATAAAGCCCATTAACATCCAAAATAGATAATATAATAGCATGGAGCAATAAAAATTATAGATACGTTGGAGACGTATCACCATGCAACGGATGCACTAGAGCTATAAGTATATGAAAGCTCAACAAAAGAAACTAAGTGGGTGTGCATCCAACTTGCTTGCTCACGAAGACCTAGGGCATTTTGAGGAAGCCCATCATTGGAATATACAAGCCAAGTTCTATAATGAAAAATTCCCACTAGTATATGAAAGTGATATCATAGGAGACTCTCTATCATGAAGATCATGGTGCTACTTTGAAGCACAAGTGTAGAAAAAGGATAGTAGCATTGTCCCTTCTCTCTTTTTCTCTCATTTTTTTTATTTGGGCCTTCTTTATTTTTTTTTCTTTTTGGCCTCTCCCCCCCTTTTTTTATTTTTCGTCCTGAGTCTCATCCCGACTTGTGGGGAATCATAGTCTCCATCATCCTTTCCTCACTTGGGACAATGCTCTAATAATGATGATCATCACACTTTAATTTACTTACAACTCAAGAATTACAACTCAATACTTAGAACAAAATATGACTCTATGGGAATGCCTCCCACTACTAGGGAAAAGGCTAGCAGCAGCGCGGGTTTTAGGTGTATCAGTAGCGCGGGGAGTGGCGCTACTAATAAGGCGCTACAGCTAACACATAGCGAAGGCGGCGTGCTCGGCCACCGCTGCTACACAACTACAAGTGTAGCGGCAGCGCAGCTTAGTGGAAGCTTCGCATCGCTAGTAGCTCTAAGCGGCGCTTTGCCTGGACGCTATCGCTATCACAAGGCTGCTGCTAACTTTTATACACTGCCATCGCTAATTTTAGTAGTTTTTGTTTTTTTGGCATATTTGTTTGTATTTGAACAGGCTTTATAGAAGAATCTTTAGCACATACAAATGTCATCATGATACACATACAAATGCCTCATGAGACCACAAATGTAATCATAGCATATACATACAAATAGTCTCATCATAATCATTATCCAACACAAAGTGGTATCTTGTCATCATCTCGAAAATAGCGATACATGCAAGTCTCGAATACTTGCAACTACAACAACGTCATCCATCTAAACAAAGTTATATCATAAGAAGAGCTATCACTATGAGTGAGAGCGGAACTATGATACATGAGGTGGCGGATTCTGAGTCCTCTCTCGCGCTAGCGTGAACCTCAAGTAACTAGCTTCTCCTTCTTGTCTGCTTTTGAAGCCTTTATGGCTGGTGCCCGTGAACCCATTCACTTGCGCCTGACACTCACGCCACTCGTTGTACACCCCCGAAACCTTCCCTTTGTACACGACATAGCAATTCCATCTCGCCATCAAGAAACTAGGTACCTGTTAGAGATGCATGTTCATGAAGAGGATGTACAATCATATATATGCAACAAAATATACTAGAGCAACACCAAAAAAGAAAGGGTTAGCAACTAGATGCAACATACAATACGCAAATTAATTAACTAGAGGTACGCAGGTCATCGTACGCAAACTAAAAAAGTAGCGTTACGCAAGTTCGGCAGGGACCGTGGACATCACAAAGTTTCATCGCTACAAAAAGTATACAAGTTCAGCCGACACATATCATCATCATCGGCATCATAAATCACTAGAAGTTCCATCCTTCCATATCATTGAGGATGAACCCTAGCTTCTTGAACGGGCGTGAGGTCTAGACATTGCATGCCTATGCGAGTTCTGGACGTCACCGCGATATAGGGCCGTGGTGGAACATCCCCTTCTCATCGACGACTTCTTTCATGATGATCGGCGCAATGTCGCTTTGGATGCGAAAGAAGTCATCTCTAAGTTTATAATCCGCTTCTCCATGAGATTCTAGCCACTTGTGGATATGATCATCATTTCGCTTCTCATCTGAAGCTTTGGTGATCCGTGTTGAACTGAATCATGAGATGGACGATGTAGAATCCATCCTTCTTGCTTGGTTTTGGGACATGGATGCAGGGAGAAGTTAGTTTTATGCTGAAACCCATCTTCTTGTTCCTTTGTTTCCTGATCTGCACGCGTGGCCACCTCTAAAGTGAAGCCTTGGAGAGCATCATCTAGAATATTCATTATGTGGGTGTAGTCTTTTTCTCGTAGTCTGGAAGGGTCAAAATACACCGTGGGAGACTTGCGGGTAAAGAACGATAAGGGCCAATACGCTTGCTGAGGAAAAAGACACCTCAAATTATTCCCCATATGAGAGAAGGAATGATTGAAATGTATGAAAGGGTTGTCCGAACTGACTTACTTTGGATGATAAGGCACGAGGACAATTTCCGGTCCTTATTCTGTACCATGAAGTTTTGGAGGTACTCCCTAGCAGTTTCACGCTCAAAGTCGCCGAGACACAAGAAAGACTCGTGCATGTAGTACGGATCCGCCACACGCATTTGCGAGACTTCTTCACTCTTCATGACGGAGCTCATATGTAGCGCAAAAGGCGGACGATTGTAAAATTGAGCCGCCTTGTCGTAAAACATCTCAAAGATATGGTCAACCCAGGAAGAACACCTCCATGGGCCGTGTCTCGACGTAGCACTTCCCTCGCACACGAGCCGCGTATGTCGGATATCCCGGATCCTTTGAGGATAGTAGGCTTTTCTCGGTCGGCGGCACATGGTCGCACGGTCTCACGAGATCCCCGATAGTGCCTCCGGCCGGTTTCGGCGGTAGCATCGTCTCGCCTATGAGATGGAACATGACCGCACCTTTCACGGGTACACGCTCTTCAGAATGCATCGTCTGGCTGCTATGTGCTCTGGCTTGTTTGGAGGCAGCTATCTTCCCCGATCTCTTCCTCTCCTTTTTCTTTGGCACACCTTCTAGACCCTTCCTTAACCCCTACACTACAAGAAATATGTCAACTTGTGACCTTGACTATTGGTCACTGAAAGGTCATTGTTTTTCATTTGCGACCTTTTTTTGACCAAAAACAAGGTCAAAAGCTGAGGGTCGTTAATCGACTATAGCGACCTTCTCTGTGAGAAGGTCGTGGATCGCCATTTACCAAAAATATTCCTCTTGTGGCATTTTGGTCACTAGCAACCTTCCTGTGCCACATAGGCATCCAGTAGCAAGTGTCGATGTGGCACAAGATTCAGCCCGGTCCAATTAGGTGTTTTACATGGGCCGAGCCCATTAATTCAGCCTTTTATATATGTTTTTTCCTGTCAATTTACGCTAGCTACATGGGCCAAGCCCAGCAATTCAGCCATTTTGGTTTCTAAGACAGAACTTTACGGTCCATTTCTTTTTGGGCCTCGGCCTTTTAAAGTTGACTTTTTTGGGCCTCGGCCTTTTTGCATGCTATTCACGCTTTTGGGCCTTGGCCTCTACCAATAAGTAAGTCCAACTCATCAACTTTCTATTTCTCACATTTTCACAAAGACAAAGAAATGTAACTATTTCATGACAAATATTTCAAATGAAAGCAGAACTATATACTTGAAATGACCGCACCGAAGACAACTGCACCGGTAAAAATACAACCAGACCAATAAGTGTAGCCTATTACAATCTTTTACATACTGTTCATACAACCGCATCAAAGACAAAATACAATGAAACTAGCTATGAAGTACAAACGAGCGCTTCATCGTCTTCCTCTTCCAAATTCCAAGAAACAAATCACCTAGCATTAGAAGGATCACGCATCAGAAGAATATAAAATCTTTCAACCATCAATATAGTTTGCTTATAAGAAAACATATGGTCTGATTTCAAAATCCATCAGAAACACAGTAACTCTACAGTGAGTAAAGTAAACTGAAGGCAACCTCTTTGCACATCACTTATTTATGAACAGAGGGAGTGATATTCAACCTGCAATCAAAGGAGACCCGTAAACCGAACATACAAGCAACGAAAGCAATTATCGGATATCTTGACTTAATCTCTGTGATTCTTAGATCTAGTCATGCTCGTGTTCTTATGTAAATAAGCTCACCCGGTGATGTGGTAATTTGTTTCATCCTTTGCATGTAACGAGGTCCAGGTTGTGCAAAGCAAGTTTACCGTCAACCAAACACCCTCTTACAAGCGTAAATGTATTCACTTATATATAGTGTATTTGTAGTGCATAGGAATTTACAGAGCTCTCGAACAAAGCCAGCCGGAGGGAAGAGAAGGTAGGATGAACCTTGCGGCAAAGTGGAGCAGCGGCGTCGGATCTGGGTTGCACGGCGGCACATCACCACATAGTGGAAGTCATCGAGGACGCCATCGGCGTGGTACCACAGCAGTCTTGAGGTCCACTCATGACGGACGGGGTCGATCACGCCCTTGTACACCTTGTCCTGCCCTTGCACGGTGACAAATTAATTAACATTACAAAACCGCCTTCATACTAGTAAAAGGCACGTGCCATGCACATACATACTTAAGAATTATTGCAAAATGTTGTATGTAATTGAGAGGGATTGAAGTCATTTTTATTTACTATATAATCAGGCTGTTAGTATTTGTTAACTTATTCAAGTAAAGTCCATACACATGCATGCATATAGTGATTAGTCAATCTAATTGAGTAGATGTTTACGTAAAAAGTATTGGTAGAACAATGGGAAAGCTGGGCCAAAATATTTGCAAAAGCAATTGATAAGAGAAAGTAGAAAATGGAGAGGTCGAGATTTTTCTTTTAAAAAATGTACAAAGCAGCTTTTTGGGCTCTCGGGCACCCATGCTCCTTGTGAGCAATTTATCAAATATGCTTAGTAATAACAAAGGAAAATCATGCATGCAGAATGGGGTGTATTTTAGCATAGCGTAGGTTTCAAAAATGATAGGGCTACCAAGATTTGCATGTCATACAAAAACAAATCAATAGAAACATGCCGTAGTTCTTATTTTTGCAGTGCCATATTCGTTCAATTATTTTACGAAAAAAGTATCCGCTTATTAAACCTGCAGACATTACTACATGTTTCATTTTTGACAAAAAAGAGAAAATATTTCGCACCAAGAGTACCAAAGTGTCTAGAGCCGAAATTTTGAAAGTAACAATCTTATATTTTACATGTTGTTTTTAATCTGCTAAAATGCATCCTTACAGAGGTCGCAGCTCCATGTGTGTTTTCTCTCCTCACCACGCTGCATAGGAGTATAGATACAATCTGCTTTTTCGTATGGACGTTCATTACACTCATCATATAGTGTGTGTGTGTGTGTATCATCTAAAAGGAAGCTTACTGCAGAGTCCTCACTGGCCTTGGAGTTGAGGACGCTCTTGTACACTTGCCAAAAGTCTTTTCCTCCAAATTCTCGGCCGCAGCCTTTTATCCAAAGCATTCAGATTCCAATCCTGCGTACATGCACACAGTTTTCAGTCCCACAAAGTCTCGTGATCAATATGGAGTTGCTACATACATTCAACGGGGAGAAGCGAAATATAAAAGCAGTATGTCTGGTGACTCACAGTCAGGAAGACTCCGCTATTTGATGTAGCATTCAAAAAGAACACAAATCAAGTTGCATTTGTATACCGTACATAACTTGAACGAGAGAGCCAAAAAGTGCAGGAATCTTTATTTCTTTTTGAGAAAAAATAGTGCAAGGAGTATATATTACCTTGAAGAAAGCTGTGCCGGCTTGTCGAGGTTTACGCCGTGAGCTTGTGGAGATCCTCGCCCGGCCCGCATAGGAAGACGAAGATGGTGGTGCAGAGGGCGAGTAAATCACGCCGATGACGATGGGGAGAAGCGCCGTCCACCATCTTCCTTCTCTCTCTCTCTCTCAAGTGTCCATCGGGATCCTCACAGTCGTGTGTACAGGTGCCCTGCCATGAAGTGCCAGCATTTTCCATGCCATCGGATCCATTACAGACATGCTTAAGGTGCAAAATACACAAGCCAATTAAGCATGTTCCTCCAATATTATGCAATCTCAGATGCAAACAGGTAACAACACCTATTTATATGCATAAACTAACTAAGATTTTCTAGCAAGATAGATGGCAGCACAATTTTCTAGCATAAACTAACTAAGATTTTCTAGCAAGATAGATGGCAGCACAATGTTCCACCAATCATAACTATAATGTATAGTGACGCGATTCTGAAGTGGCTGGCTCCATGTGCGGTCCAACGAAATGATTTATGCACAGCCAAATTCATGGGCCCCAACCACCTAAAGCAAAGCCCAATTAACTAGAGGATAACCGCAAACTTTATCGTATAATCATTCCATACCGACGGCAACAAACTCTGGTACAGCAAATTCCACTCGACGGTGAAATAGCAACGGGGAGGGGGTGGGTTCGAATCGGGTCACCTCCTCGCCCATGGGCACGACGAGGCGGTAGTCGCAGCTGCTGCGGGTGAGGCAAAGGTAGCCACCATGACGAGGGTGACCTCGGCCGTGGCGCACCGGCGGCGATCCACCGCAGCTCGCCCTCGCGCATCCGAGCGGTATGAGCGCTGGCGGGTTGAGCCGGCCGTGACGTCGGCCGGTAGCTGGGCACGCCGGGCCGACGGGCGGCGGGTCCGTGACTACAGACGCCATGGGGGCCACGGCAAGCATGACGACGCAGCGGCGCGGCGTCAAGGCCATAGCGGTTCATCTCGGCGTCTTGGGCGGGCCAAGGCCGCGCCCGGGAGGATGAGCCGCTTGGAGAGCTCGAGGCCGTCCTCCACCTTGGCCAAGTCCTCCTCCATGGCTGCTGTTGTATCCCTGAAGCGGAGGAGAGGAGGAGGCGGTGGAAATTAATGGCTGGGGATTCGTGGACAAGTGGGCGGAAGTGGGATCCCATGGCCTCCCACCGCGGAGGCCATGGGATCGGCAAGGAGCTGGATCTCACCGGTTTGCCGGCGGGGCTCTGACCACAGCCATACATCTCGGGAGGAAGGGAGGTCGCCGGCGGGGCTGGGGATGGGTTTGCGGGAGTGGAGATCGGCGGCGAGGCCGGCTTTGGGGTTGCGGGAGAGGAGAGGATGGATCTGGGGACCGAGGGAGGGAGTGGGTGAGTGGGGGTGGCGGCGGGTGGGGATCTGGGGATCGAGGGAGGGTGGGTGGGTGGGTTAGGGTTTTGACTCTCGGGAGAAGCTCCACCGTTGGATGGATGTGTGATGGATGGCTCAGATTGCGTCCAATTTGGTGATCCGCGTGAAAGCTGTTCCTCGCGTCTCATTGGCCGGCTATCTCGCACTTGAATCTCAAAATTTTGGACCCAAAACTTAAAAAACAAATTAAACATAACAACGGCATAGTTTGTCAAAATGATCTCGTTTTTTCATAAGTGTGCATCTTAGAATGGCAAACGATGCCATAGTTCGACGGCTTTTATTTTCTTTGCACAAAAAGATGATTTTCCATTTTTTTGTGAAGAAGCTAGCAAATATTTGTTCCAAAATAACACAACTCCATTTTTCAAAAATATTAGACCACATTTTATGTAAAATTGACCAAATAGTTACATGTCAAAGGCTTTTGATCCACCTCTTATAAAAAAAACAAATTTCATCCATTCAAGAGGGAAGGGGAACATTTGAACGAAAATTTGTTCAAATGATTTCATATTGTGCACAGGGGTGCATATTGGAATGGCAGACAATGTTGCCTAAGGAAGTTTTCATTTTCTTTGGACGAAATAATCATTTTCCATTTTTCGAGTGCCCAAAATGAGTTTTTTTTTGTGAAGAACCTAACAAATAATTGTTGCCAATGTGGACCAAGACAATATTCTTAAATACTAGGACATACTTAATGCACAATTGACAAAATGGTTGAGTGTAAAAGTTTTGATCCACCTCACGGTGAAAAAGACAAATTTCCGCCGTTTCAGCTCGAAGCGGTCAAATTTGAACTGCGGTTGCCTCATAGTTTGCTATTTATTTTTTCCAAAAATCATTTCTAGGTACAAAAGTATCTATTTAATCAGAGAAACACCAAAAAAAATCCAAGATTCAACCACTAGCTAGGAACGGTCATTCCCGCCGTTTTGACTGCATTTTGAAACGGGCATAAAACATTCAAAAAAAATCAAAAAATTAGAAAACCTTTCCATTGTGTCCTTATATGTGGCCAAGTTACCAGGAAAAATAACAAACTTGTAATACGAAAATTATTTTAAAAAAGTGTTCTCAGAAACGAGCTATCACGTGTGGAGATCAATGGCTTTCAAGCCAAATGATCAATCTTATGGCCACATTCATGGCATAGTTTGTTCAAATGATCTCATATTGTGCACAAGGGTGCATATTAGAATAACAAACAATGTTGCCTAAGGAAGTTTTCATTTTCTTTGAACGAAAAATTCATTTTCCATTTTCTGAGTGCCTGAAAGGAGGGTTTTTTGTGAAGGACCTCCCAAATAATTGTTGCAAAATTGGACCAAATCAATTTTCTAAAATACTAGGCCATATTTAATGCACAATTGACAAAATGGTTGGGTGTCAGAAGTTTTGATCCACCTCTGGTGAAAAAGACAAATTCCTCAGATTCAAATTTGAAGCGGATCAAATTTGAACTGCAGCTCCCTCATAGTTTGCTCTTTATTTTTTCCAAAAATCATTTCTAGGTACATAAGTATCTATTTAATCAGAGAAACACCAAAAAAATTCAAAGATTCAACCACTAGCTAGGAACGGTCATTCCCGCCGTTTTGACTGCATTTTGAAACGGGCATAAAAAATTCAAAAAAATTCAAAAAATTGGGAAATCTTCGCGTTGTGTCATTATATGTGGCCAAGTTCCCAGGAAAAATAACAAACTTGTAATACGGCAATTATTTTCAAAAAGTGTTCTCAGAAACGAGCTATCACGTGTGGAGATCAATGGCTTTCAAGCCAAATGATCAATCTTATGGCCACATTCATGGCATAGTTTGTTCAAATGATCTCATATTGTGCACAAGGGTGCATATTGGAATGGAAAACAATGTTGCCTAAGGAAGTTTTCATTTTCTTTTGCACGGAAAAACCATTTTCCATTTTCCGAGTGCCCGAAAAGGAGGTTTTTTGTGAAGGACCTCCCAAATAATTGTTGCAAAATTGGACCAAATCATTTTTCTAAAATACTAGGCCATATTTAATGCACAATTGACAAAATGGTTGGGTGTCAAAGTTTTGATCCACCTCCGTTGAAAAGACAAATTCCATGGAATTAGGTTGGAAGCGGGTCAAATTTGAACTGCAGCTGCCTCATAGTTTACTATTTATTTTTTCCAAAAATAATTTCTAGTTACATAAGTACCTATATAATCATAAATACATGGTTTGGTGGTGATACGCCGAGGTTTGGGCGGTGGCTGAGGCCCCCAACTCTAGAGCGCGTAAACTCAAGATGCCCATTGCGTGGTCATCAAGCGTGACTGCATGCGTTGCCATGTGTTCTGGGTAGCCTAGGCATGTCTAGTGGGTTGGGCACTCCCCAGGTAGGTTCTAGGAAGAAAATAACAACATAACGTTCTCACGAGGAGACCGATCGATGCTCAAACATGAATTAGCAGCCAAGTGTTTGATTAGCGGTACGGGAAATGCACATGGCTAATGGGCGTGAGTTTTGGCTGAGGATGACCAGTTACTAAGAAGACCGTCTTCACAAATTTTCAGCTCAAAAGGAGGAGCCTAGGTGGTACTTGCTTTGCAAACTACCACACCGACATAAATCTGAATGTTGAAGCTCGGCTCAAAATAATGAATGGATTGAGCTGGCATTTGGTGGAGGATGGTTATTTGGGCATAGGAAAGCACTGTAGAAAATGGATACTATTTGGACATGCCAAAGTGGTACTTCCTTCACAAACCGTTGTTACGAAATGTAATAGGAAAATGAATATTTTTTAATTATTTTTGAACTAGGCAAGGAAGATTTTTACATATTTGGTGAAGATATGACCCAAAGAATTTATGAGATTTTTTGGGAATTTTGGGAATGATAGAAATATAGGTTGCTTCACAACCTAGGGCAAAACCGCCTCATGGACATGACACATAGGCAAAGCTGATGAGGTGGCGCCTAGTCATAGCAACCCACCACAATTTACAAGGCTATGACCATCTATATTGGTCGTTAACAACTAGAAATAAGGCAAATGCCGGACTAGCGCTGTTTGCTTTATGACCTTTTTCGTAAATTACGACCTTTCCGACCAAAATAGTCGCGAATGGTTTAGGGTTTGGAGCCCTCAAACAGCTTTTGACCAATTGGTCTGAAATGGTCATAGATCTATGACCAATTCTTCCAGGGTCACTGACAGAAGGTCACTAGTTGACATATTTCTTGTAGTGCTACCCTAGTGTTCCCGGGCTAAGTACTGTACGACCCTCGCGCCCGGCTAGTTGAGCATGTGTTGAGGCGGCATCTTCAGGCATGTCCTGTGAGGATTTCATGAAGAGAGACTTTTTGCAATCCACTGCTACGACCACCTGCCGGGCATATCATCCATATCCTCATTAGCAAGGCGATAGCCCGATTCATCATATGGTTGACTCATCATATCTATGTCACAAATCATACAGCTGCTTGTATTGAGGAAATCCATAGGGTCGACCTCCGTCTCATCATCCATTCTCATTCTCTGAGACAAATTACATCAACCAAAGACTATTGCACCCCTTCATCATGCCGTCCGCCCGCTCTCACGGCACTACGGGAGCTGGTAATTGCGTGGCCGGGGTGGTGGTCTCCGCACATGCTTGTTGATGTGTGGTTATGGGTGTGCTCGGCGGCTCGAGCATTTAATAAGATTCTTGACCATAGCAGCACCCAACCCTTTGCAGCTTTCAATCCATGGCGGGGTCTCGTTGTCGCTCCCACATCTTTGTCTTTGGAGGAGGAAATCCACGTGCCCCGATTTCACACTCGTCAAGCTAACCCTGAAGTGCCCAGCGGGGATCGGCAGGTTGTGGAACGTGGGTTGCGAGGGATCCATTATCATCCCCTTTCCCACGTCCACCTTCTGGCCTTTGATCAAGTAGAGTATGGTGCACGGGTTTCTTTCACGCAAACACATATATGTCGTGGCGTAAAACAACCGAAAGGCAACAAAATGGAATATTATATATATATATATATATATATATATATATATATATATATATATATATATATATATATATATATATGTTGGTGCGACATGTAATTACTGCGGACGGGCGCCGAGCTCAGCCAAAGATTTAAGGCCCACCTAGCGCCGGGCCATGAGGCGAGGACGGAGCTGCTATGGCTGGAGCGGCTGTGAGAGGAGGCCAGTTGCATGAGCAAGTGATGGTGCGATGGTGTTGTTGTTCATGGAGTTGCTCCCGATGAAACCGGGCAACGGAAATCATGTACCGTCTTATGCAGATTTTCCTTCGTCCGATTGATGATAATCGGAACCAAGTAAGTAGCAAAATCATTTCTGCGGTAGTTATAGCTACATTGACTTTTCTTTGTAGCAACTCATATTTGTCCTCGGCTGCTTTTTTCGCGTCCTCGGCTGCTTTTTTCTCGACCGCAAGCTTCACCTTCGGCGTCGATGTCCGCTGACTAAACTTCTTTTACGCTTCTTGGCCTCCGGGCCCTCGTTGTAAACACCTTCCACGTGGCGTCGTCTCGGTAGCCCGTTCACACGACCATATTGCGGCGGCCCAAAGGGAGTCCCTTAAGTTCGTTCAAGGCCGGTTGAGAGGGGTGTCTCGATACGCCTCGACACGTCTCCAACGTATCTATAATTTTTGATTGCTCCATGCTACTTTATCTATTGTTTTGGACTATAATGGGCTTTATTTTCCACTTTTATATTACTTTTGGGACTAACCTATTAACCGGAGGCCCAACCTGTAATTGTCGTTTTTGCCTATTTCGGTGTTTTGAAGAAAGCGGAATATCAAGCGGAGTCCAAACGGAATGAAACCTTCGGGAACATGATCTTCTCACGAACGTGATCCAGAGACTTAGACCCTACTCCAAGGAGTGCAGGCGCGGTCACGAGGGTGGGTGCGCGCCCTCCCACAGGCGCGCCCCACCTCGTGGGCCCCCTGACGCCCACCGACGCATCTCCTTCCTCCTATATATACCTCATTACCCCGACGGATCAAAAGCGGAGCCAAAAACCTAATTCCACCGCCAGAACTTCCCTGTATCCACGAGATCCGATCTTGGGGCACTGTTAGGAGCTCACTGGGAGGGGCATCTACCATGGAGGGCTTCTACATCACCACCATAGCCCCTCCGATGAAGTGTGAGTAGTTTACTTGGACCTTCCGGGTCCATAGTTAGTAGCTAGATGTCTTCTTCTCTCTTTTGGATCTCAATACAATGTTCTCCCCCTCTCTCGTGGAGATCTATTCGATGTAATCTTCTTTTTGCGGTGTGTTTGTTGAGACCGATGAATTGTGGGTTTATGATCCAGCTTATCTACGGAAAATATTTGATTCTTCATTGAATTCTTTTATGTATGATTAAGTTATCTTTGCAAGTCTCTTCGAATTATCCGTTTGGTTTGGCCAACTAGATTGGTAGTTCTTGCAATGGGAGAAGTGCTTAGCTTTGGGTTCAATCTTGCGATGACCTTACCCGAAAGGAAGGGTTGCAAGGCACGTATTGTATTGTTGCCATCGAGGATAACAAGATGGGGCATTTATCATATTGCATGAATTTATTCCTCTACATCATGTCATCTTGCTTTAAGGCGTTACTCTGTTTTAACTTAATACTCTAGATGCATGCTTTGGATAGCGGTCGATGAGTGGAGTAATAGTAGTAGATCACAGAATAGTTTCGGGTCTACTTGTCACGGACCTTGATGCCTATATACATGATCATTGCTGGATAACCTCATAACTATGCTCAATTACATCAATTGCTCAACGATAATTTGTTCACCCACCGTAGAATACTTATGCTCTTGAGAGAAGCCACTAGTGAAACCTATGGCCCCTGTGTCTATTCTCATCATATCAATCTCCATCACTTTATTTACTTGCTTTGCTTTTACTTTTTACTTTGCATCTTTATACCAAAAATACCAAAAATATTATATCTATCAGATCTCACCCTCGTAAGTGACCGTGAAGGGATTGACAACCCCTAAGCGTTGGTTGCGAGTAGCTATCGTTTTGTGCGTGCGAGGGACTTTGGCGTGGTCTCCTAATGGATTGATACCTTGGTTCTCAAAAACTAAGGGAAATACTTACGCCATCTTGTGCTACATCATCCTCTCCTCTTCGGGGAAATCCAACGCAAGCTCGAGACGTAGCAAGAAGAATTTCTGGTGCCGTTGCCGGGGAGGCTTACGCAAAAGTCAACATACCAAGTACCCATCACAATCCCTATATTTCGCATTACATTATTTGCCATTTGCCTCTCGTTTTCCTCTCCCCCACTTCACCCTTGCCGTTTTATTCGCCCTCTCTTTCCCAATCTCCTCCTCTTTTTCCCGTTTGCCTTTTGTTTGCTTGTGTTACCATGTGCCTTCTATTTGCTTGCATCTTTGCTTGCTAAAAATCTATTGATATGGATCCACTTAAAGTGTTCTACTTGGATCATCTTCGATCCTTATGCGCTCGTGCTGAAACCCCAACTAGCTTAGTTGATGGGAAATCTTTAGATGAGCATGCTCATTATGTGCGTCACCGTTTGTCTGAAAAAGGGAGACTCTTATGGAGTCAAATAAATGTATTGCTGTGTTATGCTTGGAATCTTTGTGAAATTTATGATTTTACTTGTTGCTCTAAGAACCCTAAAAACACCTTCCTTACCTATGTGAGTTTAATGAAAAATGAAATCTTATCTTCTTATGCAAAGGGTGTTTGTAGTTACTATGATATCGAACAAATTGAAGAATTTGTTGCTTTTAAGGGTGCTTATGAAGTTGCTTCTTTGATTGAAAAGTATGATATTACTCTCATTGAATCTGAAAATTTTGACATACTTAAATATTGCTATGAAAACTATGCTCATAATGTCTATGTCAAAGAATTTATTGAGAGAATGACCATTACTTTGGAAGGAAATAATGATATGCATGAATCTATAGGTAATGATGATTCCGATGATTTGATTGAAATATCCCTTGATGAACATGATGCTTGCTATTCTTGTGGCCATGATGCCAATATTTATGAAGATGAATTTGCTATAGTTCCTTATGTTAAACACGAGATCCTTGCTATTGCACCCATACTTGGTGGTTCCTTCGATGAAAAGCATGATTGTAATGATTTTAACATAAATTCTCTTGATGTCAATCATGCTAATAAGATGCAAAACCCTAAGCTTGGGGATGCTAGTTTTGCTATGTCTACTACTTGTTGCAATAATCATGATTGGGGTGCTTTTTCTTATGATCTTGAGAATTTATTTAAGCCCCATGATGAATATGAGATTGATAATATTGTTTGCAATAATATTGAAAGTGGGTTTGGAAGAATGTCAACTTTAGATCCCAAATATTTGGAGAATATTCAATCTTGTGAAATTTTTGATAAAAGTGGGTTTGGAGAGGTCATGACTTTAGTTAATGTTAATCCCACTATATCGGAAGAGTGTCAACTTTGCATGCATGTGGATCGTGTTGAGAATATGTTTTGTGATAGCTATATTGTTGAATTTTCTTATGATCCTACATGTAATTATTTTGAGAGAGGAAAATATGGTTATAGAAATTTTCATGTTACTAAATTACCTCTCGTTATGTTGAGATTGCTATTGTTCCTTTCCGCTTCCTTGCTTATGCTAGTTTTTTTCTTGCTACGATAATTTGTTTGCCTATAATATGCCTATGCATAGGAAGTATGTTAGACTTAAGTGTGTTTGTCACATGTTTTATGATGCTCTCTTTGTGCCTCAATTCTTGTCTTTCTTGTGAGCATCATTGAAATCTCAATGCCTAGCTAGGGGCATTAAACGATAGCGCTTGTTGGGAGGCAACCCAATTTTATTTTTAGTTTTTTGTTTTTGCTTCTATTTAGGAATAAATAATCCATCTAGCCTCTGTTTATATGTGGTTTTATCTTTTAATTAGTGTTTGTGCCAAGTTGGACCTATTGGATCTTCTTGGATGATAGTTATTTGATCTTGCTGTAATTTCCAGAATCTTTATGCTCAGTTCCCGAATTGTTAAAAATCACCAGAACGTGATAAAATACTGATTCCAATTGCTGCTGATCAACAAACAAATTATCCAGGTCTTCTAATTTTGGTAGAATTTTTTGGGTTCCATAAGTTTGCGTTAGTTACAGATTACTACAGACTGTTCTGTTTTTGACAGATTCTGTTTTGCGTGTGTTGTTTGCTTATTTTGATGAATCTATGGCTAGTAAAATAGTTTATGATCCATAGAGAAGTTGGAATACATTAGGTTTAACACCAATACAAATAAAGAATGAGTTCATTACAGCACCTTAAAGTAGTCTTTTGTTTCCTTTCTCTAACGGAGCTCACGAGATTTCTATTGAGTTTTGTGTTGCGAAGTTTTCAAGTTTTGGGTGAATTCTTTTGATGGATTATGGAACAAGGAGTGGCAAGAGCCTAAGCTTGGGGATTCCCATGGCACCCCAAGATAATCCAAGGACACCAAAAAGTCAAAGCTTGGGGATGCCCGGAAGGCATCCCTCTTTAAATCCACTTCCATGATGATTTACTTGGAGCTATATTTTTATTCACCAACATGATATGTGTTTTGCTTGGAGCGTCTTGTATTATTTGTGTCTTTTCTTGTTAGTCTACCACAATCATCCTTGCTCTACACACCTTTTGAGAGAGCCATACATGAATTGAAATTTGATAGAATACTCTATGTGCTTCACTTATATCTTTTGAGCTTGATAGTTTTGCTCATAATGCTTCACTTATATCTTTTGAGCTTGATAATTTTTGCTCTAGTGCTTAACTTAGATCTTTTAGAGCACAGTGGTGGATTTGTTTTAAAGAAACTTGATCTCTCATGCTTCACTTATATTATTTTGAGAGTCTTTAATAGCATGGTAATTTGCTTAATGTTAATATACTTGGTGTTCAAGATATGTGAAACTTTCTTTTGAGTGCGTTGAATACTAAGATAAGTTTGATGCTTGATAATCGTTTTGAGATATGGAGGTAATAATATCAAAGTCATGCTAGTTGAGTAGTTGTGAATTTGAGAAATACTTGTCTTGAAGTTTGTAAGTCCCGTAGCATGCACGCATGGTTAAAGTTGTGTAACAAATTTGAAGCATGAAGTGTACCTGGCTTGTGCATCCTTATGAGTGGCGGTCGGGACGGCGATGGTCTTTCCTACCAATCTATCCCCCTAGGAGCATGCGTAGTACTTGATTTTTGATGACTTCTAAATTTTTGCAATAAGTATATGAGTTCTTTTGACTAATGTTGAGTCCATGGATTATCGCACTTTTACCTTTCCGCCATTGCTAGCCTCTTGATTGCAGGTGCATTGCCCTTTCTCACATTGAGAGTTAGGCGCCAAACTTAGCGGTGCATCCAAACTCCGTGATACGATCGCTCTATCACACATAAACCTCCTATATTCCTCCAAACAGCCACCATACCTAGCTTTTATGGCATTTCCATAGCCATTCCGAGATATATTGCCATGCAACTTTCCACCGTTCCGTTCATCATTATTATGACATACATTACTTTTGTCATATTGCCATTGCATGATCATGTAGTTGACATCGTATTTGTGGCAAAGCCACCATGCATTATTTTTCATACATGTCACTCTTGATTCATTGCACCATCCCGATACACCTTAGGAGGCATTCATATAGAGTCATACCTTGTTCTAGTTTCGAGTTGTAATCCTCATGTTGTAATCAATAGAAGTGTGATGATCATCATTATTAGAGCATTGCCCAAATAAAAAAAGGGGGAAAGCCCAAAAAAAAGGCCCCCAAAAAAAAGGGTAATGCTACTATCTCTTTTTCCACACTTGTGCTTCAAAGTAGCACCATGTTCTTCATGTAGTGAGTCTCATATTTTGTGCTTCAAAGTAGCACCTTGTTCTTCATGTAGTGAGTCTCATATATTGTGCTTCAAAGTAGCACCATGTTTTTCATATAGTGAGTCTCATAAGTTGTCTTTTTCATACTAGTGCGAATTTTTCATTATAGAACTTGGCTTGTATATTCCTACGATGGGGTTCCTCAAATGCCCTAGGTCTTCATGAGCAAGCAAGTTGGATGCACACCCACTAGTTTTCTTTTGTTGAGCATTCATAGCTCTAGTGCATCCGTTGCATGGCAATCCCTACTCCTCATGTTGACATCAATTGATGGGCATCTCCATAGCCCGTTGATTATCCTCGTCAATGTGAGAATTTCTTTTTTTTGTCTTCTCGACACAATCCCCATCATCATATTCTATTACACCCATAGTGCTATATCCATGGCTCATGCTCATGTATTGCGTGAAGGTTGAAAAAGTTTGAGATTATTTAAGTATGAAACAATTGCTTGGCTTGTCATCGGGGTATAGAAGTTGGGAACATCTTTGTGTGGCGAAAATGAAGCATAGCCTAACTATATGATTTTGTAGGGATGAACTTTCTTTGGCCATGCTATTTTGAGATGACATAACTATTTTGATTAGTATGCTTGAAGTATTATTATTTTTATGTCAATATGAACTTTTGTCTTGAATCTTTCGGATCTGAATATTCATATCACAATTAAGAAGATTTACATTGAAATTATGCCAAAGTATCACTCCGCATCAAAAATTCTCTTTTATCATTTACCTACTCGAGGAATGACGAGGAATTAAGCTTGGGATGCACGTCGTCTCCAACGTATCTATAATTTTTGATTGCTCCATGCTACCTTATCTATTGTTTTGGACTATAATGGGCTTTATTTTCCACTTTTATATTACTTTTGGGACTAACCTATTAACCGGAGGCCCGGCCCAAATTGCTGTTTTTTTTGCCTATTTCAAAGTGTTTGAAGAAAGCGGAATATCAAACGGAGTCCAAGCGGAATGAAACCTTCGAGGCGTGATCTTCTCACGAGCGTGGTCCGGAGACTTGGACCCTACTCAAGGAGTGCAGGCGGTCACGAGGTGAGGCGCGCCCTCCCCAGGCGCGCCCCCCTGCCTCGTGGGCCCCCTGACGCTCCACCGACGTACTCCTTCCTCCTATATATACCTACGTACCCCCGACGGATCAAAGACAGAGCCAAAAACCTAATCCAACCGCCGTAACTTCCTGTATCCACGAGATCCCTTCTTGGGGCACATTAGAACTCCGTCGGGAGGGGCATCTACCATGGAGGGCTTCTACATCATCACCATAGCCCTCCGATGAAGTGTGAGTAGTTTACTTCAGACCTTGGGTCCATAGTTAGTAGCTAGATGGCTTCTTCTATCTTTTGGATCTCAATACAATGTTCTCCCCTCTCGTGGAGATCTATTCGATGTAATCTTCTTTTTGCGGTGTGCTTGTTGAGACCGATGAATTGTGGGTTTATGATCCAGCTTATCTATGGAAAATATTTGATTCTTCTCTGAATTCTTTTATGTATGATTAAGTTATCTTTGCAAGTCTCTTGAATTATCCGTTTGGTTTGGCCAACTAGATTGGTAGTTCTTGCAATGGGAGAAGTGCTTAGCTTTGGGTTCAATCTTGCATTGACCTTACCCGATGTGACGAAAGGGTTGCAAAAGGCACGTATTGTATTGTTCCCATCGAGGATAACAAGATGGGGTATTTATCATATTGCATGAATTTATTCATCTACATCATGTCATCTTGCTTAAGCGTTACTCTGTTTTAACTTAATACTCTAGATGCATGTTGGATAGCGGTCGATGAGTGGAGTAATAGTAGTAGATGCGTAATCGTTTGATCTACTTGTCACAGACGTGATGCCTATATACATGATCATTGCCTGGATAACCTCATAACTATGCTCAATACATCAATTGCTCAACAGATAATTTGTTCACCCAAGTAGAATACTTATGCTCTTGAGAGAAGCCACCGGTGAAACCTATGGCCCCTGGGTCTATTCTCATCATATCAATCTCCATCACTTTATTTACTTGCTTTTGCTTTTTACTTTTTACTTTGCATCTTTATACCAAAAATACCAAAAATATTATCTCTATCGGATCTCACCCTCGTGAAAGTGACCATGAAGGATTGACAACCCCTAAAGCGTTGGTTGCGGTAGCTATCGTTTTGTGCGGTCTGGCGAGGGACTTGCGGCGTGGTCTCCTCTTTGGATTGATACCTTGTTTCTCAAAAAGCGGGGAAATACTTACGCTCTTGTGCTGCATCATCCTCTCCTATTCGGGGAAATCCAACGCAAGCTCGAGACGTAACAATCTCCAACGTATCTATAATTTTTTATTGCTCCATGCTACTTTATCTACTATTTTAGGCTTTATTGGGCTTTATTTTCCACTTTTATATTACTTTTGGGACTAACCTATTAATCGGAGGCCCAGCCCAGAATTGCTATTTTTTGCCTATTTCAGTATTTCGAAGAAAAGGAATATCAAGCAGGTCCAAAGCGGAATGAAACCTTCGGGGAGCGTGATTTTCTCGTGAGCGTGATCCTGAGAACTTGGAGTGCAAGTCAGAAAGCAGCGGAGCCTCCACGAGATAGGAGGCCCCCCCTATAGGCGTGCCCCCACATCTCGTGGGCCCCTCGGCTGACCACCGGCGTGCTTCTTCTTCCTATATATACCTCGCACCGAAAACATCCAGGGCACCACGAAACACAATTTCCACCACGTAACATACGTATTCACGAGATCCCATCTTGGGGCCTTCGCCGGGACTCCACGAGAGGAATCAAGCAGGGGCCTCTACATCAACATCCTTGCCCCTCCGATGAGTTGTGAGTAGTTTACCACAGGACCTCTGGTCCATAGTTATTAACTAGATGGCTTCTTCTCTCTTTTTGGATCTCAATACAATGTTCTCCCCCTCTCTTGTGGAGATCTATTCGATGTAATCTCTTTTTGCGGTGTGTTTGTCGAGATCCGATGAATTGTGGGTTTATGATCAAGTTTATCTATGAATAATATTTGAATCTTCTCTGAATTCTTTTATGTATGATTAAGTTATCTTTGCAAGTCTCTTCTAATTATCGGTTTAGTTTGGCCTACTAGATTGATCTTTCTTGCCATGGGAGAAGTGCTTAGCTTTGGGTTCAATCTTGCGGTGTCCTTACCCAGTGACAGAAAGGGTTGCAAGGCACGTATTGTGTTGTTGCCATCGAGGATAACAAGATGGGTTTTATATCATATTGCATGAGTTTATCCCTCTACATCATGTCATCTTGCTTAATGCGTTACTCTGTTCTTATGAACTTAATACTCTAGATGCATCTTTGGATAGCGGTCGATGTGTGGAGTAATGTGAGTAGATGCAGCAGGAGTCGGTCTACTTGTTATGGACGTGATGCCTATATACATGATCATGCCTAGATAATCTCATAACTATGCGCTTTTCTATCAATTGCTCGACGATGGTTTGTTCACCCACCGTAATACTTATGCTATCTCGAGAGAAGCCTCTAGTGAAACCTATGGCCCCCGGGTCTATCTTTTATCATATTTGCTTCCAATCTACCTTTATTTGCATCTTTACTTTTCGCATCTATATCATAAAATACCAAAAATATATTTATCTTATCTTACTATCTTTTTTTAGATCTCACTTTGGCAAGTGGCCGTGAAGGGATTGACAACCCCTTTATTGCGTTGGTTGCGAGTTCTCGGTTTGTTTGTGTAGGTGCGTGGGACTTTTGAGGAGCCTCCCTCTTTGGATTGATACATTGGTTCTCAAAACTGAGGGAAATACTTACGCTACACTTTGCTGCATCACCTCTCCTCTTGAGGAAAACCAGCATAAGCTCAAGGCGTAGCAAGAAGGATTTCTGGCACCGTTGCCGGGGAGGTCTTCGCTCAAGTCAAGACATACCAAGTACCCATCACAAACCTATCTCCCTTGCATTTACATTATTTGCCATTTGCCTCTCGTTTTCCTCTCCCCCACTTCACCCTTGCCGTTTTATTCGCCCTCTCTTTCCCAATCTCCTCCTCTCTTTTTCGCTCTCTTTCTTCCGCCTTGCTTGCCACTATGTCTGAAATTGGGGAGATTATCGTCGATATGGACAATAATGATAACACAGAAAATCCCGAGGCTCCGGCCGATGAACCCCCTATCTTGCATACTAAAAGGTTTCGAATCGGTAGTGGCAACATCATTGGCAAAGGTGTTATTCAAGATTTCTTTACTTGTGCCGGTGCTTTACCTTCAATGGGTTGTTCTGTTCTTCATAGAATTAGTAGTCTTGCAGATATCGCTATGCTTGTAGTTGAACTTGAAAGACAATTTATGCATATGCATCCTTGCATACAAAGGATTTTCCTAGAATTCTCTAATATTAAGCATTCTTCGGTTAAGCGTGTTGTTACTATCTTTTTGGCTCACGAGTTTAGATTTATCATAAGAGAGGCCAAAAGAAATCTTTACGCACTATAGGGTGGACGCCTTGGTCGTCCTCCCATAGAAGCGATCCTCTACGATCAAGAGGAATTTGAAGCGTTTACAATCTTGGACTATGTTGCTTTCAATGAAAATCTTAGAAAAAAGGTCCCTACCAATGTCTTGGTTGATTGCATTAACAAGCTTAATAATGAATTTGCCCTTCGAAACAATGAGCTAGGATACTCTCTTGAGTATAGGCTCACAAGATTTTGCCAAAAGAATGCTTTTAGTGATGAAATAGTTGTGCACTATGAGGGGCGAAGGAGGAACCCGTTCCTCCTGTGATTGATCTTGGGGACCTTTGCCCCACTAAATTTAGCCCTTTTCGATTACTTTGATTGCCACAAAGGAAATTTGCTGCGAACATAGAGAATATGAAATGAGCTTTCAAGATCTATCTTATTATTACGGCACCACTTAGATCTATCCTTGCTTTTATGCCTAGCTAGGGCGTTAAGCGATAAGCGCTAGTTGGGGAGGCTACCCAATTTTCTTTTATGTTTTTGTTGTTGTTTCTGTTTAGGAATAAATAATCCATCTAGCTTCTGTTTAGATGTGGTTTTATCTTTTAATTAGTGTTTGTGCCAAGTTAAACCTATTGGATCTTCTTGGATGATAGTTATTTGATCTTGCTGTAATTTCCAGAAACTTTGCGCTCAGTGCCCGAATTGTTAAAAATCACCAGAACGTGATAAAATAGTTATTCCGATTGCTGCTGATCAATAAAAAAAATTCTAGGTCATCTAATTTTGGTAGATTTTTTGCAGTTCCAGAAGTTTGCGTTAGTTACAAATTACTACAGACTGTTCTGTTTTTGACAGATTCTGTTTTTCGTGTGTTGTTTGCTTATTTTGATGAATCTATGGCCAATAAAATAGTTTATAATCCATAGATAAGTTGGAATACAGTAGGTTTAACACCAATATAAATAAAGAATGAGTTCATTACAGTATCTTAAAGTAGTCGTTTGTTTTCTTTCTCTAACGGAGCTCACGAGGTTTCTATTGAGTTTTGTGTTGTGAAGTTTTCAAGTTTTGGGTAAAGCTTTTATGGACTATGGAATAAAGGGTGGCAAGAGCCTAAGCTTGGGGATGCCCATGGCACCCCAATATATTCAAGAATAGCCAAAGCCTAAGCTTGGGGATGCCCAGGAAGGGATCCCCTCTTTAAATCTTCGTTCATTAGTAACTTTATTTGGGGCTATATTTTATTCACCACATGATAAGTGTTTTGCTTGGGCGTCTTGTATTATTTGCGTCTTTGCTTGTTAGTTTACCACAATCATCCTTGCTGTACACACCTTTTGAGAAAGCCATACATGAATTAGAATTTGATAGAATACTCTATGTGCTGCACTTATATCTTTTGAGCTTGATAGTTTTGCTCATAGTGCTTCGCTTACATCTTTTGAGCGTGATAATTTTTGCTCTAGTGCTTCACTTAGATTTTTTAGAGCACGGTGGTATATTTGTTTTAAAGAAACTATTGATCTCTCATGCTTCACTTAGATTATTTTGAGGGACGTTAGTAGCAAGGTAATTTGCTTAATGTTAATATACTTGGTATTTAAGATATGTGAAACCTTCTTTTGAGTGCGTTGAATACTAACAAAAGTTTGATGCTTGATAATTGTTTTGAGATATTAAGATGGTGATATTAGAGCCATGCTAGTTGAGTTGTTGTGAATTTAAAGAATACTTATGTTGAAGTTTGTGATTCCCGTAGCATGCACGTATGGTGAACCGTTATGTGATGAACTCGGAGCATGATTTATTTATTGATTGTCTTCCTTATGAGTGGCGATCGAGGGACGACGATGGTCTTTTCCTACCAATCTATCCCCCTAGGAGCATGCGCGTAATACTTTGCTTTGATAACTTCTAGATTTTTGCAATAAGTATATGAGTTCTTTATGACTAATGTTGAGTCCATGGATTATACACACTTTTTCACATCCTTCCACCATTGCTAGCCTCTCTAATACGCGCACTTTTCGCCGGTATCATACACACACCATATATTTTCCTCAAAACAGCCACCATACCTACCTATCATGGCATTTCCATAGCCATTCCGAGATATATTGCCATGCAACTTTCCACCGTTCCGTTTATTATGACACGCTCCATCATTGTCGTATTGCTAGCATGATCATGTAGTTGACATCGTATTTGTGGCAAAGCCACCGTTCATAATTATTTCATACATGTCACTCATGTTTCATTGCATATCCTGTACACCGCCGGAGGCATTCATATAGAGTCATATTTTGTTCTAAGTATTGAGTTGTAATTCTTGAGTTGTAAGAAAATAAAAGTGTGATGACCATCATTATTAAAGCATTGTCACAGTGAGGAAAGGATGATGGAGACTATGATTCCCCACAAGTCGGGATGAGACTTCGGACGAAAAAAAAAAAAATAAAAAAAGGAAAAAAAAAACGAGGCCATAAAAAAGAGAAACGGCCCAAAGAAAAAATGAGAGAAAAAGAGACACCGCGCAATGTTACGATCCTTTTACCACACTTGTTCTTCAAAGTAGCACCAAGATCTTCATGATAGAGAGTCTCTCGTTCTGACACTATCATATACTAGTGGGAATTTACATTATAGAACTTGTATTGAATATTCCAATGATGGTCTTCATCAAAATTCACTAGGTCTTCGTGAGCAAGCGAGATGAATGCACAAACACATAGTTTGTTTTTTAGATTGCATACACTTAAATCTCTAGTGCATCCGTTGCATGGCAATCCCTACTCACTCAAATTGATATCTATTAATGGGCATCTCCATAGCCCGTTGATACGCCTAGTTGATGTGAGACTATCTTCTCCTTTTTGTCTTCTCCACAACCACCATTCTATTCCACATATAGTGTTATATCCATGGCTCACGCTCATGTATTGCGTGAAAGATTGAAAAAGGTTTTGAAAATGTCAAAGTATGAAACAATTGCTTGGCTTGTCATTGGGGTTGTGCATGATTTAAATATTTTTGTGTGGGAAGATGGAGCATAGCCGGGCTATATGATTTTGTATGGATAACTTTCTTTGGCCATGTTATTTTGATAAGACATAATTGCTTAGTTAGTATGCTTGAAGTATTATTATTTTTATGTCAATATGAACTTTTGTCTTGAATCTTTCGGATCTGAATATTCATACCACAATAAAGAAGATTTACATTGAAATTATGCCAAAGTATCCTCACTGCATCGAAAATTCTCTTTTATCATTTACCTACTCGAGGGCGAGCAGGAATTAAGCTTGGGGATGCTCGATCGTCTCCAACGTTGTCGGCGATTCTGGGAGCAGGTACCAGACTTGCTCGCCTGACTGCCCTGCGGCGTGGCTCAAGGGGTGGCCCAAAGACGGCCCATCTTCATCAAGACAAGCTCAAGACCCTCGCGAGGGGCCAAACCTCATGAGGCGGGGCACGTGAAGCTTCCTCGAGCACGGCCTCGTCGGGCTAGCTCACGAGGAGGTGGAGAGATGAAGGCGGGGTACCTCATGAGGTGCCCATGGCGCAAGCCATGACGACCAAGGCGCGGCCGAGGCGCCCGGCCAGCGATGTCCTCATTTCCTCTTTGGTGCAAAGGGGGCAAGCGCATGGCCGAGAGCATCAAGCAAAGGCACCTGCTTTGGTGCAACAAGACCAAGACCAAATCGCGAGCGGCGGGAAGGGAAGTCATCGTGGAGCCCAAGCCGGCGTCACCACCAGAGCCTTTGACAAAGTGAGGACCAACTTTAGTCAGGATAAGTGTACTAGATGTTCCTTCAAAATGGCCAATTGTTGGCGCCCTTCCCGCTCAATATTTGGGAAGAGGCCGGAGGCCTCCGCCTATAAATAGGACTAGCCACCCACGCAGTGAGAGAGGGGAGAGTGAGATGCAGGAGAGTGAGAGATCGGGAGAGATCCGGACATCTCATCTTAGCTTGATCCAGTCCGATCGAGAGATCAACCGCAGGGAGAGAGAGAGAGAGAGAAGCGACTGAACTCCCCCTAGCAGTTCATCGCACCAGCCAAGAACAGACCCTCGCGAGGCTGTTCTTCCTTATCTTATTCATCATAAGCCCCAGGCAATCCACCACACCACAAACTAGAGTAGGGTATTACACCACAATGGTGGCCCGAACTAAGTATAAACCTTGTGTCTCTTCGTTGTTCCTTTGGTAGTTTTAGATCCTAGCGGCTGACGAGGTGCGGAGTAGGTAGGGGCGAGATCTCCGCGCACCCCGAGTTCGAACCTAGAGGGTGCGGAACCCAATCCGACATTTAGCGCGCCCGGTAGAGTGCGCGGAATTAAATCTTCCGCCGCCTGTTCTTCGCCGCCCATCGCATCCATGTCGACGGGCCTTTCGTCGGGCCGAGCCTTGCTGCCGAAGACCGCTCTCGCTGCCGCGTCGCCAGGCCGCCGTCGTGCCCCGCCGTCGCCGTTCCGTCAACGCCGCCATCGCCCCGGTGAGGAAACGGCGAGCAGCATCGTCCGGCATCCGTCTGTGAGGCGAGACGTCAGCGATACTTCTCGCCAGCCGCCTGGCTGGTTCGCCCGTCTCGCGCGGTCTGCGCTCGCCAGCGAAAAACGAGCTCCTGCGCTACCGCATACGCACGCCTGGCGATCTCGAAGAGTAAGCTTCGACAGCGTCGCTTCGAAGCAAATCCGGCGCCGTAGGGGCTCCTCGCCGTCCTTCTCGCTGCACGCGCCCGCCCTTCAGCGATGAAGCTCGAAGGCGCCTCAGCCACATCCCTCAAGAAGGCGCCTTTGGCCCAAAGAAAGCGCGTGGCCCGGCGGAACCCACTCCGTCCGGCGCCCGGCCAGCAAGAGCAGAGCTGTCAAGAGGTCCCTCGCCCCCAAAGAAGCTGCCCAGTGCTCCTGCAAGACCGGCTCGTCACGACTAGCGCTCCTGCTCCGGCCGCCAAGACCCAGCGCTGCTCCGGCAGCTGCAGGGACCCATAAGACCAGGCTCTTCGTCACCAAAGGCCTCCACAGCCCACGGTAGGCTGCCACGCCTTCACCACCAAAGCTGCGCGGCGTCGCGTAGCCCAACAAAGTTCAAGCCGGACCTGCCTCCTGCGCCCTGACAGCACGGCCGACCCTGCGGAGTTCCTCCAGCTCTCTGAGCTGGGCATCAGCAGCCGCCAGCAGGGGCGAAGGTCATGGCGAACTGGTTTCCCATGGCACTCAAGGACGGGGCCCGCACCTGGCTCCTGAACCTGGCCCCTGGCACGATCTCCTCCTGGGACGAGATGCGCACCCGCTTCATCGCCAACTTCCAAGGTACTCGTGACCGGCCTCCTGCCGTGAGCGACATGCGCCGCATCAAGCAGCAGCCAGGGGAGACCCTGCAGAAGTACATCCAGCGCTTCAACAACGCACGCCTCAAGATTCCCAAGGTGACCGAGGAGGCCATCATCTCGGCCTTCTCCGACGGTGTGCGCGACGTCAAGATGAAGGAGGAGCTGGCGATGCATGAAGATCATGCACATCCTTGGAGCTGTTCAACTTAGCGACCAAGTGCGCGCCAGGGCTGAGGAAGGGCGCCTTTCCTCCTCGAGCTGCGGTGCAGACCGGAAGAAGAAGCCCAAGGCCAGGGCGTGAAGCGCAAAGGGGGCTACTGGTGCTTTCATGGCGTAACCAGACACCTGGCGAGGCGAGAGATCATCCTGAGTCTTCCAAGGGCAGCCGGTACTGTGTACCACGACCTCCACACCCACAACACCAGCAGAATGTCAAGAGCTCCGAGCCATGCGAGAAGGGAGAATCGGTCGACGCCCGACCGCGGCTGACCGAGGCTACGACCGAGGAGGAGGAAGAAGCGCGAGGACACTTTGGGAAGACCGTGGCCCTCGCCAAGGGTGGCGTGACCGACCTCGCGAGGATCGTTAGCGGGATCAGCCTCGCGAGGGAGGCTGGAGGGATCAGCCTCGCGAGGATCGCCCGAAGGAAACGCAGGCCTCCCTCCTCCGCCGCCACAGCCAGGAGAAGCGAACGAGGACCATCATCCGGGGCCGAGGGGGTTTGGGGGCTTCCGGGAGCAGCGTGCGATCGCTTGCATCTTGGGCGGAGCTCAAGCCCGACCTCTCTCAACGCATCTTCAAGCGGTTCGCCCGTGAAGTGAATGCAGTCCTCCCCAAGCTTGAAGCCACGCGCCCTCTCATGTGGTCGGCGTCGCCATCACGTTCGGCTCGGCGAGATCAGCTCAAGTCTTATGGCGGACCCGCGATCCGGAGTCCTCCTGATGCTTTGTTCCCCAATCATCGACAACGTGCAAGTCACGAGACCCTCATTGATGGCGGAGCAGGGCTCAATGTCCCTGTCCGTAGAGACATTCAACAATCTCCAAGTGCCTTACAATCAGCTTCAGCCAACCAAGCCTTTCTCTCGAGTCACCGATGGCTCCACAGTTCCAATTAGGCGAGTCCGCCTCCTCAGTAACCTTCCGGTAGCGTGACAACCTACCGCACCGAGCTCATCGACTTTGATGTCGCCCACATTACTTTGCCATACAATGCCATCCTTGGGTACCCGGCTTTGGCAAGTTCATGGCCGTGACTCATCACGGCCTGGCGCCCTCAAGATGCCGAAGCGGCGGAGTTATCCACGGTGCCTTGTGAAGAAAGAGGCGGCAGATATGCTCCCTGGGCGAGCTTTTCAAGCGCGTCACTTGAAGACCCAGATCGCGAGGAGCGGAGGCTCCCGAGACTGCTCCCAAGAAGAAGAAGACATCGCGAGCCCGACCCTCGAGGCGGGCCCCTCGTGGTCGCGCATTCAGGGGCACCTCCTTCTATCGCATAGGAAGCGCGCGCCGGCGCCCTCCTCAAGCAAGGCTCAGGGGCTCTCTCTGGAGGGCCACCGACCTTGCTATAGTCACAAGGAGGCGCTTGGGCACCACTTGGGCGTGTTTCAGAGCACGTTTCCCTCGGGAAGGAGCAAGGCAAGGAGGGCCAAACCCTCGTGGAGTTAAATCGGCCAGATCATTCAAGAGCTGCGAGGAATCAAGAGTCATCGGTGGCAGCCGCCGCTTACCGCCATAGCTCCCCATCCAGCGAGGATGGTGGGTCTGCAGCGTCTGCATCGACATACCGAGGCTCAACCGAGCCGCCTCTCGAAGGCCTTGGCCTCACGCTGGGCGCCAAGGAGAGGTCCACCCCACGGCCATTATTCGCGATGCTCCCACGTGCAGCCGTTTTAACGCTGCCGCCATGCGCCAACTCATGGGGAGCATCCTGGAGGCTCAAGAGGCCAGGCGTTCCGCAGTCCTGGCGGAGATGGAGATGGTCCGCGAGGAGCCACCAGCGCCCCGGAGCCTCCCGAGGCTCCTAGGCCTGGGGACTCGTGAAGATCGGCTTCCGCAGCCCACGACACCCGCTACTTCAGCATCCCTTCGTCTTCAACGTTATCAGGTAACATCCTTCAAGTTTCATTTCTAGCTGGGAGCACCCCCCAGGGCTGCATCATTCCCAGGCCGCGTGGGTCCGTCCCTGCGGCATGTATCCCTTTTACTTCATGTTCCTAGCTTTCTTTGTTGGGGGCCCCCTCGGGCTGCATCATCCCCAAGTCGCTCGTCCAGACCCAGCGGCATGTACCCCTCTCGCGTTTATTTCGGGTCATGCGTTTGACCCATCATGATTGTTATTTGATGCCTGCCCACGACACCCCTTCTTCCTCCATGTCGGCGCTTGCGTTAAAGGGGGGTACCGAGCATCGCGACTCATGGGCTCCTCTTGGCTCTCCAGCCCTCACCCTCTGGCCTTGTCCACGGCATCGCGACACAGCATACCAGACGGCTGAGACCCGCTCGAGGGCGTGGACCGAGGACATAGAGCGTCGACATCTAACCAAATTTGCGAGAACACGTCACAAGCTAAGGCCGATTGCGAGCGCAACCCGCCTTGGTAGGGCCCCGTGAGTCCCACCGGCGGCTCACGGGTGCCCAGATACCTCGTCGAGCCCTACCGTGCGACCAAGTACGTGTCGAGAGGTTAGTACGCCGGGGGCTCCTCCGGGAGGAGCCCCATCCACGCACCGATGGAAGAACCATGCTCCGCGCTGGCTGACGACACTGCCGAGGAGCGGCTATGCCCGTACACATACGGAAGCACTATGCTCCGCGCTTGTGATAAACAACTGAGGGTGGCCCCCTGGTCGCATCAACCTCAGGGAGCCCAGAGCTCAATGTCTGGCCTCATCGCAATGCCTCCCCTCGGGAGTGCCGCGCGAGGGGGCTGGGCACGAGGCTACGCTGGGTCACGCCAGATGCACGCCACCCAGCCAGGTCCCTCGGGCTGGTTAAATCGCCACGTCCCTCCCCGGAGCCAAAGATGCGAAGGCCGTTTGAGCGTCAAGGGGACTCCACGAGCATCGCGACTCGGGAGCCTAACTGGTCACGTAGCCCCTCACTCCTTAGTTCGAAAGGCTAACGGCCCGGTTGAGGTATGCTTGCGAGGCCGGGCTCTGCAGGCGTAGAATGGTAAATTCACCCATGCATCTCACCTCCCTACTTGCTGTTCTCGCCAAGGGGACTCTGAGCATCACGACTCGAGCCTAACATCACGTAGCCCCTCACTCCTTGGTCCCGTCCCCGGTTTCCGGTCGGGGCTAATGGTGGTGGTATCTTGAGGGGGCCGAGCTCTGTTGGCGTAGAACATAAGCAAGTAGGAAGGAAAAGCACAAATCTCAAGGAATTCAAAAGCAAATATTACAGGTCCATAACTGTTGTCACAACACCAAGCATGAGTTCGCGCCTCCCCAGGGCATGATGCATGTTGCAGGAGGCTGAAAGCGAGAGCAGGAGCCACAAAGGTCACTTGTTGTGCCGGGCTCGGAGGCTGCATGAGGCCGGGTTAGCCTCGAGAAGCCTCGGGACCAGCGGCGCCTTCGCCCGGCTTAGTGCTGAAGGCCGGAGGTCGCCCAGTGAGCCTCCGCTCGACCCTTCCACGGCCTCGGCGGTGGTGGCGGCAACCTCGCCCGCTCACGGGCTCAATGAGGCTGTCGAGTCGACGACGCCGGGATCATGAGTAGGCGTGGGTAGGGCCAGCCGCTTGTCAGTGTAGAAGACGGGACCCAGCGCCTCGGCCTCGGCCGTGGGGCCAAGACCAAGGGTGACATCTTCAAAGGCGCGGACCAGGAAGGGAAGCAGCTTGGCCGGGGTGCGGTCGGCGCCCGGCCGGCCAGGCTTTCGAGGGCGGCTGTCGTGCGGCGTCCTCGGCAAGGTGCAAGCCTTCACCTCCATCTCACGCGAAGGCCCGAGGCGGTCCTCGGCGAGGACCCGGCGCCTTGCCTTCCGGCTCGACCCTCTTCGCCTCCAACTCCTGCTCCAGGCGCACCCGAGGCCAGTCACGGCGCTTGTTAGCTTGGCGTCCCGGTCCTTGGACAGCGCCTCATGAGCCTTCATGTCTTCCTCCTTCTCTTGGCGTGACGCGGGCCTCCTTGGCAAGCTGGTCATGCAAGCCTGCAGCTCGCTCTCCGGTGCCTTGCAGCGACCTCGAACATGTTTGCCTCCCCAAAGGCGGCGCTTGAGCAGCCTCGCCGCTAAGCACGGCACACTTCTCCTCGTCATAAGCCGTCGTGCTTTGAACATCTTGCCCTTTCGAATTGAAGCGTCGAGCAGGCGAACCCAGCCAGAGGCCAGCTCCAAACGCCCGGCCTGGCGAGGTCGGTGCATAGAAGATCTTGCATGCTGGTCCGATTCAGCGGCGGCTTACGATCGAGGACAGCGATGGGAGGAGTTGGAGAGACAGACGGTTGGTGGAAGTAGGAGAGAGAAGGGCGGCAGCGTAACCACATCATCCTCGGCGGGACCTTCTCGCCCGGCAGCTGCGGCGATGGCATCAAGCAAGGATACCTCGGGGAGTCGCTTGGGCCATGAGCGCTCACCCAGCTAGCTCACGCCTCGCCCGAGGATGACCGGGCAGGAGGAAGCCCGTGTCTTCTTTGTCACCTTCTTTTCGCTGAGGCGGAGGCACCTTTGCCCCAGACGAAGCGCCAAGGAGCTCCCTTGACTTCTTCGGCTGCGGCGCCCGGCTTAGCCAAGGAATACGAGATATCAAGCCTCAGCGACAAAGCAAAGGAATAAAACGAGAATCGGGCACTTCTGGTCGCCATTTCGCGCCGAGCTCGAGCAACCTCGGCCATACTTGAAGCCCAGAGCCGGCTGCAAGGATCAGCCTCAAGAGGCCGGGAGGCGGGAGAGCACGTCTGCGGATCGCCTCGGGGCGGGAGCAGACCCATGAGGACCAGCCGATCATATCCTTCTTGGGATCGGGGCAAGCTCTCGCCCCCCCCGCTCATCGCCATCCTTGTCGTCGCTCGGCAAGAGGCGGAGGCGCGAGACTGCGCCCGAGGGAGGCGCTCTCGACTCCCGTCGGTCGCCTCGAAGTCGAGGCCCCTCTTCCCGCTCCTCTTCTTCCTCCTCTCCAGCTGGAGTCGCCAGCACGCCGAGTCCCAGGGAACCTCCACGGGCACGGGCCTGTCCCATTGAAGACGGGCATGGAGTCCACCACTTTGCTCCCAATCATCTCGAAGGAACATGGAGTGCAGAAGGCGCCCTCCAGCCTCGCCCGTCTCCCCCAGACCAAAGATTGGAGGACCGCAGCCAGATCTTTACGTCGGCCAAGACTGCGGGGCTCAGGCGGGCCTCCACCGAGGCTGAGTCTTGACGGCGAAGCGGGGCCACCTGGTGCTCCTGAAACTCCCTCAGGAGCAACGCCCCCGTCAGCGTCGCCGTCGCCATGTTGACCGGCCACAGGTCCGCGTTCATCTTCTCTCGGCCTGACATGGCGGGGATCCACGAGTTCAGCAGCGAGACCAATCGTCGAGGTCGTGAGGCTGCTCCGTGGGCGAGAATCAGCCGAGGATGGATGCGCCCAGCATCTACCATGACCCACTTGCTCCTAAAGCCCTCAATCCTCTTCCCGGGCTTCGAGATGGCGTTGGAGCTGCCATACGCGACAAAGCTCGCGCACGCGGAGATGGACCCGCGAGAGGTCCGGAGGTAGAAGTAGTGGCGCAGCAAGGCCACTGAGGGCTGCACCGACGTGAGCCTCACAATAGTAAGCGAAGATCGCCGGAAGAAAAACGAGTTGGGGTGGAGGTACAGAGCTTGCAGTTTGTAATGGCGGAGGACGAAAGAAGAACTCGAAAAGGGAGGCACCAGACCGGCAAAGCAATGGCACTCACGAAGAAGGCGGATAGAAGAAGGTGCTTCCTTGGCCCTGGGAAAGGCGGGCCGACCACTGAACACCGCTGCCCCGTCATTGCCTTGTGCCGCCACCATCCGGCGATGCCGGGGCAAGGCCCTTCTCCGGACACGTTCCGGCGAGTCCAAAGCGGGTGAGTACCAAGCTCCGGCCGGAGTGCGGCGCCATGTCTTGCTAGGGCATCGGTCAAAGTAGATCTGGGGATTTCGGAGGCAGGAAGGAAAGGCGCCAAGAAAGGGGATCTGGGCAATGGGAGGAGGCAAAGGAGGCAAAGCCTAGGCAGATTGCCGCACTTTTGTCGATTCAGCAGCGATTGCTAAAAGGCGCCCGATCAATCAACCGCCCAGGCGCCCGAACCAAGGCAGAACCAGCGGTAACCGCGCCCCTGCCTTGCTTCTCTGCCAGCCAAGTCGGTAGCGCACTGAGGGCCGAGGCTCTTGTCGGCGTTGCAGGAGCAGGGGGTACCAGACTTGCTGCCTGCTGCCACTGCGGCGTGGCTCAAGGGGTGGCCCACGGCCCATCTTCCTTCGGCACAAGCTCAAGACCCTCGCGAGGGCCAAGCCTCATGAGGCGGGGACAGGAAGCTTCCTCGAGCCGCAGCCTCGTCGGGCTGGCTCGCGAGGAGGCGGAGAGATCTAGGCGGGGTACCTCACAAGGTGCCCATGATGCAAGCCATGACGACCAAGAGGCGCCCGGTGGCGCCGACCAGCCTTGATGTCCCTCATTTCCTCTTTGGGTGCAAAGGGGGCAGCCTTGAGGCGAGAGCATCAAGCAAAAGGCACCCGTTTGATTACCAACAAGACCAAGACCGTCCTGCGGTAGGAAGGAAGTCATCGTGGAGCCCAAGCAGGCGTCACCACGGAGCCTTTGACAGTAGGACCAACTTTAGTCGATAAGTGTACCAGATGTTCCCCTTCAAAATGGCCAATTGTTGGCGCCCTTCCCGCTCAATATTTGGGAAGAGGCCCAGGGCCTCTGCCTATAAATAGGACTAGCCACCCACAGGGGAGAGTGAGAGATCTGGGAGAGTGAGAGATCGGGGAGAGATCCGGACAACTCATCTTAGCTTGATCCAGTCCGATCGAGAGATCAACCGCAGAGAGAGAGAGAGAGAAGCGGCCCAGAACTCCCCCTAGCGAGTTCATCGCTTTGACCAAGAACGGAACCCTCATGAGGCTGTTCTTCCTTGTACTATTCATCGAAGCCCAGAGGCAATCCACCACACCACAAACTAGAGTAGGGTATTACACCACAATGGTGGCCCAAACTAGTATAAACCTTGTGTCTCTTGCGTTGTTCCTTTGGTAGTTTAGATCCTAGCTGACGAGGCGGCAGGAGTGCGAGGTAGGTAAGGGGGCGAGATCTCATGGCGCACCCAGAGTTCGAACCTAGAGGGTCTGTGGAACCTGAAATCCAACAAGCATTATCTATAATTTTTTATTGCTCCATGCTACTTTATCTCTTTTGCTTTTAGGCTTTATTTTCCACTTTTTATATTACTTTTTGGGACTAACCTATTAACGGAGGCCCAAACTGAGTGCCCGTTTTGGCCTATTTCAAAGATGTTCGAAGAAAAGGAATATCAAGCGGAGTCCATACAGAATAAAACCTTCGAGAACTTATGATTTTCTCTGCCTGAGAGCACGTGATCCAGAGAACTTGGAGTGCAAGTCAAGAAGCAACCGTAGCCTCCACGAGATAGGAGCCCCCCCCCCTTTAGGGCACGCCCCCTGTCTCGTGGGCCCCTTGGGCGGCCACCGACGTACTTCTTCTTCCTATATACCTGCGCACCCCGAAAACATCCAGGGGCACCACGAAACACAATTTCCACCACCGTAACCTTCTATATTCGCGAGATCCCATCTTGGGGCCTTGGTGGCACTTTCTGCCCTTGGGAGGGGAATCAAGCAGCAGGGGGCCTCTACATCAACATCCTTGCCCCTCCGATGAGTTGTGAGTAGTTTACCATAGACCTCACGGGTCCATAGTTATTAGCTAAATGGCTTCTTCTCTCTTTTTGGATCTCAATACAATGTTCTCCCCTCTCTTGTGGAGATCTATTCGATGTAATCTCTTTTTTGCGGTGTGTTTGTGAGATCCAGGTGAATTGTGGGTTTATGATCAAGTTTATCTATGAATAATATTTGAATCTTCTCTGAATTCTTTTTTATGTATGATTAAGTTATCTTTGTAAGTCTCTTGAGATTATCGGTTTAGTTTGGCCTACTAGATTGATCTTTCTTGCCATGGGAGAAGTGCTTAGCTTTGGGTTCAATTCTTGCGGTGTCCTTACCCGATGTGAAGGGTTGCAAGAGCACATATTGTGTTGTTGCCATCGAGGATAACAAGATGGGGTTTATATCATATTGCATGAGTTTATCCCTCTACATCATGTCATCTTGCTTAATGTGTTACTCTGTTCTTATGAACTTAATACTCTAGATGCATGCTTTGGATAGCGGTCGATGTGTGGAGTAATAGTAGTAGATGCAAAGGCGTGAGTCGGTCTACTTGTTATGGACATGATGCCTATATACATGATCATGCCTAGATAATCTCATAACTATGCGCTTTTCTATCAATTGCTTTCGGCGATTAATTTGTTCACCCACCGTAATACTTATGCTATCTCGAGAGAAGCCTCTAGTGAAACCTATGGCCCCCGGGTCTATCTTTTATCATATTTGCTTCCAATCTACCTTGATTTGCATCTTTACTTTTCGCACCTATATCATAAAATACCAAAAATATATTTATCTTATCTTACTATCTTTTTTTAGATCTCACTTTTCGCCAGAGTGGCCGTGGAAGGGATTGACAACCCCTTTATTAGCGTTGGTTACAGTTCTCGGTTGTTTGTGTAGGTGCGTGGGACTTTTGAGGAGCCTCCTTTGGATTGATACCTTGGTTCTCAAAAGCTGAGGGAAATACTTACGCTACACTTTGCTGCATCACCCTCTCCTCTTGAGGAAAGAAATAGCATAAGCTCAAGGCGTAGCAGGTGTCCCACTTGGGCCTCGTCGAAAGAAGTAGGGCTTTGGTACATTTTTCGCAAGGGTGGTGTTGCTTCTCCGATGAGTCTAATCAATTTCCTCGTGATCTTGTCCGTGTAAAAACCTTTTTTCTCCTTGTCCCACTTGTAGCGGGCCACCGTGATGAAGTCACGCCGCTCGTTCCGTGATTCTCCTTATCCCATATGGGCCTTTTACTCGAGTAGCCACGGCTTCCGAGGCAATGCTTCCCGTGTTCCTTTCTTCTTTGAAGGCTCTTTGAATTTCATAGCCTTAGCCTTGGCTGCCTCGGTAAGCGCAAGTGTCCTTGAACTTTTCGAACTCCTCTTAGTGAGTGCTCTGATTCCTCCGAATCTTGGGCGAGGGGTTCATCACCTCAATAGCTCATTTCACCCTCCCTTTCCGGGGAGGCCAAATCATTGCTGAACATGCCCATGGCGTGATTGTTAATCTTTTTCATCTTCGGATCATCCCACGGTTGTTCTATGTTATCATCGGTCGAGAACTTGAATCTCTTGTGCAACCGTTAGGAGCAAGCTGCGTCAAATGTTCTTTACTCCTTAAGTCATCGTCGTTGATGCTCGCGCATTCCCGTAGGATGCATCCTACTTGGTTCCGTAGCACTTACCCGAGAGTTCTTCCATCTAACGGCTCAAACTTGCCGAGTGCCATCTTTGTGATCACAAAGTCGTCAATCCCTAGTTTGTTAGGTTTTTTACGTATCCTCTTGCTTCTTATGCTTCCTCTTTTACGGTAGCGGCATCGGGGCGGTACCTTCCCGCCGGTATCTTCCCTCGCTGGTACCTTCCCCACCGGTCTCGACGCCATCGGTCGCGGCACCGTCCGGTGTCGATCTTGGCCGTCGATTACCATCATCGAGGCCGACCTGCAAACCTTGCTTAGCGATCAAATAGTCAAGGTACTCTTGTTCACCCTCATAATCCATCTCAAATGCATCTTGGTGAAGGCCCGATTTCTTCGTTGTTCGACATGTTTCCTATGATTAAGTGTCCTCATTTATTTCTAAAAGTATGAATAAATGAGAAATGACATAAAAGAAATCTATGTGCCAACACTTTCGATATACCAACTATATAGCACAAATCATGCCTTTATTCACGGAAATTTGGCATGACCTTTGCTTTAAAAAAATGGACATATCGGCGCTGAAATTCACCTAACGGAAATGAATCAACATTCCGGCGAACATAGGCCACTCGGGATCATTTTTCCAAACATGACATGTCCAAAACATGACATATCCACATATCACATGTCAAGTTCAAATTTGCATATAAATTCAGCTAATTTTGAAACCTAGCTAAATTCATAACTAAATAGATAACCTAATTTAACACTACTGCCCTAACTAAAAACCTAAGTAAGTTAACCAAGAACCCTAGCAGAGAGAGGGGTTCTGAGAGGTGCGAGGCGAGAGGCAGGCAAGCAATGACCACGAGGTTGGGAGGGAGAAAGGAAGGAGGAGGCGAGGCCGGAATCGGGTGAGCGCGAGGGTCGGGGGCCGAGGGCCGGTCGGGGCGAGCGGCCGGGTCGGGCGAGGGCTGGTCAAGCCTGGGGTCGAGCCGGGGTCAAGCCAGGCCGCGCCTGGTGACAGAAGCGCCAATGGGTTGTCAGGTCAAGGCAAGCGATTTGGGAAGAGAGAGATTTGAGGGGGAGGCGGGATGAAGCGTGGAGAGTCGAAATTTTTGGGTTAAGTGGGCGTAGCGATGGCTGCGTTTGGACAAAATGTCGCTGCTACTATTACCGATAGCTGTATGGCGGTTTATCACGAATGCGCTTCTACTACCTTGATGGTATGGCGGTTTAGACAAACGCAGCTGCTTACTACCTTCACCTTCTTGCCCGATTTTCCTTTTCTTTTCCTTTATTTTCTCCCACTTTTATTTCGAGAGCGTTGAATGAAGGGAGGGCGATATATATTGCATCATTTGACGGTTAAATATGTATGCAAAATAGGAACATATATATTACATCATTGGACCCATGCATAATAATGGCTAAATATGTATGCAAAATAGGAACATATATATATTACATCATTGGACCCATGCATAATAATGGCTAAGTGTGTATACAAAATAGGAACATATTTTTGCGATAGCGTTCACGGTAGCGCTCTTGGCGTCAGGCATAGTCATGGTAGTGAAAATCCGGTTTTCTCTTTCGACATTCTTAGCCCATCTGACACGGAACATCATCGTGTTGTGCAGTCCAGAGTAGTCAAGCTCCCAGATCTCCTCGACCCTTCCATAAAATCGTTGATTGCTTGCCCGTTATGCGCTGCCGGTCATGCATTCGCATCGTCACCCTTTGAGTTACGATCATCTTGTCCATATCTTTGGCCTTCGTGTAGAAACGTGTATCCGTTGATATCATATGCCCCGATGGAGTTACGAGGAGGTTGGGCGAGGGGCCATGTGCTTTAAAAGGCGTATATGAGCAATCCATCCTTAGAGCCCTCCTCAGGAAGTTAGCAATAATATACTACTTTGAACCAATGCAGGAAAGTGGAGTTGTGCTCTCTAGTAACCCGGCATTAAATCTCGCATACCCCCGATCTGATATTTCTTTGCGATGATTTCTTTGTGTAGTGCCACGAAAGGATCTACCTCGTCTAGGTGTTGTGGCACTACCAAGTTTGCTTTTCTGTCAAAAGTCGTATCGGCATCGTCTGCAGGTATGCCCGCGTGCAGTTCCTCTATCACCGTAGTTTGTTGACCATCTCCTTCGAGCCTCCCATCGTAGCTTGTTAGCGGCAAACCAACACTAACACAGGCGGCTGATTTGATGCGCCATATAGAAAATTCTCCACTTGAAAGAGATGCACTCTTGTGTCAAATAATACACAGGCGATGCTTCCATC